>OY979695.1:73162300-73547300 GCA_963855945.1 Thereva nobilitata
TATATTTAAAATATATATATAATAATATATATATATATATATAAATATATATATATATATGTATCTATATAGATAGATTTGCAAAAATTTATCAAAATTAGTACAAAAGCTCTTCAGTTTATCCCGGACAAACAGACGGAATGACATCCAATTTAATTTAAATAGATTAGCAAAACTAAACAATTTAAGGTACTTGTCCCACTTGTCCCAAATCTTTTCATTAAAAAAACGGCTTGACCGAATATTATGAAAGATCATATTTTTGTTAATACAGTTCGATCGGCATCCCAACGAAATCGATATTATTTTTATTTCGCGCGAAATCGTGCAAGTAAAAACGATTACGTAGGGGAGATCCTTGTACCTTAGGACACTTTTCTTTAAACCTTCATAATTTAAATTCAAATTTATCTATGGCCATGAATATTGATATTTCTATTAGCATTCATTAATATCACAATATTATGGTACAACACACGACTCCATTATGTTTGATTTATGAGAAATAATTAATGAATCACCCAAGAACATTTGTCCCAAGGCACAACCGTAGCTTGTACCTTGGGACACCAATGTTTGTACCTTGGGACACAAAGACAATTTGACAACGCCAACTTAAAATGATTAGTTAAAGGCTTAAAGCATTGAAAACCAAAGATAATATTATTTTTGTGTAATAAAAAAAATAACAAAGCTTGCTTACAAAAACTTTTTATTTAGGAAAACAACAATATTATACATTACTATTACTTTTTTTAGAGTGAACACCGCATTTTGGACAGTAATTTTCAAAAAAGGTGCAATCTTCATGCACCCAGAGTCGACAGGTGATACACTGAATCCAGTCTTCTGTACGCGAAGTAGTAAAATAATTCTCACCGCACACCACACAATCATTTTCTTCTTGAACGTCATCACATGAATCGTCATCTAAGATAACATTAGTTTCATCCTCCGAGCTACTAACTTTAACCTTTTTCTTGAAAACTCGCTTTTTAACAGATTTAGCTTTTTTACTCACTTCTTTCTTTCTTTTTTTAGCGGCCAATAGCTCTAATTCCTGTTTTTCAGGAGTATCGGTTAACACCCTTGTTTTACCTTTCCTATTCCTACTAGTTTTATTCTTACGCGGTGGAGCCTTTGGGAAGGGACGAATAGCTTCAGGTGACATTAGGATAATTTGGTCTGCTTCCTTACTACTAGTGGATGTAGATGATGCTGGAGGTTGTACACCTATATTGTGTATAGCTTCAGATGACATTAGGATATTTTCTATAGCTTCAGGTGACATTAGGATAGTTCTGTCTGCTTCCTTACTACTAGTGGATGTAGATGGTGCTGGAGATTCTATTCCTACATTGTCAGTTTGTGGTCCAATAGCAGATCTTGATGGTCCAGCTAGAGGGAAATTTGTTTGTGTATCAGCCCTATTCAATTGTGAGTGCACAACGTCGGCGCTAGCATCTACATAAGGTCTATCAGTAACAAATGAGCTTAGGAACTCATCTTCACCAAAAATATTGTCATTGAATGGCCATATCCCTGCAGTTTTAAATCCATTTTGAATGTTCGATGGCGTAAAAGCTAGAGGAAAAGCAGTGCCAAAGCATTCGGCGACATTATATATAGTGAGGGGAGTTCCTGGATGTTGCAAAAGCCAATCGTTGCAAGCTTTGTTGTAATATTTTTTGAGTGGACCAAAGATAGTTCTGTCTAAAGGCTGCAACTTATGACTTGTGTGAGGAGGGAATGTAAACAATACGATACCGTTTTTCTTAGCCAACTCTAATATTTTAATCGACAAGTGACTCTCATGATTGTCCATTATCAAGAGCAGTTTACTGTCATTATTTGGTCTTACATGTTTAATGAAATGGTTTAAAAAATCCTCAAATTTATCACTATTGGACCAACCACTGGGAGTTGCAAGCCCTAAGGTCTCTGGAGGAGCGCCAGTAACCATGTGGGATTTGAAGTGCACTCTAGGGAAAATCATGCAAGGAGGTACAGAATTTCCAAGCGCATTAACGCATGCGATGACTGTGACATTATTACCTCTTTCTGCTGATGTAATGCTTCCAGCTTCCTTCGATCCTCTTTGTGCTAAAACTTTCATTGGTGTATGTACTGTAGATAAGCCGGTTTCATCTACATTATAGATCCTTTCGCTTGTGAAATTGTATTTCCTCAACAGTTCTTTGTATTTATCAAAAAACAAACTTACATTTGCCTTATTAAAAGCAGTAGCACGGGCTAAACTCGTTGCTTCTGGTTTTCGCAAGCTTACATTTCGATGCCGTTTAATGAAGAATTCATAAAATGTCTTACCAGCTATTTTATTTGTGTCCCAAGCACTTGGATATGTTGTTTTCAAAATAACTGCATATTCTAATGCTAATTTTAAAAACTCTTCTTTGCATATGCCGTAGTGAAAATGGGATGCCTTTAAGCAATATGAAACCAATTGTTCTTCTTCTTCGTCACTAAATACTCTTTGGACATCATTGTGAGGTTTGTAAACGACATCGACATTTTCTTTTTCTTTATTCAGCTTCACGTAACGGCCTATTAAAGATTTTGAGACTTGAAACTCTTCAGCCGCTTTCCGAATAGAACAATTTTTTTTAACGACCATTTCAATGGCTTTTTTAACATTTTCCTCGCTAGGTTTTGTTCTGGTGACGTTATTTTTACTTCGCGGCATCTAAAAACATAATAACAAAAATAAACAAAATAATATTTAAAACAAGTAGTTGAAAAACCAATGCCTTGTACCTTGGGACAGTCCCAAGGTACAAAAAGTTCACTGTCCCAAGGTACAAATTTTAATTGTTTTAAACGTAGTGTGGTTAAAATTTTTGAATTAGGAAATTCCAGTGATTAATATCAAAATAAATGGTCACGAATATAGTTATCAACTAATTGTATTAAAGCCAAGTTACTCACCTCAAAGTAATTTGAATAAATCGAAGATTTAAATGGTTTACTAAAAAGAAAAACGCGAAAAATTCACACAATGTTCAACAGCGATGACAGGAGTTCCAATAGCCGACTTCATGGCATGCTTTCTGAACATAGTAATGAAATAGGTATAAGATGTCGCTACTTAACACTTCTCCATGTATTATTTTTCAAATGATGAGCCAAGGTACAAGGATCTCCCCTACGTTGGTTAAACAAAACACGGCTTTGTCGAATTTTATGAAAATCTTTGAGATAATATTTTCGTTACGAAGTCGTTCATTTTTGGGTCATGAGATATCGTGCAGGAAAAAATGATACGGCACACATAAAGTTTTTATCAAAAGTATGTTTCAAAATTATGATCTTGATTTTCGGACCAATAACAATAACTTCCCTATGAACTGGGAAATTAAAAACAGATATAGAAGCAGGATGTGAAGTAGCTAAAGAAATATTGTAGTAAGCAGACTAAATGACACATATTTGTGTTCTTAGAACGGATAATTGTGCAACGATGAGACTAGCGCAAAGCTTAATTTATCGGCATTTTTTGTTCGGAAGAAAGTGATTAAAGCAGTAAAATGGATTACGCACTAAGCAAAATCTTAACAGAACACCAAGTTACAGATGTGATAACAAGGCCAATAGCGAGAACACGTCATTGTATCTGATCCGATCAGTGGCGGTTTCAAGGGGGGGCCATGGGGGCCATGGCCCCCCCCGAGAATAGAAAAATTAATGAAGTTTTTCGAAGTTGATTAAATTATACGACTTGAATTAATTAACAATCCTTGTACTGTATTACAAAATCAAGCCATCGAAAATGCATCGCTTTATAAAGTGTGGAGATTAATGGTACCAGCAATTTTAAGTTATCTTAACGAATTCATTAGGCCCCCATCCACGGTCACACATGTGTATCGAACATCTTTTGAATAATAACAGTCAAGGATGCAAGTTACACTTTCCATCATTTCGTTTATTACCCACATACACAAACCGATTTTTTAGGCAAGGGGTCGCAGCGATGGCTGCAAATTACATGCATGACATATACTTCCCTGCGACCCCTTGCCTAAAAAATCGGTTTCTGTATGGGGGTAATAAACGAAATGATGGAAAGTGTAACTTGCATCATTTACACACACATAGAAGTTTTGACATTTCTAAGCCAGCAACGAAAAAAATAAAATGATTTTTAATGAAATAAAAATTTCTCGTATAAAAGCTTGAAATTCATATAGTTTAAAAAACAAAATTGACCCAACTAAAAAAACAAAAAGAAAAAATTACCAAACGACCAAACCGACTCAGCTTTTTTGCAAATTAAAAAAAACGACCTTAAAAAATGACCTTCAAGGTCAACAACAAATTGTTCTATAAGGCCCATTCAGAACCAGCAGCAGCAACAGCAGCGGCAGCATGTTTAGTTTTACTAGCAATCAATTAGTTTTACTAGCAATGTGACTAGGGTTGCCAGGTGTCCGGATTTAGCCGGACATATCCGGCCTTTTACGGTCGTGGCGGCCAAATATATGCATGTCCGGCTTATGACCGGATATTAAGCGATTGTCCCTCTGGTCATGTAAGGATACGTACAGTACGCAGCGTAGCATAGATAGATGATAGCTGAAAGCCTTTCTTTGTTTTCCAATCAAAGATTTAAGCACACCAGGTAACTTACAACGCTGCATCCCACACTAATAAAAAGTAGTCCCGAAGTGAGCGTTGCAAGTGGCCTGGTCATTTCGTGCCAATTGATTGGTTTTGGAAATTATTCCTTTCGGGTAGTAAGTTGTTGATCTGTACATTTTCTCCCCACCACGCCCATCGCGATTCTGCTGGCTGACTCTTGCTACTGTTATAAGCCTTATCTAAACTATCAATTACAAAAAAATCAGGGGACCTGAAATGTCCATCCAAAATGCAACTCTTCCTCCCGGACTATAATGAAATGACCAGTTTTCCATCCAAGGAGAATAGATGATTGTATATTTTGTTTAATGAAGAATATTTAGTTTATTTTGACATAAGATTTTATTAATAAACGATTGAAAATACCTAACCTACTCTATTTCTATTTAAAATGGGTAAGAAAAATGTCCGGCTAAATGTAACGCTGTGTCCGGCCTTTTTATTTTTGGACCTGGCAGCCCTACCTACATGTGACCACCATTGGTCATATTCACACGCTGCCATAATTGTGGTGAGTAAAACCGGTTTTATTAAACTCCTAGCAACTCAGACGGGGCGTAAATGAGTGTAGTAAATTTGAATGCTATACAGGAACCTTTAAATGTATTGCAGATGAAATTTACTTGTTAGAGAAAAACAGAGCTAAAGAATGCAAGAGATAGAAATAACTTTTTATATGTGTGCCAGTTTTCACGCGTTTGCTTTTGCGTGAAAAATGTTTCGTTAAGTTCTTCCGCTCCCTTCCCTCTCTCATCTATAAAACCGGTTTTAGGCGCCATGAATGTGCACTGTGTGAATATGCCCATTAGCCAATAGGAACTGTCTGCAGCCGCTGCTGGTTCTGAATGGGGATATACTCTTTCTATATGTTTTGATTTGCAAACTCTGAAGTTAGCTGCACTCACAAGCAAGGGCGCGTCTTCATCAAAAACACAATAGGGCACGTTTTCGTAGGGCACGTTTGTTTTTAATCCACCAGAAATTTCGGTTAGTTCTGTTCGTTTTGTTAATTTTTTTTTAGGAGTAAAAAAATTTTTCCGCCACTTTTAATTCCGTGACCCCCCCCAAAACAAAATTATAGATCCGCGCCTGTTACCGTTACAAATTAAAACAAAATTCAATTATGAATTAAATCCTCAATCCACTTGCCCAGTTCAAACGATTTGAGATTGGAACTTTGATATAAGGGTTCCGAATTAAGATAATTTGTTACCGCCTCTTTTGTGACATTGTTTTCCGAATTCTTTTTGAATTGTTTCGATTAATACAAAGTTTTAATTTTTGTGATTGTATTGCTTCAGAAAATCTTTCGCTTTTTAATTTGAGTACTCTACGTGCATAAAACAGTCGCTGTGTTAAATCTTATACGTTATTAGTTTTATTTTTTAAAAATAACTTTTAAACGATATGTTATGAGATTAAAAATACCTTGAAAATAGCATAAAATCATTTTCTCTATGTTCTAAAGCAAGCTTTAATATCGATTACATCAGTAATTAATACCATCAGGGATTATCTCTGAGCTCTAGTCTACCAGATAAAAAAAAGTTGTGATTCTTAAGACCAAAAGTGTGATTAAAAGCACGATGGCCCCCCCCGAAAATCAGTCCTGGAACCGCCCCTGGATCCGATGGCAGTAAAAAAAATAAGTTCATATCATATGTATAAGTAGAACTAAAATTAACTAAGAAAAGTGTTAAATTAAGAATGAGCTGGCATATAGAGTTAAAGTTAGTTTTCTGCATAGTATATATAATGGCATATTTTCACTAAATAAAGAGAAGAAGAATTCTCTTGTTCAGTCAGCCATGTTTTGGACAAATAAAAGCGTGAATCGAATTCATATTATCAATCTTTTTTTTCTTTACAAAATCTTCTTTAACTTTTAATAATCTAATTTCTTTTAATGTTTCTGATTAAATCTCGAATAAGAGTAATCCTCGTTGATGTTTCTGTATATATACCTAGATGTTTAGTTGAATATCTATCTTTCATTTCTCCTCATTTATTATTTTTGCTTAATTTATGTGATCATTGTTGTTTTCACCATTTACATAAGTATTAGAACATATTCTAAAATACACCCACTCACAAGGCGTTGTCTGTCAATAAAATATTGTTCAGAATTTGTGACACATTGGCCTTTTAAAAAAACCAAAGGGCACATTAACGATTAACCTACTTGTGTACATGCAAATCATATTTCACACAACATGAACACGTGCCACTGGTGACATCGACTTAGTTAACTGTTATCATATCTTAAATTTTGCAAGGTAGGAAAAAGTCACGGACGATCAGAGTGCATTATTTCATTGGGTTGGTTTGTTTTTCTTTTCAACCATGTGACATTGTCCATGATGACTGGCATTGCTCTAAACAACCGAGCTTATCATCCGAATTACTTTTCATGTCGCGTTCAATTCAGTGCAGATCTTACGCTTTGAATGAGATTTACTTGAAATTGCTTAAATCTATAGATTTTACTTATAGAAGTTTTTCCATAGAAGATATGCAGTGTTATCACAAAACTGGGTCAACATGGATAAAAAAAGTAATTTTCCTTTTATTAGTTCTGAAGGTTTTGGAAAAGTGCAAAGTAACCTGCTCGTATCTAGGCCAGTGAATATCTTTGATAATAACGCCCGTCATAATTGTAAAACCAGAAAATCAGTTAAAAAAAATAAAAAGTGTCAGTTATCGAAAGCTCTATTCGTCCTTGGAAATAGTGCTTTATTCAACAAAATTGATTTCTAAATAATTTCCGTGGTGTCTTTTGACTATTAAAAATTCCAAGGTTGTAATGAAGTTGTGTTTGATTGCAGCAAATTTGTGTGTTAATTGTTAAGCCTGAATCTGATATGACGTACCTTACTTACGTCATTTTGACTCATGGCCCTAAATGAAAATGTAAAGTGACAAGTGCAAAATAGATTTCGTACATGCATATTTAAGCGATTTATTTTATTTAAGTTATGGAAGAAGCTTAGAAAGTGCTCTGCAAAATAAACGGAAAAAAATTGCGCTTACAGATGCTTGCGTTTTATGGCCTTACGGCACCGTACGTAACATGCCAGAATTTAACGAACATTCGTCAAGTTTATTGCTTCAATTTAGGTCGGTACCATATGAACACTCGTGTTTCGTAGTTTAGGTTACATAAAGTTACGTTATTGTACGTCATATTAGGTTCAGGCTTTACTTAAGAAGATTCTATAGAAAAGTTATCTCCGCTACTACTACGGAGGTAGCTATGTAAGTAAAAGTACTTTGTTGTTTCATGTTTAGCAAAATCATTGAATTAAGTGTATTATGAAGTTCAATTTGGTGCTTTAAGTAAGTTTCGCATTTTGCCATGCATTTATGTATTTGTAATTTTTTTCAAACTGTAATAGGATATTAGCTGCTTTTAGGCAAAAGTTGTATGGTAACTTTGAAGAAAAGTAGTGGCCTTAGCAGTGCTGCATTAAAGTTCTGGTGGACAACTATAATTAGGCCAGTCAGTATACGTCTAACAATTGGCTTAGTTCGAAAATATTTTAACTAGTTTATTTCTTTTTATTCTCCTCATTTTGTCATAGTAAATAACATATTTAAAACCACGAATTATATCTCATATACAGGGTGTACTACGAAGAGGGACAAAGCGGCCGGCTGCGGATAGGTTATGGATAGGCGAACAAAAAATCGTATGGGTGGGGAAATCGTAACGGTTTAGCCGCTAGGGCGTTTTAAATTTTTTTTAGAGTTTTACATATCACCCTGTATTTTTGTAACCCTATGACCTATTTTCATGAATAAGGCATCAGTGTTCGCCACCTTTTCCTCCAAAAAATACGTAGTTAACTGATATTTTTTGCAAAATTGTAAAGCTTGGACAATTTCCTATGAATAATGTCCGGACAATTTTTATCCTACGGCTTTTATTCTACCACTTTTCAAAACTTTATCAGGATCAATTGATGCCATCTTAATTCCACTGAAATAAAATAACTTACAGCAACTTTAGTTTTTTTTATTATTCAAGTACAGGATGTATAACATTGTACCGTACAAAAACACAAAATAAAACTAGTTGGGATGTGGGTTTGATCCTTTCGGTCCACACGATCAACTTCAGAATGATGAATGTTGAATATTATCAATGGATATTTTAATAATAAGTGAACAATTATAACAACAAATTGAAAGAAAAAATTACACCAAATTCATACACCTGGTTCTTCAAACTAACACAACTCCTATACATAATAGCAAAAATCTTGAATATATAAATAATATAATAAATTGTCCACTTTGAAAATAGTAATAGTTTCAGTAGTAGTGGGAAATTGGCTAGTATCAGAACTGGTGCCAAAGTAATCCTGAGAGTAGCTAGTTCAAATGACGATAAACTTGGAAGCAAATGACTTCATTTGGAAATTCGAACGATTTCAGGAGATATGTATTACCAAAACTATTCAATGTAAAGGACTAGTCAGACCAAAAAGGCCAAATTTTTCGTAACTACTGGAAATTCCGGGATGTACTTCAATTTCCAGAACCTGTAGGACGTGGAAAACAATTCTCTCTCTCTCTCTCGGTCATAAAAGTGTTGATCTAAAAGTTTGAAAAATTGGTCATGTTTGTAAAGGGTTACATTTTTGCACGAAAGAGTGCTTGGATTTTGACAAGTGATATCTTGATGGGAAGCTATCCAGAAAATGTAATTTCATTTAGAATGGGTTACATTTCAAAGAGTTTATTAGATATTAGAAAAACCAATCAATTTAAAGTGCTTGTGACCCTTAGCCGAAGTTTTTTCATTTAAACAAAAAACGGCTTGACCGAATGTTATGAAATTTTTTACAGAACATGTTTTCGTTAATCAACGAAGTCTATATCATTTTTCGTCCACGCAGTATCGTGCAGGTACAAAAATCACGAACTTCGTTCAAACAAAAAAACGGCTTGACCGATTTTTATAAAAAAAAATATTTTCAGATCATATTTCCGTTAACACGCTTCGAACGGCACCTCAACGAAGTCAGTATCTTTTTTGGTTCGCGCGAAATCGTGCTGGTACAAAAATCACTGACGTCGTCTAAACAAAGAAACCGCTCGACCAAATTTTATGAAAATCTTTTGAGATAGTAACTTCGGTAATACGCTACGATCGACAGCTCAACGAAGTTGGTATCATTGTTAGTTCCCACGAAATCGTGCTGGTACAAAAATCACTTAAGTCGTTCAAACAAAAAAACGGCTCGACCGATTTTTATCAAAACCTTTTCAGATCATGGGCCTTATCATGAAATGCGATACGAAAGTGAAGTTGTGCGAAAATCGAAAAAAGCGATCATGCAATGCGAATTCGAATCGGTTTGATACGATTGGTATCGGAAATTTATCCGATAGCTGTGCAGCTATCGCATTTGACTTTTTTACATGGAAACATTAGAAGTTAAAAAATTAAAACTAGAGTAAGAGGAGAAGAAATTGGGGAATTGCTCTTCAGTAATAAAGAATCCCAAGGAAGACAACACAATATTAATTAATGATTGAATATTTTTATTTATGCTGTAAACTTTTAACTTGTTATTCCTAGAAAGTGACTTTATTATAATGCTTATGAATGACAATTTTTATTTATATTAGGAACTACAAATTTTGAATTATTTTAAATAAAAAAATATACATAAAAAAAATATATGTATTTTTGCTTTAAAATCGAACGATTGAATTTAAATATTATTCCTTATGTTTATAGATATATTGCCTCCTTCAGAATCTGTATAATGTTATACTTTATTAGCGCACCTAAAAAATGTCAAATATTGGCATGAAGTTGTCTGCTTTCCCAGTATTGGAAAGAATTCCTAAGTTAAGTAGGGCAGCACTCTCTCAGCGATTCGAATTCGTAGCAAACGGATCCGATGATCGGTAGATGCATTCGTATCGCAATTTAGTTTCGGTTCGTATTTACTTTCGTATCGCATTTCATGATAAGGCCCCATATTTCCTTTAATATGCTTCGAACGGCATCTCAACGAAGTCGATATCTTTTTGGTTCGCTCGAAATCGTGCAGAAAAAAATGACCACATACGTACGCACAGACACACACACACATATTTCTTCTCAAATTTTTGGGAAGTTAATTATACTTCTTTATAAAACTTGATCAAAAAAAAGATCAAAAAATATTTTCATGGTAAGTTAAACTATTTTTTATACTTAGCAAGTGAAGAAACTGACGCTTAAAGAAAAAAAAAATAATTGTATGTAGGAAGGATTCATGCTATTAGTAGGAGGTTAGGTAAGTTTTTTTTAAAGGATATTTTATCAATTGTAGGGGAAAAACATGAGCCATGGCTACTGAAGACCATACAGCATCTGTTGACGGGCTCGTTCTTTGCATATTCAGTGCGATGCGCGTACTCCTTAAGTAGCTTCGTATGGCTTGTATGTCGAACATCATCATTGAATTTGATCATACGCGATAGAAACTGTACTTTAAGGTTATCATTTATAAGTCCAGGGTAAGGCATGGAATAAGTATTTTTCTTCTCCGCGACAGTGACATGAGATCCATAATTTTGAGCCGGTCCTCGTAAGGTGGTAGGCTTCGGAAGTCGTGTGGATAGTGCAGATGTCTCAGCGCGAAAAGGAGAAATTTCTTTTGAACAGATTCAATCCTGTTGCTGTTAACCTCAAATATGGGGTCCCAGATTGGGCAAGCATATTCCAGGATTGGGCAAGCAAATTCCAGGATAAGGAACAAAATAGTCATTTGGTAACACATACATTACCGAACTCTTTAGCCCTTCTCTTTATGAAGCCAAGAAGCTTATTGGCCCTGGCAGTAATATTATCGTAGTGCATATTGAAATTTAGTTTTTTGTCTAGGACAACACCTAAATCCACAATATGATCGACATGATTCAATATCTTGTAGTTGAGATACTAGTTCTCTGTAATTTATTGACTATGCACCAATCCTGCAATACCTTGAGTTTCGACTGGAGAAAGGATACGTCGGCCTGGGACGTAATGGTGCTATATATTTTGAGGTTATCTGCGTAGAAGAGATGGGGAATATTCCCTAATTTTTCAGATAAATCAGAGATGAAATATTGAAAAGTAGAGGGCCTAGATGGCTCTCTTGAGGAACGCCGGAAGTTCCGTCAATTTTCTTTGATAGAAATCCTTGGAATCTGATAACCTGTGATCTTCCGTCAAGATATGATTTAATCCATTCCAGCGGAAGTCCTGAAATTCCAAATTTTGAAAGTTTTGAAATTAAGGTATTGTGGTCAACTCGGTCAAAAGCTTTGCTGAAGTCGGAATAAACAGCATTAATTTGATAACCGTTCTCCATCCCACATAGCACTTCGGAGATAATAACCATAAGGTTAGAAGTGGTTGAGCGACCTTTTCCGAACCCGTGTTGCTGCTCGTTAAGGGGAGCAATCTTGTCGTAAACAAGTTTTTCGAAAAGTTTAGGGATTGATGATAATATGGCAATGCGTCTGTAGCTATCCACCGATTTTTTATCACAAGCTTTATGAATTGGTGTGAGGTAGGATTTCTTCCATATATTAGGAAACTTTCCTAGCGATAATGATTTGTTAAAGATAAGATGGAGGGGAAACAATACCTCTTTTGAGCAGCGCTCAATTGGAAAATTGCAGGTACGTTGTCCGAGCCGTGACCTTTATTAATATCGAGACTATTTAAACCGGACATTATATTGTCAACAAACAGGGAAAAATTATTTATAAGTATTGAAGTGTCAGTGTGCGTAACAGTTTGAACATTGTGCAATGAAATGGACTTGGGGCAATAAACTTTGCTGGACTTATCAGCAAACATGTTATAAATCTCTTGGGAGCACGAAGAGTGTTAACTACCGCCTAAGGTATTTCGTTTTGTATTAACTAAAGCGAAAAACTTCTTTGGGTCACTTATGATGCTATTTCTGATAGAGTTGAGGTATGATGTATAGGCCCCACGTGACCTAAGACTAAATTCAGAGGCTAACCTAGTGTATGCTAATTTCAATTCCGCATTTACAATGGGGTTATTTCTAATCATATTATACAATTTATTTCTATAATTACGAAGCGAACGAATATTCTTATCCAGCCATGGTTCCGATAATTTATCCCTTTTTTAATTCTGAGTACATATTTGTCAATGATGTTAAAAAGAATAGTATAAAAGCATGAGACTACTTCGTCAAGATCATTACCTGACAGCCTATGCTCCCAGTCAACCAGGGATAATTCGCAGCCAATACTGTTATAGTTTGCATTCTTGAAGTCGTAAATAAGTGAGCTATTGTAGGAAGTACGATAATTAGAGATTATGGAATTAAGCTCGAGAGTCCATGCGGAGTGATGAATTGTATTGGCGAAAAGATTCTCCTCTTCGGAAGCGGGTAGGATCTTCAGCTCTTCGTGTGAGTTGGTGAAAATTAGATCTAACTATTTACCGCCCGAGTTAGGAGTCCTAATAATTTGGTGCAGACCATTGCCATAAAAAGGGTCGATCAACTTTATATCGATGGAGTTTATGACATGGAAAGTTAGTTATTATCTTCCTCGTCAGGGATAAAGGATATATTGGGGCGATTGAAATCCCCTAAAATAAATATATCCTCGCTATCGCAGAGTGATTCATTGGCCTCATCTAATATATGAAGTAACTCATCATATTTAGATTCGTCAGAATTTGGGGTAAAT
Organism: Thereva nobilitata; assembly: GCA_963855945.1. Classification (NCBI taxonomy): domain Eukaryota; kingdom Metazoa; phylum Arthropoda; class Insecta; order Diptera; family Therevidae; genus Thereva; species Thereva nobilitata. Next base: position 73,175,684 of record OY979695.1, read on the forward strand.
AGAATGTACCGATAGATATGTGTTTCTTGCCCGATTTGACTCTAATGAAAACATGCTCAAAAGACAACGAACGCTTAGTTGTGAGTAGTTCGCTATTTAGGGAGTCTTTGACTGCTATATAAGAATCCCTCCTCCTCTTAAGAGACCGGTGGAGTGGTAGTCACGATCGCATCTATATATGGTCCAATTGCAGTCTAGGATCTCTTCATTAAGGAATGTTTCATTTAGCCAAGTTTTGGTGATCACGAGTACATTAAAATGACAGGATTTCGAGTCTATAAAAAAATTGTTAATTTTACCTCTCATACCACTGCAATTGTGATAAAAGAGCTTTATGTTCTCAGTTGGGTTTGGTTTGGGATAATTCGGAGTTAGGGAATTCTTTAGAGAAGTTACTAGTTAGGGTCGATAATATCTGGTCATTTCATCACGTCTTCTTCAGCTGAGATACATGAAGTGATCTCACATGCGAGGAATAAGTGGAAAGGTCTTTACCTACTTGCAGGGATGTTATTTGGAATTGCTCATGAAACTCGAGCAGAGCATTGCGATCAGTAGGAAGACCTTCTTGCTGTATTAAGATGATGAGGCTGGTCTTGGTTTTACCGTTCATGCAAGTGGAGTCGGGTTTGTCATGCATGTAAGCGAGGAAAAACCTCTATCTTCTATCTCTCTAGACGAGATAACAAGTATCGACCCTCCGTTGAATCCGCAGACATTAAGGTGTTCTTTACAACGGGGGGCTGCAATGGGTCCAAGAAAAATGGTTTAGTTGTCGGGATGTTGTTGACATGGCTGTCAGAAGAAATCGCTGCTATCGATCAGTTATTCGCAGCCGTAGGTTGTGCTTGTATCGTAAACGAGAGTGGGTGGGAATCTCGCTGACATTTGCATAGGAACGAACGGCCGCCCACGACGATGTGGCTTCGGGAAAAATTTGAATACTATTATTTATTATCAATGATAATATGAACATAAGAATCTTCTAAACACAATTTAAGGTTTATTATAACACAAGTAATACAAGTTGGCTTTTCTTACTGCCAGAACATAACGAGAACTGTCAAGTAAGTAGTTGATCCAAAAACAAAAAACAAATCAAGAGTGCGAGAATCCAAATTCGAATATTACAAAACTCCCGCTATTTGAGTGCTTTTGAGGATATAATAAATTCAAGTGTTTAATAAAAATTAACTTTGAGCAATATAAATAAAGAAAAATTAGAACTTTTCTCAGCCAGTCCAATCTTGTTAATAATAGTTTTGAAACGGTCACGTGGGAGAGGCTTCGTGAAGACATCTGCCAATTGTTCTTCAGTTGATACGTAATCTACTTGTATGAACTTTTCTTCTTCCTTTTCTCGTACGAAATTGTACTGCGTGTCGATGTGTTTAGTTCGTCTATGGAACACTGGATTCTTGATGAGACTGATTGCTCCCTGATTGTCAATCAAGATACGAGATACGATGGTTGTCCTCATCATGTTCAATTTGAATACCTACGAAAGTCTTAGCATTGTTGAAGGTGATCTCAAAAGTCGCTTTCAGATCCTGAATGAAGTCCATCAGAACCTTTTCATCAGGTGAAAATACCTACCCATCATCAACATAGAGGATGACCTTAATGAATGTTCCTTGAGTTTCCTTTGTATAAACACACTTGTCGGCTTCAGATCGTTTGAAAATTCTCTTAATCATGGAGTCATTGAATAGTTTGTTCCAACAACGTGACGATTGCTTCAAACCATATAGAGCTTTCAGAAGTAAACAAATCATAGAATCTAGAATTCCTGCTCCTTCTGGTGGTCCCATGTAGATAATTTCATCCAGACTTCCATGCAAAAATGCAGTATTCACATCAAATTGCATAATTTTGCATTTGTGTTCAACTGCAAGAGCCAAGAGAATTCTAATCGAATCGTATCGAGTGGTTGGTGAGAAAATTTCTTGATAATCTAAGCCTTCCTTCTGAGTAAACCCTCTCGCACAAAGTCTTGCTTTAAATCTTGGATTGTCCTTGTTGCCTGTGTCCTTGATTTTGAAGACCCATTTTGATCCAACGATGTTCATTCCTGGTTCCTTAGGAACTACTTTCTAGGTATTGTTTTTCTTCAAAGACTCCAATTCTTCATCGATTGCAGCCTTCCACTTAAGAACATCTTGACTATTCATAGCGTCCGAATATGTCAAAGGCTCTGGAATTTCAGTGAAATTTGCAGTAAAACGAGTTGGCTTCTTTAGTTGGTCTCGTGATTTCAACTTCATTCGATTTTGATTGATCTCTTCAACTTCATTTCTGTCTTGGCGGTGGTCTTCGATTGCCTCTTCTTGAATTTCTGCAAGCGGAGGTTAAACCTCCATTTCTTCTTTCGTTGAATCATCTTGTACAAGTTATACACACATCTTCTGTAGGTTGATAGTTTCAGGGTTTGGTGTATTAGTCGAATCTTCGTTTAAGATGACGTTTCTGAACACTTTGATTTTTTTCGTGACAATGTCTAGCAAACGATAATTCTTTGAATCGCCATCATACCCCACAAAGATCATCTTCTTCGACTTTGGTTGCAGTTTGACTCTTTGACATTCTGGAATGTGCATATAAGCTTCACATCCAAATTTTCGCAGATGTTTGATGGAAGGCTTCGAGCCGTACATAATTTCAAATGGCGTAGACGTTTTGGTATTAGATGTAGGTGTTCTGTTCAGGATGTAAACTGCTGTACTCACTGCCTCGCCCCAAAGATTTGAAGCTGAAGAATCGGCTGTATACATCATCGATCGAACGGCTTCCATGACAGTTTGCATCTCTCTCTACTCGGCCATTTTATTGAGGTGTATATGGAGCAGTTGTCTCAAGATTGATTCCGTGTTCTTTCAAAAAGGTAATAACATTTCCATTGATAAATTCTCGTCCGGTGTCACAGTGAAGACATTGTACACTGTGTCCAGCTCGGTCCATCATCTTACAGTATTCAACTAGTCGCTGATAGACATCTGATTTGTGCATCAAAAGGTAAACATTCATGAATCCTGTGTAGTCATCTTTAAGAAGAAGAAAATACTTCGCTCCACCAATTGATTCAGTTGAAAAAGGACCACAGACATTAGCAAAAACTAGTTTTCCGACTTTTTCTTTTCGAGGGCAGTGACTTTGATGTGGAAAACGGTGTTGTTTACCATGAACACAAGCTTTACAAAAAAATGAAGAGTTGCCAACACCAGCAACTCCCGAGACTATGCCGTTGTTTATCATATCTTTTACTCTGTCAACATGAACATGCCCTAATCTCTCATGCCACAGCTTCAAATTTTGATTCGAGGAACTAGCTGCTACATTGGCCTCATGATTATACAACGTTTGGAATAACATCCGATAAAGTTTGTTATTTTCTTGAACAGCAGAAGCAATAAGTTCATCACCGTCATAGATTTCAGCAACCGTCCCTTTCTTGATGATTGTCCAACCCTTTTTTGTAATAACGCCTTCCGAGAACAAGTTTCTCTTCAAATCCGGAACATATAAGACATCCGTGATGATAGATTCCTGACATCTCCAATTCCTTGCACATGAAGTGACTCATTGTTTCCAAGTAAGACCGTTGTATCGTCAACTTTAGAAAGCTTTGAGAAAAAATCCAAGTGATGAGTCATGTGAGCACTGGCTCCACTATCCATCGTCCAAATATTGGACGTGTCATCATTTTTCACTAAAATGACCGCATTTATAGCCGAAAACTCACCGTGACCTTTGCTCAAATTTTCTGAATCCTGACTATCTGATTTTTCTTCCTTGAACCAACAGTTGCGAGCTATATGTCCACGTTTACGACAGTGGTAACAAATTGGAGCAGTTGATTTCTCTTGGGATAATTTTTCAATGCTGATGTCGCTTTCTTGCTTTCTCTGTTGATATGGATGATAACGATGGTTTCTTTGTGTTTCTTGATGACCACCTCAACCTCTTGTCTGCCCACGAAAATTATATTTTCTCGAGCTGTGTGTCGACACTAAAGCGGGCTCAATTTGTTCTATCGCAGTAAGGTTTGATTCTTCATCGATGAGTCTGGACGTCAAGTTTAGAATAGTTTGCTTGACATCTGACATTGAAAGCCATGCTTGACGGAAGTTTCTAAATTTAGGTGGTAGAATGCCGATGATTTTTGTCATTATCGCAGCGTCACTGATGTTCTCACCCATTTCTCTAAGCCTTTAAGCAAGATTTTCGACATTGGCTATCTGTTGCACCATCTTTTCATTTTCTTTCATCTTGTACTGATGGAATTTCTCATGCACTATCATTTTATTTGATTCTGATCTCTGCATGTAGATTGAATCGAGTTTGTTCAGCATGTCTTTTGCCGAGGAGCAGTTTTCAATTAGCGTTATTTGAGAAAAATCCATTGCAGAAGTCATGATAAACATTGCAGCAGCGTCATTTTTTATCCATGCTGATTGCTCATTGCCAGCTTCGGGGTCGGGTGTCCCTCAGGTCATGTCTTTACCAGGACCGCTCGCTAATGGTAACCGGGCGGAGAGAAGAACAATCTCTTAGAAAAAATTATCCCAATCTACCGTGAAACAGGCAATACAACACCTTTTACCACCGGTCGGATCAAGGCAAGCCAAGATCCTGTATTTTGGTTAAAAGGAACATCAAAGCCTTCCTCTGCCCGAACTTCAGTTCAACCGAGCTAACGGTAGTTAGATTGGAATTTGGAGAGGGGGGTGGAGAGTCTTTACTTACTAACTAATTGCTCCTTTAATCCCTAATGGGACATAGGGCGGGAACAGTTGCCCTCCAGCGGACTCTGTTTTGCGCGACAGCTCTCAGCTCTGACCAGGATCTCCCGGTTGTTGCGGCCTCTGCTAATAGGGTTCTCCTCCACGTTGTTCTAGGTCTTCCTACTCGACGGGTTCCTTGCGGATTCCAGTCGAGGGCCTGTTTGGCTAGATTCTCGTTTTCGCGTCGCAAGGTGTGGCCAATCCAATTCCATTTCCTTCGCCTGATTTGGTCGTCTATCCTTTCTTGGCCGGCACGGCGCCATAGCTCTTCATTTGAAATTCTATCTTGCCAGCGGATTTTTAGGATTCGACGTAGGCATCTGTTGATGAAAACTTGTAGGCGCCCTGTGATGAATTGGGTGACTTTCCATTTTTCCAACCGTACAAAAGAACTGCCTTAACGTTGGAGTTGAACAGCAGCAATTTGGTGTTAATTGAGATCTCCGTCGATCTCCATATGTGAAACAGGCAAAACAACAAGTCTTTACTTAGCCTCAGCCTATATGGACCTGCCTGCAACCCCAGCAACCGTACAAAAGAACTGCCTTAACGTTGGAGTTGAACAGCCGCAATTTGGTGTTAATTGAGATCTCCGTCGATCTCCATATGTGAAACAGGCAAAACAACAAGTCTTTACTTAGCCTCAGCCTATATGGACCTGCCTGCACCCCCAGGGGAGTACATGCAAAAGGAGTACTAAAATCGAATTCGATTTTTGACTATTTGCTAGGGTGTGGGGAGAAAAATGGCAACTTCAGCTGGGGGTGGCTTGGGGAGGGTCCAAATGGTCAAAAATGTCTGCCACTAGTATTTAACGGTTATTTAGCCCTAAAAGAACCTACATACGAAGCGGCAGAAATTTTTTTAAATTTTAACCCCCTTTTTACCCCCCAAAACCCCTAACTCGAAATGGGTCCACTTCCCGCAAAAATGTCATATTATAAAAAATGCTTAAAATTACTTCAAAAGCTTATATACCAAACGGCAGAAGGTTGCGGCGACACGATTTTTTCAAGTGCCAGCTCCCCTACTATAAACGTAGAAGCAAGCCTCAGGCAATGGCTAGCAGCTATGCTGAGCTCGAGAATAACTCAAGCGGATTTGGGAACCGAGACGGTAATCAAATACGCTAACAGAGATACACCACAAGGAGGCGTCATCTCTCCTTTACTGTGGTTAGGAACGATGAATAACATACTAGAAAAACTAGACAAAAGCGGAGCTGAAGTAGTGAAAACGAAAATTCCCACCTTGGTTGGAGGGGCTATGGGACCCAGGTAGGCTATGATAGCAGCTACCTGGTGTCCCATAGTAAGTTGGCTGGAGATAGCCCATTAGTAGGCTGAAGATATTTCATCGGCTACTTTAAGTAGGCAACGGAATATTTCCAGCCTATAAAAGGGAAACGTTGCGATTCAAAATTCAGTTATAATGTTATATTCAGTATATAATGTAACATATATACTTCTATAATAAATCTGTATGGCTCAACCGATTTCAAATACAACTTTAATCAATTTTTGGCTAGTGGCCTTATGGGCCGCTACATTGGTGACCGCGAGAACAGCTTATACAGGCAAAGAAGGATGGCGCTACATTGGAATCAACATTTTGCAGCAGAACAGGGTTTTTGCTTTGTTTACAATGGGTTCTCTCCATCCCATAATTGAAATCATCAATCATGTTCCAATATGGAAGCCAGGTGATGATGTAGGAACTCCAGAAGCAACTTTGCTTAATATGTTGAATATTGCTCCATTCTCATATGGTTTAATTATTGAGCAAGTTTACGATTCTGGCTCCATCTTCTCGCCAGACATCATGGAAAATCAAGCCCGAGGATCTCCGCAGCAAATTCGAATCTGATCTTGCGAACTTGGCCATTTTGTTTACAAATTGGGTATACAACATTCGCATCGGCACCACACAGCATTGCCAATGGGTTCAGGAACTTGTTGGCTATAGCTACTACTGATGTTCCATCAAGAAGGACCCTAAGAGAATTGCTGCAGCCAATCCACAGACGTCTCCAAGTCCACGGCACGGCAAATACACTGACATATAGATATGGACTGCTAATTGACAACTTTCAATGGCACCATTTTTCTCCAGAAGAAGAAGACCTTTTCTATGTAAACAACAATTTTTTTCGAATTTAGAGGAAAATAAGTAATAAGATGTATGTTATAATTGATAGAAATAATTTTCCATCATTATTTTTTATTTAGTAGCAGTTTTTTCGTTAAATAAATGTATTTTTTTTTAAATATGTGAGGGTTCTTTCCCTCTGTTTAACGAACTTTTAAAAATAACGAAAGTAGAGAAAGAAGAAAAACCTCTATAGCTGTCTAGTTTTTTCTAATTATGTTGATATCGCTGAAATGCACTGAACTGTTTTTTTATTTTAAAACCGATTAAAGTTCATAGGATTTGGTGCCACTTTTTGGTATGGGATTTTGCTTATTTAGCAGTCCATATCTATTACTGAGTTTCCATGGGAGTCGAGTTGAGTTGTGGTTGAGTTGGAATGACACTTCAACTCAACGATTAACTCTATGCGTTTCCATACCTGCCTTCTGTCTTCCTCTATCTTTTTCCATAAATTAATTTTGTTGTAGATTTTTCTTTAAAAGTATTTATTAAATATAAAAAGACGCGACATTTTCAGTTTTTGTACCTTTGCTAGTGTGCCGTTTTTAGTTGCATGCGTGAACTCAATTCAACCTACCTATTTTCGTTGAGTTGAGCAGAGTTGAAAATCTTTAACGACAACTCTTAACTCATTCTGTTTCCATGACGTATAACTCGGGTTCAACTCTGGTTGAACTCTCATGGAAACTCAGTATGTCAGTGGGCAAATATCTCCAAGAGCGCCTGGAAAAATTACTTTGCTCAACGTTTTACAGCAGAACAGGGTACCTTGGGTGTCAAATAATATTTCAACCTAGCGTAAATGAAGATGTGTTGGTTATTGAATTTTAATGCTAAAATTGCCTCTTTTTTAGTACTTTTTCACCTAAGCTTTGCTAAAAAGTACCAAATAAACACCAAATAAGGCAAATTTTAACATCACACTAACTTCAAAAGTAAAGGCCGTAGCGTAAAAATTGTCCAGACATTATTGATAGGAAATTGTCCAAGCTTTCCAATTTTGCAAAAAAAAATATCAGTTAATTACGTATTTTTTGGAGAAAAAGGTGGTTTTAGTTGAAATTTTAGTGAAAAAAAACCAAACTTTGACTTTGACGACTCATGTGGAAGTTGATAGGGTAGAACCTTGATTTTGACAGTTTTAGATAGGTGCCCTAGTCCTAGCTGCTTTGTAAGGTTAAAGGTGTACACCCTCTATATAAAAATGAATCGCCACATGTATGACGGATCATCACTTGAGAAGAACGGCTCGACCAAGGCCCTCGTAAGTACAGGCCTGGAAGCGGACTTTTTGGTTGTGTCTGTGCGAGGCCAAAATCGTCTGACAGTTGTGGAATTAACATGGCCGAAGACGTACGAAGCAATTTTTTAACTTTGGTTTTGGAATAAAAAGTGGTAAAATATTGTATTTTATCACTTTTTAGTGCACACGGATTATCAGTGATAAGTTATTTAGTGATCTGAGTCCATAAATTAAAAAAAAATTAGTGGTTAAGTGTATTTTAAGAGCGTTAATTGATTAGGTGACCATTTTTGTTTACAATTGCGGTGGTTTTTCGTGTTAATTTAGGGAAAAAGTGTTGAATTTGTGTAGTAATGGAATTAAAAGTGAATTTAAAGTAGTTAAAAATTATTATAGAAGAGTTATTAAAAACATAAGTGCAAGTACTACCACACAACATGAATAACAATAACTTTTTCACTTTTCCTTCACAATTTTCTGCACTTATGTTTGTAATAACTATTCTACAATAATCTTTAATCACTTAAAAAGCACTTTTTATTATATTTCTACACAAATTCAACATTTTTTCCCTAAATTAACACGAAAAAACCACCGCGAATGTAAACAAAAATGGTCACCTAATCAATTAACACTCTTAAAATACACTTAACCACTCACTTCATTTTAATTTTTTTTATTAAATCACTAAAGCACTAATCACTGATAATCCATGTGCACCAAAAAGTGATAATATACAATATTTTACCACTTTTTAGTGCAAAAACAAACTTAAAAAATTGCTTCGTATGGCTTCGGCCATGTTAATTCCACAACTGTCAGAATATTTTTGGCCTGTTTTCATCTATGTTAGTATTAGTTGGCCTGGCTGCTTCCAGGCCTGTACCTACGAGGGCCTTGACTCGACAGATTTGGCTGATTTTTTTGTTGTTGTGTTCGTTATTCCCAGGACAAGGTTCATATGAAAGAAAATAATTGGAAAATACACGGGAAAAGTCCGTAATTTGGATGATACTTTTATATGGAAAAAAATGTTTTTCTACTATGTACATTGAGTAAAATTTAAGTTGGCGGTGAGAAAAAATATTTCATTTCAATTTTGATGTACCTATAATAAAAAAACGGTTATATTTTCAGCGTGATTTTAAATTTGGCTGGTAATAACTATGTACTAAGTACTATGCACTGTGTACTGTGTACTTTGTACTATGTACTCTGTTCTATGTACGATGTATTATGTACTATGTAAGATGTACTATTTACTATGCGCTATGTACTATGTACTTTGCACTATGTACTTTGTACGAAGTATTATGTACTATGTATGTACTATGTACTAGGCACTATGTGCTTTGTACTATGTACATATTATTTATTTACAAACTTCAGCGCTATGAACGTCCGTCCTACCTCCTTGAGTATCTTCATCGCGGTCGTACAACTAGGAAAATACTTTTTATCCCGCCAAGAGTTCATCACCTTGTTGGGCAAAGGTCCTTTTTTGTTCACTGTCTTTGCTTGTGGAACAATTTGCCATACGCCATACAGAGTGCGAGGTCTTCGAACGTGTTCAGGAAGCTTGTATCTAATTACCTTACTAGCCACTAATCTTCCATCAAATTAATTTTTTTGAGTAATAATTCTTCTCTTTTTCTCCCCTTCTCTTTATATTAAGTAAACTTTTAGTTTAATTTTTTATTGATTTATATGTACTTTTTTCCATTGTTTTTAATGTACATACGTGTTAAAGCGTGTTAAGATTATAATTATCTTTATGTACTAAATAAATATAAATAAATATAAATATAAATATTAATATAAAATTATGTACTATGTACTATGCACTTATGTACTATGTATGATCTATATCTATATATATATATATAAATGAATCATTGTTTTGTGTGTAATCGATGTTTGAACATTTGGCTGTATGAAATGACTGATTGAGAGTTGTTTGTGTCAGAAGACCTCAATACCAAGGTTTTATATGTATAGTTTTCATGATTATGTGGTTTGGTATTTTTGTAATGGCCGTTGAAAAAAAATTGTTGATATCCCTATTGGAAATTATTTTTTTTATTTTCTCAGCGATAGTGGGGTCGAATTGTAAACGCATTGGTCGCATGGTCAACGGCAAATAGATAACTTGGAAGGTTAATGAGCAGGAATTTGGAAGTTGACAATCGTTGAGTCGTACCCTATTCGCCAATATTGTCCAAGACGTTCAATGCTCACATAAATGTTGAATTTTGCAATTCCGTCAAATCAATCAAATACATATGCAAATATGTCCTGAAAGGGAGTCACATGGCTGTTTTTGGTGTTGCTACTGCAAATACGATCGACGAAATAACACAGTGTCAAATGGGACGTTATGTTAGCAGTAAGCAAGCGATATGGCGAATTTGTTCATTTGACATTCATAAAAGATATCCAACTGTGGTTCATGTGGTAGTTCATCTCGAAAATGGCCAAAGTGTATATTTTACAACGGATAATGCTGCGGGAAGGGTTGAGGAACCACCAGCGATTTGATTTTGCTTTACTCGGAAATGCCACGATATTACCCTTAGAATCAAACTTCAAAAACATTCCAACGTCGCAAACAAGGAATACCAGTTGAAGGGCATCCGATTTTCCCACCAACGATGAATGTTTTTATTTACGTTTATTATTAGTAAATGTCCGTGGACCGAGGTCATTCAACATTTAAGAACAGTCCGATTTTAAGATGGAAGCATTAAATTACAATAAATATCACTATTACAGCATGCACCCTAATGTTGTGGTTGGTCCGATCCAATGGATAAATTGTTCCAATATTGTTATGCTTTAAAATTTCAAAAAGAAGCACCTGGGATATGCTGTTCCAATGGCAATGGCTCCACCTGAAATCTTCGTTGTCCAAATATTTTTTAGAACTTCATTTATTTCGCTATAATGGGTGCAGTGGGGCGCACCGGGTTCCAGCTAGTATATAATAAAAAAGCAAAAATGTTCGTTAGTTAATCCATTACTTACGAATGGCTCAACAGATTTCTTTGATTTTTTTTGACATTTTTTGTAGTAATCTGTGGAAGGTTTATAGCCAAAAAGTGGGTAAAATTAAAAAATAAAGTTGTTAAATCGGGATAAACGTACATGCACGCACAAAATTGGATGTATGTATGTTCCCTAATAACTCCGAAACCATTCAACCGATCACCACAAAAAAATTAACCATATATTATTTACGTTAAGACAGTGATTTTGGCGTTGGTGCCTACTTTCAAAATTTACTCCTAGGGAGTGCTGTTATAGATAGTTTTGTTTCAATAGTAATATACACTAGCAGGACCGAGCACTCGAAATTCGAGTGCCATTTTCTATATCTTTTTTGAATTTAAGCGTGTCCAGTATTCGCCACTGCTTTCCAAAACATTCAAAGCGCATTGCAATGTTGAGTACTGCAATTCTATCAAGTCCATCAAATATGTTTTCAAGTACGTCACGAAAGTAAGCGAGAGGGCTGTACTTGGTATTGCATCTCCTGATGCCAATGATAAAGTTTCGCAATATCAAATAGGAAGATATGTCAGCAGCAATGAGGCGATTTGGAGAATCTTTTCATTCGCCATACACGAACGTCATTCCGCTGTGGTCCATTTAACTGTGCACCTGGAGAATGGACAACGAGTTTATTTTACGGCAGCAAACGCAGCGTAGAGAGCTGAACGACCACCAGCGACACCGCTGACAAGTTTCTTCGCGACATGCGCAAGTGACCCATTTGCTAGAACATAAATCATCGGCCTTACGTAAATTATGCCAAGTTTGTAAAATTTGTACGTGAAATAAATCTGCATAAAAATGTCCTATGTGGTCGGCGTCATCATCGTTGAACTCATATTCAACGGTTGTATCCTCTGACATAAATATTGAGACATGACTGGCCCCAACAAGAGCCATACGCTAAGCTACTTTTCTACTTTCACTTGATACATGAATCTCTAAGAAATGCCAACTGGAGATTTTCCAGCGGGATTCTCTTTTTTTTGGGGTCAGAAATAATTTCCCAAAAGTCCATAAAGCCAACTGACCGGCTACTCAAGTTAAGGGAGGGTCAAATCAGTTTTTCTCATATAACATTTATTCGATGGAGTATTTTTTTGGGGGCAAAAGTTAAGTACCATTGTTACTCCAACGTTCTAGTAATAATTGACGCACTTCAGGAAACATCCGTCGTGCTATTCATGAAATAAGGCCACAAACAAAATTTGGTTAACAGAATGGCCCACTGCCAAACCAGCCGCCCCATCCATTTGAGTGAAATTGTTTTACATAAATAATCGGAAACATTTCTTTAAGCAGCATTCATTGAAAAATACTGAACGGTGTAGTTTTAATAGCAATAGAAGAAGGCTTAAACTGTTGAAATCTTCACGGGCTTGTAATCGGATAACGTCTCATATCTCTTAACGCTGCCACAAGCATACACAGCAAACACATGCACTCGAATAGAACAGTTGCGTATGCGTTGCTCCGCAGCTATTGGTTTTACTTAAATTTTGTGTAGGACATTTTTGTGCAGATTTGTCCCGCGAACAAATTCTACTTAGCCAAAATTTACGTAAAACCGATAATTTACGAGATATTTGAGAAAAACTGATTTTCGTGACCTTGGATCCTGCGTAACTTAAGCCTCAAACAGAACCAATCCGTTCAGTCCTCTCCGTAACGGGTTGGTTCTGTTTTGTTTGAGGCTTTAGTGTCCGGGGGGTTCGCTTTTATTTATGAACTTTTGAGAAATTATTTGTGACCCCAAAATAAAGAGAATCCCGCTGGAAATGTCAAGTTGGTATTTCTTAGAGGTTTGACATTTTTTTTGTATAAAGTGATTGGACTATAATCCATTTTAAAATTAATTAAAAACAAACTTTCTAATTATAAAAATGCCAATACTTCACACTTTAAAAATTTGAAATCACAGTTATCCAGATTTGACAATCAAATTAAGATTTCAAATGAAAATATCATTGGTAACACTTTGTTCCGATCCGAAAATTTTACATGGTACCAATTAACTTTCCAATCGGAAGTGGCTTTCGGAAAAATAAAACTTTCAGATCCGAATACATAATAGGCCCCCAGGTCCTTCGACATCGCCGCACTACTGCCTGCGAGTGCCTGGGAGGGATCGAAGGAACTCGGACGGTTTTCTGTTACCCGACTCCTGCGTCGATAACAGCTGCTTCAGACGCTTAGTCTCGGATTGGCCATATCTCTCCAGTAGAACTATTTTCACCTCGTCCCACTTCGCATCTTTTCCTTGGTTCAAAATATGCAAAACCGCCCGTACTGCCTCTTTTGGCAATACAGGAATGGTATGCAGCAGTTTTTTTGAATAAGCTCAGAAAACAATAATTACTACAACTCGAGGTGGAAATAATATAAACCAATTACCCCTTATCGACAACAAATCTCTATTTTACCTTTACACACAGCAGAACCAACCCAAATATTTTTTGATAAAATATTGTATACTATTTAAAATTGTATGTATTCTAGCAACTATTTTTAATATATTTTAAATTTAATATGTATGTATATGTTTTATCTATCTATCTACCTATCTATATATGTATATATATGTACATATATAAAAATGAATTCCGTACGTAAGTCCCGCAAAAACTCGAAAATGGCTCGACCGATTTCAATAATTTTTTTTGTTTTGTTCGCCTCAATACAGGGGTGGTTTTAGAAAAAAAAACATTAGGAATAACCAAAAGGAACAGCTGCAAAGTCTAAAAAAATTGTAATTTTGGGATTTTTCACTTCACTTTAGTTTCAATAGCTTCATGGCCTACCTATTGTTTTACAGCTGCGTAAATGGGAAATTGTCATTAAATTAAATCAGTGTCATTTCTCAAAAACCTCAATTTAATGACAATTTCACATTTACGCAGCTATCAAACAATAAGTAGGCCATGACGCTATTGAAACTAATCTCCAGTGAAAACTCCCAAAATGGCCAATTTTTTAGATTTTTCAGTCGTTCCTTTGGGTTTTACCTAATTCATATTCTCCATCATTCTCATCTGGATAAGCTTCAACATTATTGTAGTTGACAATAAATATGTTCTGATAAAAAGACGTATGAGCTTTGATTTTGACTTTAGTATAAATTCCTCGGCTGTGATAGTACCTTTTTTATCAGAATCGTAATGAAAACTCATATAATGTCGAAGATGCAAATGATTACGCGGTATTATTTAACGAGCAAGGAATGTGTTGACTTATGTGGTTATTACCCAGAGTACGCATCGCACGCATACGGGAAGCGTTTCGAACGAAAAAAGTAGGTAGACTGTGGTTTTTGAAATGACCGATTCAATTATCATTAATTGTTATTACATTAAACATCGGTTTGTCTTAAATAAAAATTAACTTAGATATAGGAACAAATTTGGACTTAGTTTGAGAATTTCAATATTGTAAAGCTCTGAAGGATAGTTCGACAGATTTCAGTGACTGTGAAAACAATTCCTTGTTATTTTACATTGCTCATTAAAATGCCGAGGAGAACACGAGCTTACATAGGTCGTCGAAGTCAGTCAAATGCGCGCCGAGCTACTTCATGACCAGCGAGCGACGCATAATGAAAATACACTCGTATTGGCATGTCCCAATTAAGTTCGAGAGCGACTGAAAATGAATGACAAGTGAATAGATTGAGAATGCAAGAAGTTCGTGCACATCATACACAACGCATTAATTTTTCATGTTTTAACATTGGCGGTTTTAACATAATACGTAGGTAATTTTGATCACACTTAATATGAAAGCATATTGAATCTAGTGTCTCCAAATTTTACAGAAATAATTAGTGGTTCTTTCGTTATAGGTGCTAAATAGTTAGATTTTCAAGATTTGCGTTAATTTTACATGTTTTATCCAGGGTTGTCGCGAGTGTCAGTTTTTGCATATTCGCGTATGCGAATGCGAGTGCGAATATTGAAAACTAACATTCGCGAATGCGAATGTCAGGGAGGCGATGTACCTAAAAAAACTACAAAATCTTTACATTACGTTTATTATTTATTAACAAAAAAAGTTTTATTAATATTAAAGCTAATAATCAAATTTAAGCAGCAATAAATTATATTTTAAAAAGAGCAACTTGGCGGCTTTGTCACCAGCTAATCTGTTGCGGCCAGCAAAACTAAATAGTTGTTCACTAGGAACCAGTGGCGTAGGTAGCTTTTTGCGAGGGGGGGGGGATATGACTTATGCCCGATTTCTTCACAATGGGTTATACCTCTGCTGGCTTTATCCATAGTATATCTAGAGAAATTGTTTTTTTTTTCACTTTTGCTATCGTTGGGTTAAGACTTATCGGGGGTTAAAGTTAACTGGCCAATTTTGAGGGTTTATCTCTTGGTTAGTGTCAAAATATTTGTTCTTGACATATTTTTAAATATTTAATTATATTAAAAATGGACGCATTTATAAATGTTAATGTTTTCTCGACCGATGAGAGCGAAGAAGAAAATTTAATGGAAAATATTACATTACAATTAGAAAAAATACATTTTCATTCATAAATTAGAACATTAATTTAAGTATTAAGTAGGCGGAAGTATTTGCCTGTATCCCAATTACAATTTAAATATTTTTTAAATTATTTCAAAGTTTGAGGTCAAAAAAACCGCCAAATTATAATTTTGCGTTTTTTTAACGAGACTTGCGCAAAAGCCAAACATATCTCAGCAATTTGCAGAGATGCCATATGAATGGTAGGTTAACTATCTGTGGAATACGTAACTTTGGATTCGCGTGAAGAAAACCGTCCCACATTTAATCGAAGTTTATCTTTATTCGAAAGTTAGAAAACCCGTGGATAAATTTAAAGTGAAGAAATCGGGCATTAGTATATTTTGATTGATCGGATTTTCACAACTTAATGCATCAGAACGGGGTGTTTTCGCGGTTGTTTCTGCAGATGATTCTGCATTTCTATGGTTTTCACCGTCTCAAGACCTTCCGAATGGTTTTATTGGCAGTAAAAATTCCTTCATTCCGAGATTATAAACACAACAATTTTAACACACTTTTGCAATTATAAACTAGAATAAATTTCACAATTGAGGAGTGTTTGTTCAAAAGGGCGTATTTCCATCATAAACAAACTTTACAGAAATCGAAAAAAACTGCTTGTTCCTATAATAGTCCGGGGAAATTAGCATTTAAAGGAGACAAAATTTCGGAAATGGCTGAAAATTGATCCACAGCTTCCTTGGAACTTAGTCCTTAAAAGGACTCTTTTAAATGTGGCGTGACTCCCTGCGTGTCCAACTCTTTCTTTGTTTTTGCACGCTTTTCTGTTTGATGTCTCGTGCTGTGCTGTGATGTTTTTAGCGTGAGCATTAGTAAGGACGACGTCCTTAAAAGGAGTCTTTTCAATCTCACTTGACTAACTTTTCTTGCACGCTTCTTTTTGTATTGCATTTCTTTCTGTTTTAATTGAATGTGCAATCTCTGGGCGGTCATATCTCGCATATGTGCGAGGTGTGACCCCATCGGGATTGCATATTCAATTTATATGTTGCATGCTTTAGTTGAGCCTATCTCAGTGCCAATTGTGCTGAGCTGGTAAATTTTTCTTGGCCCAGCTAAGAAGTGAACCTTCTGAATTAGAAGGGTTACCTCTATTGCATGATTCTTTTGTTGCATGATAAAAAACTGGTTTTTTCGAAAAAAATTTGATCAGTCAATACGAAACGTTATTGCCTACAAAAAAGCCGTTTGCCATTTTTTCGAAAACTTAACCCTTTCGAAGTTATTCATGGTCAAATTTTCCAAAAATCACTTTTCGGCCAAAAAATCACTAACTATTGATTTTTGCAAAAATTTTCGAAAAAATGGCAAGGGTGTCATTAGGGTAGGCAATAATCTTTTGTATAAATAGAACAAAAAAAATTTTCCAATAATCAGTTTCTGAGTAATTTTTTGACCAAAAACTGATTTTTGGAAACTTTGACCAAGAATAACTTCGAAATGGTTAAGTTTTCGAAAAAATGACAAAAGGCTTTTTTGTAGGCAATAACGTTTTGTATTGACTGATCAGAATTTTTTTTTCGAAAAAACCAGTTTTTGAGTGATGTTTTCGCCAAAAAGTGATTTTTGGAAACTTTGACCTTGAATAACTTTAAAAGGGTTAACCGGGTCAACATATTTGTAAGAACTAAAGTTGTAGAGAATTTCATTGTCAACATTTAGGGCCTTTGTACGGGGTTGTACGACCTATAGAAACCGAGATACAAGGAAAACACCGGAAAAACGCTATATTTCCGGCGGCCATTTTGTTTTTTTTTTGGATTCCGAAATTGTTTTCTTAAAAAGTCCCAAAGAAGCTGTGGACCAATTTTCAGCCATTTCCGAATTTTGTCTTCTTTCGTGCGTTTTTTTGCTAATTTCCCCGGACTATAATAAAATGCTAAAATATATTTAAATGCACATTCATGTGAAGGTTAAGACTACAATATGATATGGGTTTTTTATTTAAAAAAATACACATTAAAACTAATTTTTTTTTAATTATTTGTTTAGAAATAGGCCTTTTTGTGAGAAATACGACCTTTGATTAGTCGCTTCAAGAAATAAGCCTTTTTGAATAGAATTTTTGGAAATACTTGCAGTGAAGTTTTTTGGGGTTCTGTCAAAAGCAAAAATCCTTTAGCAAGATTTTTATGTCCACCTATCCACTCCTAGTATAACTTTGAGCTAAAATTAAATTTTCTATTGTGTTAGGGCTCTAATACCAAAGTACCAAAGTGTCAAAGTACCAAACTACCAAATAAAGCCAACTTTAACATCAAAATTTCCTAATATCTTCAAAAATAAAGGCCGTAACAGAAAAATTATTGGACATTATATATAGGAAATTGTCCGTGCTTTCCAATTTTGGAAAAAAAATATTAACTAACTACGTATTTTTGGTGAAAAGGGTAGTTGAAGTTGATAGTGTTGTTAAAAAAACAAAATTTTGACTTTGATGACTCATTACTATACTCTGGAAGGTGGTAGGGTAGAACCTTCGCCTTTACATATTTAGATAGGTGGGAGTATTCTGCGTGCAGTGTAGTTTGTAGTTTTTTTTAAATAAAATATTTTAGTACGGTGAGAGTATTTTTTCTAAAAAACACACTTCCTTATAATTCATTACTGATATAAAAAACTGATAATATATTTGAAATCATGCTGTTGAGCAGTGTTATAATAATTGAGCCTTCCTTTTGCTTACAGTCACAATTATATGAAACCAAAATTCAGATCGTCTTTTGAAGTAAATCTTCTTTTGCTGAGGGGGTTCCGGTTATCCGATCATCCTGAAATTTTGCACACAGCTTCAGTTTCGATGACAATATAATATAGTATAATCAATAGATCCAATATGACCACCAAAAAAATGACGGATTACCGTTTCCTTCACAAGATGCAGAAATACGCCCTTTTGATTGGAATTCTATAATTTTTGGAATTTTTTATATGGAAAGTACGCTCTATTTGAATAAGCTTTTAGGCTCATTCGATGGACGTTTATGCCATATTTTCAAAATAATTTTAAAATAAAAAAAAGTTGAAAACGGAAATACGCCCTTTTGAACCGACACTCTTCATTAATTATAAACTAGCGTAAATTAATGTTAACGCTCCAAGGAACGCCTTCGAATTGTTGATTGCCAGAGACAATGAGTGTACTGTGTATTGTGCTCGATAAAATTGTATCGAGTTAGAACAATCTATGAAGTGTCGGCTTGCTCGAAGCGCGGAAATTATACAATACTTAAATGCACAGCCGTCACAAAAACATATCTAGATGTTTTTTATATAATTGCGCAAGAACAAAATTGCACAGTTACATAGTTACCACGTACAAATCCAATGATCGACCAAATCCAACTATCCAGAGATCGAAAGATTGAAAGTGAGAATCTGCCTATTTGACATCGTCGGATCGAGTAATTGAAGCTTAAATGGATTCAAACGTAATCGAAAAGCAATGGACATAACCTACAATTTCTAACTTTCGTATCGTTTTACTGCTGTTTCGCTTTTTTATCGATTTCCGCTCGATCCTATTTGAATTCGATCTGTGTATACATGGATTTTTCTAATATCCAAGCTGGCTTGAATCCTGCTTCAATTTCGCATGTATACGTACTAAATGCCAAAAGAGGTGCTGGTGCTTAAGAAATTTCATGTATACTTAAATACGTAGATACGAAGACTTTTATTCAATTCTATTATAATTTTCGTAGGCTCATGGGGGGATTGGTCCCCTTGATCCCCCCTATCTTCGCCACTGCTAGGAACATTAGTTTCTGATTTTGCGTGGACGGATTTCAAATGGTTTCGCAATCCCTTATTTGCACGACCGGAACGTGAGTACGCCTTTTCACAAATTTTGCATTTAGCGTGTTCTTTGTCGATCACATCGAAAAATCTCCAAATCTCACTTTTTCTAAATGGCGCCATAGTAAATGTTAAACTTTCTAATCTTAACTTATAGTATAACAATCTCACAAACAAATCTAAATTACGATGAATCTAAAAATGCAGTGCTTATATTATATTGTATGTATTGTAAGACGCGCGCACGCATGTCGAACGAACAACTAAATTGTTTTTTGTTTACATTGGTAACTAGCCGGGTCCCGGGGATTCCCGCCGCCTAAAATTCTATAGAAAAGACCATTTAGACATTCGCATTACATTCGCATTGCTTGATGTGAATGCGAATGCGGATGCTGATATCAATTATAATGCGGATACTCGCGAATGCGAGTACGAATACGAATATTCGCGGCATCCCTGGGTTTAACGTATGGCATCTGTTACATTTAACTCCCATATATGAACAAAATATGTGACATTAAGAGAAAATAAAAGTTGGTTTTTTGGCGTTGCTTTTTCCAACTACAAAATATTTGTTTCATTTTTCGATTTTGTTTTATTGCTCTCGAAAAATTTTGTTATTGAACACTTCTAGATTTAAATTCAAATAAGGTATAGAAAATGGCCCTCGAATTTCGAGTGCTGGGTCCTGCTATTTGCATTAGTTTTAAATGTTTTAACGTTCATAGTTTTAACAGAATACACAGGTTATTTTGGCCATACTTCGAATAAATGCATTTTGAATCTAATGTCTCCAACTTTTATAGGAATATTTGGTTTTTCGTTAATGGTTAAGAAGAGTTTAATTTTGAAGGTTTGGATTAATTTTAAATGTTTTAACTTTGGGTGCAGTGAGGCGCTGGGTCCCAACTAGTTTAAAATAAAATGAAACCAGCAAAATAATATGTTGGACCACTTCCACCTTTATTCTCCAAAATCAGGCCTCTCGGGTTGCTGCCGCTCTACTCCACTCTGTTCTGCTCGTTTGCTATTTTTATTCGTCTCTTTTTTTATCGACGAAAACTCTTAACCTACCTTATCTTTTTTTAACATTTTTTTCTTTTTGCTGCGTGTTGCTCCTTATTGGAACGTCGGGGTCACCAATTTTGTTTCTCCAATTCCATGGGTCATCAGAGTTAAAACTTCCTCTTATCTTTGCCAGCCCATTCACGGCCAATAACGAAATTAAGTCAAAATCGTAAGCACATTCATTTAAGTATTTATATTATCAAACTTTAACACATAGTAATCACATGTATATCTGTACTTATATTAACAAGAATTTATTCGATTATACCATAACCTTCTAAATTTACAAGCCATGAACAAGAAAAATATTGAGAGCGAATTTCCGCTCAATCGGACTACAACTCGGTGAAGTCACGTTATGTTGTTAGTGTAATTTGGAGAATTTGGTAGTCCGATTCTCTCAATTGAGATTCTTGTTCATGGCTTGTAAATATAGAAGGTTATGATTATACCCTTGACACACATGTGGTATCGAAATCACAATATTGCAAATATTACGTTTATACTACATGTGTGTCACCCAAGCCTAGCAATATAAAAGATTGACAATCTTATTTATACGTAGTATGAGATTTGCTAAATTTAGGTGGTATTAAGGTAATATACACCATTTTTACTGTGCACAGCGCCTCGGCCGGAAAATTTTCCCCACAAAACAGTTGCCATTTGCAATCGCTGCGGTTGTGATATTTCGTGTTTATAGTGTTTTCTCGCTGTAGTAGGCTGCTTAGTTTATTCTGCTTGCTTTTTTGTGGTTTTATGAGTTTAACATTGCTACTTCAAATGTCAAATGGAAAAACAAATGTCAAAGTAAACTACTTCACTACTACAAAGGTTTATGTGTGTCCGGGACTGACGAAATTATGATATTGTGGATATTATGATATCAAAATTATAATATCGATACCACCACGTGTGCCTAAAGCATAAAGCCCTAGACAGACATGTGATTTCGATATCACAATAACTATAATACTATGATATTTGAATATGTCTGTCACCCTCATATGATAATATCGAGGCACAACATGATATTAACGTAATATTGAAACACAGCCAATTTTCATAATATAAACATGATATGTGTACCTTCTAATGAGAGCAGCGCTATTTCTGGCTAGCGAAAATATCATAAATCTATAAAATTTGCGTTTTCTCAGCAGGTAAAGCAGAGTACATAATTAACAATTCACGTCTTTTAAACAATCATTCTTAATCTATATAAATAGTTTGTATTAAATAAAACCGAAATTACTTTCAAAAAAGTAACTTCGAATGTATTTGCAAAAACTTTCAAATAAAAATTCCTGCTGTCAAACTTAGCACTGTCAAAAATATCATAATATTACGTCTGTCACTACTTAGGGCCTGTGCCAAGATACAATTCAAATGTCAATTTGTATGGAAAATACATTTCGATTTTACAATTCAATTTTCGAAGGTTTGTGTATTTGGAAATGTAAGGAAATTTTTGAATTGTAGGGAAATATTATCCAAACATTCGTTTGACAGTTTGTTATAATTAAATTTTATTAGTAAAGATAAATTCTAAATATTCTTAAATGGTTCCAAACGTCTGGCATTAGGATTAAATAGTAGAACTTCCGGTTGCAAATGTGTAGGACTAAAACTATGAGTGCAATTTATGACTCTTTGCGTTGTGAAATATTGAATCCATTTCCAATTATTGGAGAACAATATCCCGAATTTCTGTAATTTTCAGTGCACGATTATACTCGCCGTATAACGTGGTACATGAAAGGGTGATCCTGCTACACCGTAGAACGTTGCAGACGCCAATCAAAATAAAATTAACAGCTTAATTTTCGTATGAAATTTGAATAATTTTTTTTAAAACTCTTAAAATAAGTAAATGCTTCTCGCATTCCACCCTTACTGGATGATGCTCATGAAGCTCTTCCATTTTGATCATTCTAAAAACATTAATGGTAGCCCTAGGCTACTTTAAACAAAATTATTAAACATTTTAAAAGAGGCAAAATTTTGTTGCCATCCATCATGTTTTCAAAAAATAATCAATTGTTAAATGAAATGCGTGAATTGTATTTTGGCACACTTTGTAATTTCGAAGTGTCCGTGGTGAAAGTAAAAAATTTAGAATTGTAACTTGGCACCCACCCTTAGTATATTTTGATATCATGATTTTGTTATTATGTTATCGAAATCACATGTCTGTCTAGGGCTTAAGGGGTTAATAGTTTAAAACTATATTGCATATCAAAAATCGGAAAAAGACTGACTTTCTTTATTTATATATTTTTTTAATATTTTCTAATTGCCTACTTCAATATTTTCCTACCTGCCCTTTCTTACAACCGCAGGTAGTTCAGTATATAGTATTTAGTTAGTACGGCAGAGTTTTGTGTCCCTATAGGGACCTACTTCTACGGAGTTTATTTACAGCTAGACTCTTGGAAACTAGCAAATGTTCAATTTAATTATCCCGCGGAACCTCAAACTAAACGAATTTTAACGCATCTCAAACAAGACTGACTTTTCAAGTTCGAATTATAATTTACAGGGGTTAAAAGGAATTAACTCAAATTAGAATTTTGCTGGTAAAGCGTCTGCTTTACCGGCAAGTGGATTTTATTTCTTGTGCAATTTCCATGCATTTTTGCATGATTTTGTTTCTAAGATTTGTGAAAATTGCTGGAGTGTGTAGATGAAATTTTAAAGTTTTTTTATATTATATTTGAGGGGCTTGCAACTATAACCTCTAGTCGGGTTGCTCTAGATATCTCCAAGGCTTTCGATCGAGTTTGGCACTTAGCCCTGTTAGCTAAACTTATAGCTATTGGAGTCGACTCACTTCTACAGAACTAAATTGAGAGTTTCTTCTCCGACCGTTCAATCAAGGTAGTGTAAGATGGCGTCAAATCTGAATCTCACCCCATCTCTACGGGGTCCCCCAGGGGTCAATTTTATCACCTGCTCTTTTTCTTATCTTTATAAATGACCTGCTTTTAATCCCCTCTAAGTTTCGCTTCGCTAACGACAGTACCCTGCGCTACTCTTACGGCTTCGGCAATGCACGACAAGCACGTGCGAACTAATGTCCAACTCAATAAACAAAGACATTCAACTCATCCTAGAGTGTCGAATTCAAACCCACCAAAACCAAGTACTGTCTTATTTCCAATAAAAAGTGCAACACCTCTCCATTCGTGACAGTGGGTGAAGTTGAACTAATGGCCGCCTATCCCTACACATCTTACGCTTGACATTAGCCAAAGACTTGCGATGGAATGAGCACATATTACAAATGACCAAACAAGCATCCCAGTGCTTGGGATTTCTTAAGAGGTGCAAGTTCCCCCTCCAGCCATCGGCCCGTGCTGTAATATACAAATCCTACATTCGGCCTCTTCTCAAATACAACTCCCCAATTTGGGCGGCGCTTCGATAACCACCTTAGTGTGGTTAAATAAAACACCAAAAAGGGCTCTTAAATTAATCGATGACGACACCGTTTGCTCCATCATAGGCCCCTTGAGCCACTGTAGGAATGTAGCAGCACTGACAAAAGTTTATCGCTATTATCATGCCGCCACGGCAATCTTATACCCGCAACACCAGATTAGCCCACTCATCTCACTCCCACAACCTGCAACCCGTCTTTTCGCCCACTCAACAAGATAGCAAATCGTTTCTAAGTAGAACAAATCGACTGTGGGATAATCTCTCGCAGTCAGTATTTCCGAGCTCCTAAAACATCCAAGAGTTGAAACGCAGGGTTTATCGCTACCTTCTTCAACACTACCCCCCGCCCCGCCCACCGAACCCCAATAACCATTAACCTATTCCCCCGTACTAAGCTTACTGCTACGTGACAAACGACATAACGGAATGGTAGTACAAAGGGTGAATCCTGAGCTTAGCACTGCCACCTAAAAAAAGCGTTTTATCCGATTCGGTGGATCAGGATGTTCCTTTAATAAACGTGAAACTTTGTAAGAAAATAGCTCACGAGTTTAACCACGTTATAAACTCTATTCTAATTCTAACAAAACTCTAATGGCAGCGCGACTTTCTATTTTTATAAGCTTTATATTAGCTTCACCTGTATGTATGTGTGTATGTATGTATGTATGTATGTATGTTCTATGTAAACAAATCTTGCAACTTGATTTTGACCCACTTCTATATAACCGATCAACTACAAATTTTGCACATATGCATAGTTCACGTGACAATGCAATCTGACCATTTTGTAAGAAAATCAAGATGGCGGTCGGTTTTTGCTATTGTGTTCCCCGACCCCCCGACATGGGTATCAAATGAAACGGCATACAATTATCTGTACGGTAGAATACAATTATCTGTATGGCGTCATTCCAAATTCAAAATGGCAGCAAACAAAATGGCGGACTACCTTTTTCTTTACAACCCACTCGATATGGGTATCAAATGAAAGGGTGTGGCAATTAGAATACTATTATCTGTGTGGCGTCATTCCAAATTCAAAATGGCGGCCAACACAAAATGGCGGATTATTTTTTTACTCGGTATGAGTATCAAATAAAAGGATGTGATAATAGAATACTTTTCGCTGTGGGGCGTCTTTCCAAATTCAAAATGGCGGCCACCACAAAATGGCGGTTTACCTTTTTCTTTACAACCCACTCGGTATGGGTATCAAATGAAAGTGTATGACGAGTATAGTATAGTAAGCTTTGTGATGTCGTTTTAAATATAATATGGCGGTCACTACAAAATGGCCGAACACATACATATAATAGACTAAAAAATAGAAAATAAAAAATATAGTTTAAAAAAACTAAAAAATACGCTTTTATTTTAAAATGAACTAAAAAGTAAAAAATAATTTTGAATGTAAAGTGTTTATTGCTCCAGCCAGTATAAGAAAACAACCTACCTTTCGAAATCTAAAAAAGCGTGGGGCGCTAGCTAAAAGTTCCGGTGTTAATAAAATAAGAATATAGAGAGCCCCACGCTTTTTTACATTTCGAAAGGTAGGTTGTTTTCTTATACTGGCTAGAGCAATAAAAACTTTACATTCAAAATTATTTTTTACTTTTTAGTTCATTTTAAAATAAAAGCGTATTTTTTAGTTTTTTTGAACTATATTTTTTTTATTTTATTTTCACTAGTTGCCTGCTCGTCAGTGAGAAAAAATGTTAATATTTAGTAGGCTGGAAAACCTATATAAAAAGAAAGGACTCTCCTCATTTATCAATTGCTATAACCGATTTCGTTCACTCTCTTGTGCTCTGTATCGTGAATACCTTAGCAGCATGAGGGATAAAGTATTCACTAATTCCAGAAACTTCTTTAAAGAACAATGGGCAGAATGGACCCAGTGTTGTAGCACTTTCCTACCTATCTTAAAATGAAGATCCGAATAATCTCATCTTTTTATTCTATGGCAGCATTACTCTAGTGAATCAAATAAAAAAGTTACAGCGCTTCCATATCCAAAAGTCCAATAATTACTGATACAGATGCTAATATTATGACCTAGTAACCCCGTACATAATTTTTATAGATTTATTACGTTGTTTTAATAAATCGTGCCATCTTGGCCAATGTTGTAGCACTTTCTTATCTACCTTAAAATGAAGATTCGAATAATCTCAACATTTTATTCTATGGCAGCATAACACTAATGTATCAAATAAAATTAAGTGTAATGAATAAGTGATGTAAGAATATTCTTTATTTCGGTATTGGGATAGGTTTGTAATAAAAAAATACCTTTGATTATGAAAATACTAACTAATTGCTCCTTTAATCCCTCATCGGACATAGAGCGGAAACAGTTGCCGTCTAGCAGACTCTGTTTTGTGCGACAGGCCTCAACTCCGTCTAGGATCTCCCAGTTTTTGCGGCCTCTGCTAACAAAGTTCTCCTCCACGTTGTTTTCGGTCCTACAGCTAGACGGGGCTCGTTTTCGCGTTACAAGGTGTGACCAATCCCATTCCATTTCCTTGGCCTGATTTGGTCGCCTATCCTTTCCTCATTTGTAATTCTATCTTACTAACTACTACTAATTGCTCCTTTAATCCCTCATGGGACATAGGGCGGAAACAGTTGCCCTCCAGCGGACTCTGTTTTGCGCGACAGCTCTCAGCCAGCGTTACCGTTCTACTACATATGTAGTAGTTTTACTACCTTTTTAAAAAAAATTAATAATCTACTACACTACTACCTCATGTTATCATTCTACTACCTTTTATTTTGATAGTTCTAATATTTTTTATTTATGGCTAAATCGATCGCAGCCCACTCGTTACTCGCTGTCAGAAACATGTTTTCATTCCATTCTGTTACTTTCGTTCATTTTTCATACGAAATTTACAAATATTAAATCCAGAAAAGGCAAATTCTCCTGAATACCCATCAATCCCAATTTGGTTAAGTCGTTTTCGCATATAGTTAAAGCCTCTAATTATGATGTGGAACAAATTTGCACTGAGTGGAGGCTTCTTAAAACATTTAATGATATACCTTCCAATTTGCCCATCGAAGAACACTGGTATGAAATATCTAAGATAAAAAATGCAGTAGAGAGTTTTCATTCGAAAATCTTTGTTTTGTTTCTGCCTTGGAGTGTTATAGTGCTGCAGCCGAGTGTGCATTTTCGAAACTAAATAGGGTTAAAAATGGAAAAACAAACTGCTTAGGTACAAACAGTAAGCTTTATTATGGCTGCAGATGAACTAAGAAATCATATTAAAACCACATACTCTACGCTGATTATGGCAATATACAATGTAAATACGGCAATTAAATAAATACTCTTTCTTAATGATAAAATATATGCGTAAATGTTCATAGTGTTTAAAATTGGTTTGAAATCAAAAAATTTACTACCTCTTTTTTCAAAAAGGTAGTAGATTTTACTACTCTAAAAATTCATCTTGCAGTAACATTGCTCTCAGCTCTGACCAGGATCTCCCAGTTGTTGCGGCCTCTGCTAATAGGGTTCTCCTCCACGTTGTTCTAGGTTGTTCCTTGCGGATTCCAGTCGAGGGTCTGTTTGGCTAGATTCTCGTTTTCGCGTCGCAAGGTGTGGCCAATCCAATTCCATTTCCTTCGCCTGATTTGGTCGTCTATCCTTTCTTGGCCGACACGGCGCCATAGTTCTTCATTTGAAATTCTATCTTGCCAGCGGATTTTTAGGATACGACGTAGGCATCTGTTGATGAAAACTTGTAGGCGCCCTGTGATGAATTGGGTGACTTTCCATGTTTCGCAACCGTACAAAAGAACTGCCTTAACGTTGGAGTTGAACAGCCGCAATTTGGTGTTAGTTAAGATCTCCGTCGATCTCCATATGTGAAACAGGCATGCATATGCGCTTCTTGCTTTATTTATTCTGGAACTGACGTCTTCTTCGGAATTTATCTACCAGTTCCATGTCGCGGTTATTTAGCGCTGTTCGTTCAAGGGTGTTTGCATTTATCCGCATTTCTTTGGTTTTAGTCGGATTTAACCTTAAGCCTGCCGAGCTACTTTCTGTTGCCAAATTGTTTACCATGTTTTTGAGGTCCTGGTGTCTGTGGGCCAGCAAACAGATATCACCCGCGTAGTCGAGGTCCTTAAGGCGGTCTAACAATCCCCATTGTATGCCACCTGTTCTAGTATCTAGAGCGCTGACAAGGATGTCGTTTATTACTATAAGAAATAGTAATGGTGAAAGTAGACATCCTTGCCGTACTCCTGAGCTCATTATCTCTCAATTCTATCTTGCCAGCGTATTTTTAGGATACGACGTAGGCATCTGTTGATGAAAACTTGTAGGCGCCCTGTGATGAATTGGGTGACTTTTCATGTTTCGCAACTATGAATGTATCGGCAAGGCGAAAACGAGAATCTAGCCAAACAGGCCCTTGACTGGAACCCGCAAGAAACCCGTCGAGCTGGAAGACCGAGAACAACGTGGACGAGAACTTTATTAGCAGAGGCCGCTACAGCATTGGCCAAGATGGCACAATTCATTAAAACAACGTAATAAATGTATAAAAATTATGTACGGGCTTATTAGGTCATAATATTGGCATTTGTATCATTAATTATTGGACTTTTGGAACCGCTGTAACTTTTTTATTTGATTCATTAGAGCAGTGTTTCCCAAACTTTCGATGTCTGTGTACCCCTACTTGTGTACCCCGTAACGCTGAGTACCCCTCGATAAAAAAATACATATACTTTAATAACAGTCAAAATACATATATTTATATTCTCTTCTATCAATTTTTGATTGTCACCTCTTGGCAAACCCCGCATTACTTTTCGAACTGATTTAAATCCTTAAGCTTGTTATAAAAAAAATCGATGGTTTTATCTTTGTACTGAATGTGGTTCGTCTCAAAATGGTGCTTTAAATTGTAAGGTTTCATGCTTTCATTTGTCAGATTTTCAAAACAAATGACGCAAAGTGAAATAGGCTAATTTGCATTTCCAAATTGAAGATATTTTTTGTCGTACTTGCGAGTTTTCCTTGCTTCTTTCTTAACAGGTTGTTCAAAATTTAAGGACTTTCGCCATCGTTAATTTCATATTCTGCTTGTTGATTGCTACTATAATCACTGCTTTTTTCGGTTTACAAGTTCCAGACTTCAACCAGTGATCCATATTCTTGAACGTTAGGGATAAAATTTGTATTTTGTAAAAATAATCATCCAGTGTTTCCATTGAAGCAAACCAAAGCGACAAAAAACTAATCTCTTTCCGCGTGATACAAAATGATTCTTGTTGCCAGAACACATTGACAGGATTCAACGGGTCGAAGTGTGTCGTCGTTATCCAACAGTCGGCTTGCGGCTTGTAACGTGCGACATGGACTGGAATAATGAAAAAACCAAATCATTTTATTGAAGATCGCCATAATTCATTCGAATTATGGATAACAAAATTAATGCTTTAAAAGACATTAGAAATAAAAATGATAGTGGTTGGCGATCAAATACTGCCAGGAGCGAAAAAAGGTACAATCCAAAAAGAGTGCCTCATCTCCCAATAAAAGAGGAAAATGGTTTGCATTTGGGCTTTTAAGTTTTTTAGTGGACGTCGATGTACCCAAATCAACATTGTCGGCATACCTCCTTCAACTGATTGAAAATATTCATAAATTCATTTCTCATTTTTCTTCAGTTTCAAAACTTAACTTTCGGGCTCCATGTGGTAAATCTCTGCATACCTCTAGAAAAATTCGAAAAATGCTTGGCTCAAATATCTGAAGCAGGTACCTAAGTAATGGATAGATATCACTCGTAGCCGATGCGGATTGCTTGTTAGAGCCCGTACCATAAAAGAAGAGAAATGAGCGCGCATGTTGAGGATATATGTAAATGTCCCGGTAATTTGCGTTTTTAAACAACAGAGAGACGTTGCTCGTTTCTTGAGAATTGAAACTCTCATTGTTAATGGAGACCGCGATTTTGAAATTCTCTTCTTTTATGTTGCGGACCATATAATATTTTTTTACAATAAGTGAGACTCTCTCAAGCAAGTACTCAAAATCTTCTTTACTCATTCGTGTAAAATTTCGAAATAAAGCTTCATCGTCACCAACCATCGTGTTGTATCTTGACCATCAACATATAGTTTCTTCTCCACCACACCACTTAGCTTTCTTTTTTTGCGATTCAAAGCAATTACCAAATAAGCAGTTGCCGCGACTGTTTGTAAAGACATTATGCACTAAACTGAAAATGGAATCGTTTTAGACGCATGCGACAAGCATAGACGAAAAGCCGCATGCCGCACGCCACATTTCTGAATTTTGTATAATAGTCGCACACCTAGAATCAGGGTATCATGCCTCATCACGTTCAGTGTTGCTTCAATGGAATTGCGCTTTAACAAGTAACAAAGTTTTTTATTATTTTTCTATGTTTGTAATCGAAAAAAGTAAACTCATTGTTGCACCAGGTACGCGTACCCCCACTAAAATCTTCCCGTACCCCTGGTGGTACGCGTATCACACTTTGGGGAACACTGCACTAGAGTAATGCTGCCATACAATAAAATGACGAGATTATTCGGATCTCCATTTTAAGATAGGTAGGAAAGTGCTACAACACTGGGCCCACGATCCATATAAAGTTGCCTATTGTTCTTTGTCAACTCTAAGAAAAAAGTTGATAACTACCCTAATACTTTGCAGCACACTAACAAGCCTAGTTGCGAGTCGTTCACGATTTGCAATATGTTCGCATCATTCTTTCGTTAATCATTCACGCCTTCTGACTTTCAGCCTAAAGCAGCGTACACACGACAAACTTAGTTGACAACCAAGTGGCACCATGTAATATACAGACTCACCAATTAGCATTACATTAAATAAAATTCATTAGTATAATTTAAAATAACAGTATTGTTTAGATTTGTTTAGATTTAAGAATCAGCATTTATTTACATCATTTAAAAAAATTAAATATTATCCATTATCAATAGAGAATGTTCATTTAATTTATTAGACTTGATTATAAGATAAATAAAAAATTAAATAAAAATGTATAGTATACTAGTTGGGACCCGGCGCGCCTATGCTGCTCCCATAAGCCAATAGTAGTAATCAGGTGATATGAATTTTAATATACAGTAGGAGAGTTTGAAAAAGCAATTTTTTGGTATTTTTGATTCCAAATATCAAAATGTGAAACTATTAGGGATCTGACATTTTGATCGAGGCAATAAAAACCATTCATTTACATGGCATTTTTCGAGATATGAATTTTCATACACAGATGAAGTGTATCAATGAACCGCTTATTTTCTGTATTTTGGATAGCTGGGACCCGGTGCGCCTCGCTGCACCCACCTTTTAAACACTTAAAATCAATCCAAACCTTCAAAAACCTCTTCTTAACCATTAACGAAAAACCAACAGCATTTTTTTGAACTATGACCAAAATTGCCTGTGTATTCTGTTAAAACCATGAACGTTAAAAGATTTAAAATTAATGCAAAGAGCAGCATCCAGCACTCGAAATTCGAGGGCCATTTTCTATAGCTTTTTTAATTTAAATCTAGAAGTCTTCAATAACAAAATTTATCGAGAACAATAAAACAAAATCGAAAAATGAAACAAATATTTTATAGTTGGAAAAAGCAATGCCAAAAAAACAACTTTTATTTTCTCTTAAATTGCGAAATTGTGTTCGTCAAAGCATGTAAAATTAATGAAAATATTGAACATCAAACTATTCGCAATATCTACGGAAAGAACCAATATTTATTTCTGTAAAATTTGGAGACATTAGATTCAATATGCTTTCATATTAAGTGTTTCCAAAATTACCTATGTATGTATTCTTTTGCAAAACTTGCTGGTACACTATGTTTTTGGTTTTGTTTTCCGGCGCGTAAATAAACAAAGATGTTGTCTTTCCGACTCGCTGCAGCCAACCTTAAGACATTTAAAATTAATCCATATCTTCAAAATTCAACTCTTCAACAAATATGTATAACCATTAACGAAAAACCAATTATTCCTATAAAAGTTCGAGAGTTTGGATATTGGTCTGTTTGTCTAATTCTGCGAAGTATGTCTTCAGTCATGGTTCTGTTGGGTATCATGTCGTCAATATAATTGCGAACAGTTGACGGATGGTATTCGGCGTGGATGCAAATGCTGCATCAGTAAGTGTCAGATCCCAATGATTGTCGTTTTCCAGCAATTGCAACTCGCGACATGCATCTTAAAATGTATTGAATATTTGACCATTGACTGTTCGTAAAAATTCGAAAGACGTTGGTCCTGAAACATTCAGCAACAACAAACGCAAAAAGAAACATTCACGTTGTTTTGGATGTACTGTGTAAAGTCGTCCCAATGGCTTTGTTTTCAATACGCGTGCAATAGTTGGATGTGGTTCGCCTTGTCTACGTGGCTTCCATTTTTTACCTGATTTGTTCCATGTATAATAGCGAGAGACTTCGGTATATAACAATGTTGTTGCGAATTGTCCGAAAATATCAGGTTTTTGGCACAGTGTGAAAAATTCAGTAAGTGTAGTTTTTGGTGGGTGGAAAGCTCGTTGGAGAGCATTTTCTTCAGTGAAATATACACGTTGACCGTTTTCAAGGTGTACCGCAATCTGAGGCGTAATGCAAAAACTCGACATTATATATTTTCTTATTAACACTTTATTTAATCGCACCAATTAAAAGCTTTTACGCATTTTTCGGTGGAAGTATATAAAGAATAATGGGTGCTAATATTTTACAGGTTTCCCAATGTTCACAAATATTTTTATTTTGTATATAAATTATATGTTTCTTAACTGGTGTGTTTTTGCGGGCTCCGGTAGTTATAGAATACAGTCCATAGTATATAGTACACAGTACACAGTACACTGTACAAGTTAAAATTTTATTTTATGTAAACTTTAAAAAAATATTTTTCTTTTATTGGAACTTGGTCCAAACTTTATTAATGACTTCTTAAGACTAAAATATAATTGAATTCTTAAACTAGAATAAACCTAACATTAGGGAATGTTGTCACCTGCGCCGCCGCGTGAGTTCGTTGCAGTTGCGCCGATTCCCACGATGCCTGGATGCGCGTGTTATCTGTAGACATAGTGTCATCGTTTTTACCGTACTTTATTTCTCAGGGATTTAAATTTGAAGTAACATAAGATGGTCCGTTAACTCCTCCCTTCTTAAATCCGAACGTCCTCGTTTGGCATCCTTTTAGAAATAAGGGATTTGGTTGACCCTGGATGGCTTAGGAGTGGTACTGTTCCCTGTTGCTGATTCGGCTGGAAGATCTTCCTTTTCTTTTTCAGGTGTGGTGATGTTGATATTAGTAAGCTTGGTCCTTCTATGAAGAAAGGCAATTACTGCTGCACAGATGAAAAGGATGACTGCTATGGACCCTAGGCTATAGCTGGTGATGATGCTGAGTTCACTTTTGCTTCCTATTAAGTTCAGAAATTTGGTGTTGTTTATCTGAAGTTCTCTAATCATTTCTAGGGATAGGATCTCCTGTATTCCTTCCTGTTGGCTGGACATTTGCAGAATGGCTGGTAACGGTTTTAAATAAGTCCTTTCGCTATATTTGTATTATCTGCTGTCTACTGTTAATGATGTGTTGTGGAAACGTATTAGATAGGTTCCGGTTAGGTTGACATCTTCGTTGTCTATTTCGATTATTCCCTTATATTGGTTCAGGAATAATAATCCAGGAGATAGTAGCTCCACTGAAGGGACATGTTGATTGGTAATCGTGGTACAGGATGGTTTTCGGCTTTTCAGTAGGCGTGGTATGCATGTAGAATTGGTGATATCCTCCAAGTCACTAGGATTGCATATGGCTAAATTATTATATTTCCTACAACCTACCTTAACTCCATATAAAGTGTCCTTACATTCTATAATATTTCAAAATCTAGTTTATTTATTAAGTTATTTTTCTTGACAGTTTTTATTAAATA
This sequence comes from Thereva nobilitata, assembly GCA_963855945.1. Taxonomy (NCBI): domain Eukaryota; kingdom Metazoa; phylum Arthropoda; class Insecta; order Diptera; family Therevidae; genus Thereva; species Thereva nobilitata. The sequence continues at coordinate 73,209,763 of OY979695.1, forward strand.
TGAGGAACATGGCTCATTATCTGTCGTTGGTAAACTTATAATATATAATATTGTGTTATTACTCAAAGCGATTTTTAGTTTTGAAAATTCTAGAGCTTCATCAAGATTTATATAAGGAATATTGCTCTTATCAAATATGTCTTCTGTAATTTTTGTTTCTTCTTCTGATAAAACATATGCATTTACTATATCATTTCTTGCCCAATTAATGGCGTATTCGACATTTCTTATTTCTTCTTTCAAAATTTCTAATCTATATTATTAAACTATTATCTATCTCTTTATCGTCGTTTATTGCTTTTATAATTCTATTAGTTACGCTTCTTATTCATTTTTTCTTTAATAATTTCATAGTCGTCATGGTCAGGATTTCCTGCTATCCATTTCCATGCGCTTCCTATAAAATTGAGTGAGCGTCTAGTTCTTGTTCTATCTTTAACTTTGAATCTGTACAAAACTTCCTTAGGCTGGGTAATTTCGTTGGAAAGGTATGCATATAGGATGTGGGATTTGTTGATGTGCTGGTTGACGTTGATCTCTATTTCTTGGATGAGTTTCTGGTATAGTGCAATATTGATGACATGAATTATTTTGAAGGTTCCAGTTTGCAGCCTTGCTGTTCCTGTATGTATTTGGACTGATTGGGAGTTGGAGTAATCCAATATCTGTGTTTCAGCTAAGCAGCTTGCAAAGAGTGTCCTGGAAGCGAAAAGGAGAGAAAAGGGTTAGGTCTTTATATGGCTTTTGTGAACTATCCTGCCTGACTCTGTAACTATTACACTGTTTTTGTCTTCTTTTACAATTTCTTTTTTATATCTCGGTGTGAGTTTTGTGCCATGGCGTTTATTAATTTTCACGTAGACTGTTTGACCTGGGGAATAAGTTTTGGGGGCTTGTATATTTTTGTTGTGTGTTGTAAGATCTCGTGCCTGAACGTCTTTTCACCTTTGTATGTTGTCCTGTCTGGCTTTTTCATAAGTTTCCGGACTAATACGGACATTTCTTCCGAAGAATACTTCTATGGGCCTTTTTCCCGTTGTTGAATGTATTGAGTAATTATACTCATATACTGATCGGTCAAGTAATTCCTCGAATGATGTATATATATTTTTATTTCATTATTTCCGTCAATGTGGAATGGAATCTTTCCACTTGTCCGTTGGCAGTGCTGTGATATGGTGGGGTCTTAAAGATTTTAATACCTAACTGGTCTTCTACCATGAAGGTTATGGAACTGGAATTTAAGGATTTTTCATTATCGATAACTATTGTTTGCGGGACACCAAAAGTGAAGAGGATTTGCCTTAAAGGTTCTCTAACATCCTCTGCTGATCGTGATTGAAGGGGTTTTGCTTGTGCGTATTTGGAAATTTTATCTATTGCAGTGAGCACCAAATTTTTCTCGGCTATGTAGATGTCTATATGTAATATTTGTCCTGGATATTCAGGGATCGGTGTTTTACCAATTTCCGGATTAGGTGGATGTCTATCGTATTTGTGCTTCATACAAGTGGTGCATTGCTTTACTACCTGTTCTATTTTCTTCATCATTTTTGGAAAGTAAAATTTTTCAATGACCTGCATTTTATTTTCCTTAGCATTCCAGGGGGCTCTTTTATGTTCTAAAATAATTTGTTCTTCTTTTTCCGCATCTGAAGTCAAGTCTGTGACTTTCGTCTGAGTAAATTTAATTTTATAATTTTTAAAATGAAGGGGATAAAATCTTGAATCATTCCCATTATGCTTTCCGATGTAAATAGTCCATTTATGATTGATGGATCGAGGTGCTTTTTGAACAGTTCGATTAGGTTTTCGTTGGCGTAACTTGTACGAGTGATAACGTGTCTATGGTACGTTGGAAAGGGTATGTCGAACTTGTAGTTATTTTCGTTCCCTGTAAGGATCCATAATTGATTTTTAAACACGTTGATGGGTGCTTCGATCGCGGGGATAAGTTCTTGACCTGAGCTGTCGTCACTATGTGCTGTACCTGTCATTGAATTGATTTGCGATGAATGATTACCTTGGGGTGGTCGTGAAAGTGCGTCGGCTACGACGTTCGTTCGACCTGGTTTGTAGGAAAGTTCACAATTATATTCTTCAAGGATAGCTTTCCATCTTTTCATTTTCGCATTGTTGTTCTTATGACTTAATGCATAGGTAAGCGGTTGGTGGTCAGTGAATATCTTGACTTTAGATGTGCCATATAAGTAGTTTCTTAGTGATGCTAGTGCCCAGATAATCGCGAGCATCTCCTTCTGGTTTGCCGCATAACTTTCTTCTGTTTTATTGAGCGTTCTGGAAATGAAGGTTATTGGTTTGCCATTTTGTTCTAATAATGCACCGATTGCGTATTGAGAGGCATCCGTCGTTAGATGAAATTCCTGGCTCAGATTTGGATAGGCTAAGATTACTTCCTCTGATGTTAACGCGCTTTTGATTTTAGTAAACGCTTTTCTGGCATTGTCGTCTAGAAAGATATTTTTAATTTTTGAAGCATTTTTGGGCAGACGCCCTCCTTCACCTCTTAAAAGGGTTGTTAGGGGTTTGGCAACTTTTACATAATCCTCAACAAAGCGTCTGTAATATCCAAATAAACCTAAGAATGACCTGAGGTCTTTAAGTGTTTGTGGTGGCGGAAAGTTTACGATCGCGTCAAGTTTAGCTGGGTTAGTCTTAATTAATGGTGTTTTGCAAAAACCTGATTATGACGTATATTACAGCTGTCATACGAAACACCATGTGCTCGGGGTAGGTTTTATGGTCAGCAAAAGGATGAAGCCTACCATTATCGGCTTTAAAGCAATAAACGAAAGGCTACGTACCCTTCGTGTGCGAGGCAAATTTAAGAACATCAGCCTCATAAACGTTCACGCACCTACAGAAGAGTCCCCGGACGATGAAAAAGAAGAATTCTTCGAAGTAGTTGAACGGGAACTTAATGCCTGCCCCAGATATGATGTAAAAATCGTATTGGGAGACCTGAACGCCAAAGTAGGCCGGGAGCCCGTATACAGGCAATATGTCGGCATCCACAGCTTGCATGAGAACACTAATGACAATGGGCAGCGAGTTATAGAGATGGCAGCAAGTAAGAACTTGGTCGTTGCAAGTACCAGATTTGCGCGTAAAGATATCCATAAAGCCACCTGGATATCTCCTGATGGGGCAACTCGCAATCAAATAGACCATGTGTTGATAGACCGCCGCCACCTTTCGGGTCTGATGACGGTACGAACGTACCGAGGTGCCAACTTCGACTCAGATCACTATCTTGTTGGTATGGTGCTCCGAGAGCGCATTACAACGCTGAAAAGCTTTGTATCCGCTGATCAGGCTCGAATCAACACAGCTGCACTCCGCAACGAAATGGCCAGAAACAGCTACGGTCAGGCGTTAGAACTCGAGCTCAGAAGAGCAAGTCCTGGGGATGAGATGTCGGGCGTCGACGAGAGCTGGACCCGCCTTAAAAATACTGTCATTAGTACTGCTGATTCCATCTTAGGCAGAAGTTGTAGAGATCGGAACGACTGGTTCGATAATGAATGCAAGCTGGCAACTGAACGTAAGAATGCTGCGTATCGAGCAATGCAGCAGTCTCAGAGAACACGAGCACGCGAAGAGAAATATAAAGAGCTCAGAAAAGAAGAAAAGAGAATTCACAAACGAAAAAAGGAAGCCTGGGAGAAAAATCTCGTTTGTGAACTAGAACGGTACAGAGAGCGACGGCCGCACCAGGCGCGGGAGTTCTACCGAAGAGTACGCGGTATGACGCAATTCACACCTCGTTGCACATACTGCAAGGACAAAGAAGGGAATCTGATCACCGATCCTCGAGGCATCTTGGAGCGATGGGAAGAGCACTTTCATGAATTGCTAAATGGCGATATCTGACGATAATGATATGCTGTCACCACCAAGCTTAGCAGAAGTTAGCAGTGCCATCACCCAGCTCAAAAACAACAAGGCCTCGGGTGCAGACGGCATCCCTGTGGAGCTGGTTAAATATGGAGGGCCTACATTACACCAAGCGATTCATGAATTAATTGTGCAAGTATGGGAGCAGGAAGCGATGCCAGAAGACTGGAGAAAAGGCATCCTCTGCCCGGTACATAAAAAAGGAGATATCACAACGTGCAGCAATTATCGTGGTATAACGTTGTTGAGTACCGCGTATAAGATATTCTCCGCCATCCTACAAAACAGGATGGCCCCATACGCTAGAAACATCATAGGCCAATACCAGTGTGGCTTCAGCCCAGGCAAATCAACAACCGATCAGATTTTCACTTTGAGGCAGGCTATGGAAAAATGTCTAGAGTTTCAAAACTCAATCCAACACCTCTTCATAGACTTTAAAGCCGCCTATGATAGCATAGCCAGAGTAGAACTCTACAAAGCCATGAGAGAATTCGGCATTCCCAATAAGCTGACAAGACTATGTAGGTTGACCATGACCAATGTGACAAGCCAAGTAAAGGTATCCGGAATATTGTCCAGACCAATCAACATCTATAATGGACTCCGACAAGGGGACGGTCTGGCCTGCCTCCTTTTCAACCTGGCGTTGGATAAAGTGATCCGAGATTCGGGCGTGACATCAAGGGGCACAATCCTCCACAAGTCCACCCAATTACTAGCTTACGCAGACAACATTGACATCATTGGAAGAACATCAACAGCTGTACAAGAAGCTTTCATCCAGATTGAGCGGGCGGCAGGAAATCGAGGACTGCACATCAACGAAAGCAAAACAAAGTACATGGTGGCCTCGTCTGCAAGAACACCTAACATTGGTCCCACAATCAAGGTAGAGGAACACGAGTTTGATGTGGTAAAATCATTTACCTACCTTGGGTCAATAGTAGCAGCCAACAATAGCATGGAACCTGAAATACGCGCACGACTGCTAAAAGCCAACAAAGCCTACTATAGCCTGTCAAGGCTCTTCAAATCCAAGCATCTAACCATAACGTCTAAACTTTTACTATATAAGACGATGGTCTTGCCGGTCCTCACATATGCATCCGAAACGTGGGTGCTTAGCAAAAAGCACTCTAACCTCTTGGCGGTGTTCGAGAGGAAAATACTTCGGAGGATTGTTGGCCCCGTATGTGAGGAAGGACGATTACGGAGACTCTACAATGACGAGATCTACGAGCGCTATCGCGACGTAGATGTTGTGAAGAAAATAAAGCTCGGTAGACTCCGGTGGGCAGGACATCTAGCTCGTATGAGTGAAGATGAGCCTGCTCGGAAAGTTCTCTGCGGTAAGACTTATGGGGTTCGACAGCGAGGGAGACCCAACCTCCGCTGGAAAGATGGCGTATACCAGGACGCTCAGAGCATAGGGATGCCAAACTGGATGACATCGGCTCAGAATCGGGACCGGTGGAGAGAACAGTTGCGAGAGGCCAGGACTGGATCCCGGTTGTAGAGCCGTTAAAGAAGAAAGAAGAAGAAGTCTTAATTCCATCGGAAGAGACTATGAAACCTAAAAGTTCTACTTCCTCTTTAAAAAATTCGCACTTGTCCAATTGGACTTTCATGTTAGCGGAATTGAGGGTTTCAAGGATTTTTTTCAATATCTTTGACGTGTTGGGTTTCGTCATTACTAAAGACAATGATGTCGTCGATATAGACGAAACAATTTCTCCCGATGCGTTCTCTTAGGATATCGTCCAATGCTCTCTGAAAGATGGCTGGAGCATTTTTAAGTCCGAATTGCAGTCTAGTGAACTCGTACTTGCCATTGTTAATCGAAAAAGCGGTTTTTTCGATATCTGCCTCTTTTAGTGGGATTTGGTGAAATCCACTTTTAAGGTCTAGGACTGAGAACCATCTATTTTTGCCTAATTTCATTAGTACTTCATTAATTTCCGGGATAGGATACCGATCGGCTATTGTAACGCTGTTAAGCTTCCGGTAGTCGATCACCATTCTATACTTCTTCTCGCCTGAGCCGTCTTGTTTTTTTGGCTTTCCTATTTCCTTCTCTATCTCACCTTTTAAGGACATGGGGTATGGATAGAATTTTGTGTAGACTGGATTGTCTGGTGTTGTACGTATCTCACCTACGACATTGGTGGTGTACGTAAGTTTTTCGTTGGGATCAAGAAGTAGTTCATGATGTTTACTTGCTAGCTCATTTATGTAATATTTTTGCTTTGCAGTCATGTGATTATCTCTGATATTGATATAATTAACTGCCTGTGCGGTAAGTTGTTTAATGGGGATTTTTATGGATTCATTAATAATCATGAAGTCATGTTTGGCATAGATGACGGCGTCTAATTTTTTTAGACTGTCATGTCCTAATATCGCGTGGAATGATTTTAACGAGGGTAAAAGGAAAAAATTAATTTTGTGGTCCTTTAAATTGAAGAGATTAGCGAACGTATGGTGGGTGACTGGTACTGGACCTCCTACTGAGTCTGCGTAAAAGCATTGGTAATTGGGAATTGGGTTTTTAACAAATCGTGGTTGAATATAATTCTTATTAGAGCCTGTATCTATCAATATGTTCATTTTCTCTCCGCTAACCGTCTTACATTCGAAGTATGGAAGCGAAGAGTTCCTCATTCTAAAAAATGAATGTCAGCTAGAAATTCTGCTTGATTTTCTGAGATTATATCGTCGGGATACTGATTGCTATACTCGAGCAAGGTTTGGTCAGTGTTCTCGATTTCAGTGTCTTGTTGCGCTTGCTGGTATTCTGCAAAATCTTCCTGTTGTTCTTGGAGTGTCTGGTATCCAGAAACATCTGTTGTTAGATGATAATTCCTTTGCATTTTTTGAGGTTGAGGTGGCCTGATATTTGAGTTATCAAATGGTCCTCTTTTCCCTGCATACTTGAATGGTGCTGCCCTATTCGCATAGTTGACCATGTTGGTCTGTAAGCTTCGATCAACATCCATTGGTTCAGGTTTCGGTAATGGTTTTGGGCATTAGGCCTCTGAGGAGCAAATGGATATTGTTGGCCTTGATATTGAGGTCTGTTTGGGGTGAAGAATTGTTGTCGATTCGGGAAAGGTCTTTGTCCAAACTTCGGAATATACGCTAGCACTGGGTAAACTGGTTGTTGTCGACGAGGATTGTGGTAATTTCTAAAGGGTGGCGTTGGTGGAGGATTATTTTGTGGCTTTCTATGGTTGACATGATAGTCATTAGTATGGTTGGCTCTGAAATTTTGATTCTCGAGTTTAAGACAAAAGTGTAGTGCTTGTGGCAGATCTATTGGTTCCTTAATTCCTAAGAGTCTCGGTAGATCACCGTTCAATCCACGTACGAAGGTATCGAGTGCTTTATCCCTGTATGTTTCAGTTAACAATCGCATAGATTTAGTACCGATTTCCATACAAGCAATTTTGTTTAGTATTAGGGACAGATGAGAATAAACCCTTTGGTAGAATTCTTGAGTAGAAGATTTCCCTTGGATGAGAGAGAACATCTGGTACTCTAGCGTACCTATGTCGCGTTTGTCTGCATAGTGAATAGTGAGACAACGTGAAATTGCTTTCCAATCTAGGGGGTATTTTAAGATTCAAGCGCTATGTCTGCGCTCCCTACAATTTTGTTCCTAATAACGCTGAGGATTCCGTAATATTTAGGTGTTCCTTTTGAATGTTCATAGATTCGTAGAACTCTATCTTCTTTCAGGAAGAAAACTCGCCGGGGGTTCCTGAGAATTCTCGAAGGCACCGAACGATGTCTGGGATTTTATCTAAATCGGACAGGTTGTTACGATATTGTGAATCTATCGTCTGATCGGTGGCCGTTGTTAAATCGGCATTGGGGTTCATGAAGCTACGCACTAAGGCTGGGCCTTGTGAAACAAGAACTTGTGAGACAATGGATGAAATTAGAGACTGTAATTCAGAAGTGTTGGGCAATTGATTTGCATTTGAGGTGCTAGGCGATTGATTTGCATTTGAGGTACTTGGACCTGGTTGTGGCTGGGGGGTTGATTGGGGTAATACCGGTGGTCTAAGCAAGTTGTTTGCAGTCGTCATTTTATTTGGTTGGAAATTTATAACGAAAAATACACAGAAACCAAAACAAAATCAAAAACTAGAATATTTATGTGTAAATAAGTTTTGAGAATTTTCTGAAAGATTTTTCAACTAGTAAAAAGAATTTTCCGAAAAATATTTGAACTAGTAACACTCGCTCGCTCAACTTTTCAACTGCGTTCTTATTTTATTGTTATTTTATTTATTTTTTTAAATAAAGAATTCAACAGTAAGAAAAACCAATAATAAAAATATGTTCAATAAAAAAATGTGTTCAATAATAAAGAAAAAATCAATAATGAAATATGTATGTACAATAATAAAAAAAATCAATAACAAAAATATATTCAGTAATAAAAATATATTCAATAATAAAAATTAAAAAATAAAACTTCAAATGGATTTCTTAGGTTTTTTTTTCTTTCAAAAATATTTAATAATTTTCTTACTATGAGTAGACGATCACTTTATCACTATTTCTTCCCTTATGGGTAGGGTTTCTTCTCTTAAAAATTTTCCACACTCTATCTATGTAGATTCAAATAAATTTTTGCTTCAAATAACTTTTTGTTTTGCTCTAAATAAATTTTTTCCTTTAAATAAATTCTTGCACTTTTGTTTTTCGTTTTAAATAAATTTTTGGTTTAAATTAATTTTTTTCTTCAATAGATTCTTGCTTTAGGTAAATTTCTTCCACTTTTATGTTTTTCCTCTAAATAACTCTTTTCACTTTTATAATAATATTAACTTAAAAGAGAACTTACAATAGTAAAATATGCATCCTGGCGGACTTGGGCGTTCTGCGACTGTTGCGGATGATTCCTTTTATCCTGACTGGTGACTCGGGCTCCAAGTAACAGTACCTCAGTAACGAGTACTAATATTCTAAGGATTTAGCACTTCCGCTAGCTGCTGGGTTCTGGGACACAGGAAAATGCACTGCTTGAGGGCCTTCTTTTTGTAGTTGCGCTGTTACAGGGCTTCAATTTCCTTTTGTCACTCCTTGAGGGACGTTGTATTGCTAAAAATTCACTAAATATCACGACACTACTTAAGCTATTTTATGAATTTAATTTAACACTTTTTAGCAAAAAAAGAAAAGAAATCGAACTACAAAAACTCCCGTGTCCCTGCTCGGGCGCCAGTTAAAATTTTATTTTATGTAAACTTTAAAAAAATATTTTTCTTTTATTGGAACTTGGTCCAAACTTTATTAACGACTTCTTAAGACTAAAATATAATTGAATTCTTAAACTAGAATAAACCTAACATTAGGGAATGTTGTCACCTGCGCCGCCGCGTGAGTTCGTTGCAGTTGCGCCGATTCCCACGATGCCTGGATGCGCGTGTTATCTGTAGACATAGTGTCATCGTTTTTACCGTACTTTATTTCTCAGGGATTTAAATTTGAAGTAACATAAGATGGTCCGTTAACTGACACACTGTACATTCTGTACACTCAGTACACTCAATACACTAATTCATACGTTGTCACTCGTAAAAATCGAAGTACTTTTTTAAAACTAACGGTTTTTTATATGTACATGACAATTAAAATTAAATATTTTTTCGCCCAGCCAACTTAAATATAATTCGTGAAACATTGAAATTCTCTATATTTCGATAACAGCTTCACTTATCTGGACCAAAATTATCCTACCTTACAATCTGGTACCAACCCTACACATTCCCAAACTTTCATTTAAATCTGTTGGGCGGTTTTGGAGATTAGCGTGTACAAACATTGTGACACGTAGTTTTTATATATTAAGATAACGGAAGCTACTATTGGCTTATGGGTGCGGCATAATGCAAAAATTCACCATTTATATATTTTCTTTGTTATATCATTTAACACTTTATATAATCAAACAATTAAAAAAATAAAAAATTATCCGTGCTGCTCATATACTGGGTCCTGTGAAATCTTCAAATTAATCTAATATTGAAACAGTTTATTTTACACAACACAATACATATCTAAACCTGAGCCATAATGCAAAAACTCACCATTTATGTATATATTTTCTTTCTTATATCATTTAACACTTTATTTAATTCAACAACTAAAAAAATTAAAAACTGTCCGTTGAAAATTATACCTGACAATTAAAATTAAATATTTTTCGTCCGCCAACTTAAATATAATCAGTGAAACATTGAAATTCTCTATATCTCGACAACAGCTTCACTTATCTGGACCAAAACAATCCTATCTTTCAATATGGAACCAACCCTACACATTCCCAATTTTTTATTGAAATCTGTTGAGGGGTTTCGGAGATTAACGTGTACGAACATCGTGACACGAAATTTTTATATAAAACAAAAACCCGCGTGCGTTGCAACGCCTTTAAATAAAAAAGATTATGTGTGCACAGTCCGCAGTAGAAAAAAAATTTCATGAAAAAAAGAAAAAATCTGCAAAAATTGATTTTGGATAGATATAAAAATTAGAGTTACCTATAAAAAATGTGTTCTAACTTTTTATAAAATTCGATGCTGCGTGCCTCCTCCTATTGGAAAAATTTTCTACTACCTCCACAACAGACTTAAGGTAGAAACAGAATGACACGGAGACCGTGGCGGAGTCCGCCGCTCAGAGAGTTTCCCATACATTTAATTTGTCCGCGCCGACTGGGGAGAAATTAAATGTATGGGAAACTCTCTGAGCGGCGGACTCCGCCACGGTCTCCGTGCCATTCTGTTTCTACCTTTAGGCAAACATATTCAGAATTTGTTTTCGCAAAAAAAAACGCTAAAAAGTATCATCAATCTGGAAAGGTTGTAGTCCAGTAAAATGGTGCAAAAAAAAGGGGCGTCTGAACATTTTCTGAAAACAGCAATTTTTTTTTGTAATGTGTAGGGGGGTTGGTTGGGAGTATAAAACCGAGTTTTCGGGATCCGGAGGCGTGACGTTCGGCCGCCATCTTGTTTTGAGTGGTGAAAAATGGTTTTGCTTATTGCTCGGAAACCGTGAGTCCTACAGAATTTTTGTAAAGATGTTTTTTTAGATAATCAAATTATCTACAACTTTCGTAAATAACGTTTTGCCGTAATATTAATAATAAAAAAGATATGGACGAAAAATGACTAAAATTTTGGGGGTGATGAGCTTTAAAGCGCTATAACTTTTTTATTATTGATTTTACATAAAAAATGCCTTAGAGCTTTTTTGTTTTTGGAGTTATACGCAATTTTAATGCTAAACTTGGCTCTATTTCGTACTTTTTCACTTAAGCTTTGCCAAAAAGTACCAAATAAGCACCAAATAAGGCCAATTTTAACATCAAACTTGCTAATATCTTCAAAAGTAAAGGCCGTAGCATAAAAATTTTACATTATTGATAGGAACTTGTCCAAGCTTTCCAATTCTGCAAAAAAAAATATTAGTTAACTAGGTATTTTGTGGAGAAAAAGGTGGTTTTAGTTGAAATTTTTGTTAAAAAAAACTAAATTGACTCATTGCTCTGGAAGTTGATAAGGCAGAACCTTGACTTTTACAGTTTTAGATAGGTGGGAGTATTCTGCGTACACTGATACCTTACTCATGAAAATAGCTCATAGGCTTACAAAAATACAGGGTGATATGTAAACCTCTACCAAAAAAACTACATAACGCCCTAGCTGCTAAACCGTTACGATTTACGCCCCCCTCCCATACGATTTTTTGTTCGTCTATCCAAAACCTATCCACAGCCGGCTGCTTTGTAAACTTAACGGTATACACCTCTACAAAAAAGCTCTAAGGCATTTTTTATGTAAAATCAATAATAAAAAAGTTATAGCGCTTTAAAGCTCATCACCCCCAAAATTTTAGTCATTTTTCGTCCATATCTTTTTTATTATTAATTTTACGGCAAAACGTTATTCACAAAAGTTGTAGATAATTTGATTATCTAAAAAAAACATTTTTACAAAAATTCTGTAGGACTCACGGTTTCCGAGCAATAAGCAAAACCATTTTTCACCACTCAAAACAAGATGGCGGCCGAACGTCACGCCTCCGGATCCCGAAAACTCGGTTTTATACTCCCAACCAACCCCCCCACACATTCAAAAAAAAATTGCTGTTTACATAAAATGTTCAGCGAATGTCTCATTTGACTGGACTATTGGGGCAATTTAAGGAATTTTGAAGCTCTGGGATGACCTGAACGCCCGTTATAGCGCACACATACATCCATACCCACAGAAACTTCACTTCGCACGGGAAGCACTAATTTTCTATAGCCGGATGACTTCTGATGGATGGATGGAGGCGGTCAGGTGACGAAGTTTTAGCAGATATCTTTAGGTACGGAGAACCCATTAGGCTTTACATTAGCACTGCGTTGTTACTCTTTATTCCAGGCGTTATAAGAGTGCGCTAAAGGGAAACTCCTACTATAATACCAGTGACACACTATACTTTCATTATGATGGTAACTTTCATTATGATGGTCAAGGAAATTATGGGGTGACCCATTACACTTTACTTTCATTTGCATCTGGCGTATCAAGTTAGGATATAAACCTTTGTGTTTGCAATGATGATTCATTGCTCTGGAAGTTGGTAGGGTAGAACCTTCACTTTTACAGTTTTAGATACCTGATACTAGTGTTGAGCCGGACTTACACGAGGCAGTACATTTGTCTCTTACATGATGTAAATTGTACTGAGGCCTCAGATTTTTTAAATGTCCCGGTTCAAAAATAATGTCCTGCTGGTATATGAGCGTGTATCAAGATAAATGAAGCGAGGTGTGATTGTAAATTACTTAGTGGAAAGACATTTCTTCCTTCTTTTGCCACAGTAAAATTTCCAATGTGAATCGCGGCGAGGTGAGATTGTAAACACGAACTGGAGAGACATTTCTCACTTCTTTTGCCACAGTAAAATTTTCAATGTGAATTGCGTCGAGGTGAGATTGTAAACACGAACTGGAGAGACATTTCTCACTTCTTTTGCGGCTGTAAAATATCAACTTTAAGCTGAGCCGTGGTGAGATTGTAAATACGAATTGGATGGAGAGACATTTCTTACATTTTTCGAGGGAGTGAGGTTTTGTCCTAAAGAGACAATTCTTACATTTTTCGAGGGAGTGAGGTTTTGTCATGAAGAGACATTTCTTACATTTTTCGAGGGAGTGAGGTTTTGTCATGAAGAGACATTTCTTACATTTTTCGAGGGAATGAGGTTTTGTCCTGAAGAGACAATTCTTACATTTTTCGAGGGAGTGAGGTTTTGTCATGAAGAGACATTTCTTACATTTTTCGAGGGAGTGAGGTTTTGTCCTGAAGAGACAATTCTTACATTTTTTGAGGGAGTGAAATTTTGTGCTGGAGAGACATTTCTTACTTTTTTTGCAGTAGCAGAATTTCCAACTTGAAATTAGGCGAGGTGGGATTGCAAAATATAAATATATGGCCACGGACAACTAATTAGAAACAGTTTCATAAAAATTGCATTTATACAGTTTTTATGTAGGAATCAAATTAAAGAATTCCCGCCACCTCCTCTTAATTTTTTTTAAATATATAATGATTGAAGGAAATCAATAACAATATCGTAATGAATTCCTAACAGGATTGCTACATAAAAAATAAAAAATGTATAAATGCAATTTTTATGAAACTGTTTCTAATTAGTTGTCCGTGGCTGTACATTGTGGAGGCATAGATTTCTTACTTACTCTAAGGCAGTTTAATGAATATTAGAATTAAGCTTGTAAAAATGCACTTCATTGGTATTTATTTTCTTTCTTTTTTTTAATCTGCTTGTTTTTGTCATTTTGGCATTACAATAGAACCTCGCCTCATTTGAAGTATGACATTGTACTGGCTCAAAAGAAAAAAGAGGCACCTCTTACAAACTCATTTTATAATCGTGTCCTACCCAACACTACCTGATACCTTATTCATGAAAATAGATTATAAGGTTACAAAAATACAGGGTGATATGCAAAACTCTAAAAAAAACTTCAAAACGCCCTAGCGGCTAAACCGTTAAGGTTCAACACTATCAACTTCCAGAGCAATGAGTCATCAAAGTCAAAATTTTGGTTTTTTTTAACTAAAATTTCAACTAAAACATACTTTCTCCATAAAATACTTAGTTAACTAATATTTTTTTTGCAAAATTGTAAGCTTGAACACTTTCCTATGAATAATGACTGGACAATTTTTTTCCTAGGGCTTTTATTTTTGGAGTTATAAGCAATTTTAATGCTAAAATTGGCTCTATTTCGTTCTTTTTTAGTATTTTTTCACCTAAGCTTTGCAAAAAAGTTCCAAATAGGCACCAAATAAGGCCAATTTTATCATCTAACTTCGAAAAACCGGGGGCGGTGGGGGTTGTTAAAAAATTATCCAAGTTTAAAAAAACTGTTAAAAAATGATAAATTAAGGCGAGTTTAGATCCCAAGAATTAAGTGGAAGAGCAAATCTTAGCTCCTTTATCGCATAGAAGATAGTATAGTTCTATCTCTGTTTCACCAAAGTGGCAACAGAATACGGCAGCCTCAAAGTAGGGCTCTACTCTACTTAACGAATGCGTAGACCGAGAAAAAGCTTTTAATTTCGTAAAATTTCAATATTCTAACGCCTATTAGATGCCACTATCCCTGGTTTTTGCATATTTACCTTGTTTTCGACAGTTTGAAAAATCCGTTAATTTTTTTTATTTCAAGAACGAAATGTGGAAATGTTTGAAACTAATAAAATTGTCTTTTTTACTACACATTAATTTAAAATAACTATATCTGGGTCTTTCTCTACTAAATGGAAACTGGTCCTAACAAATCTGTCCTCACATGTTTTTTTTTAAAACAGAAAGTTTCTTAAAAAAAGGAAATATTAATTAATGGTCTCTATATTTTGAGAATGCTGTATTATTTTCTAATTATTGTGCCATTTATGAACGATTTTGTAAAAATCTGGGACAGGGGAATGTTTTTGTGAGTTAAAACAAGTTTTTTTAAGACTTGAATCAAAAAGAACTTTTTATTCTTAGTCAAAATAGACAATAATTGGTAACCAATTACAAAAAATAAAAAAAAAACTTACACAATGAAGAACTTACTATTTTTTTATCCAGGGGAATGTTATTACCAGGGGAATGTTATTCCAAGCAACCCTGTCACGTTTACCTACAGTACCACCGTTTCTTACACTGATAAAAATAGCGTTTTTTTAGCATATACGCAATCGTCAAGCCGGAAACGTTCCGTTCAACGTAAAAAAAATTACCACTTCACTTTGAATAGATTTAGCTCCAATTTTTATTTACGACAGGGGGGTGTTTTCAAAACTTTAGTACAACATTTAGGAGCCATTTTTTTCTAACTTAAATTCAACGTCAACAAATTCAATTTAAAAATAAAAATATGTAATAGTACAAGATCCGGCTGCAAATTTCTGCACTCATCTGTTTTTTACTCAAAATGCAATTTTTATTGATAGTTTTAAGTAGAGAAATATATTTATGCCGGGGTGCCTACAAAAATATGGCCGCAAGTATGTTTAAGCCAGGCTCTGTTAAATATATACGTTCATAACGTATCCTCTTAAGTCATATATCAAATTAAAGCTATTTTTTTCCTTACACGATAGAAAAGGGTTGCCTCTGTCAAAGTGTCCGCAAATAGGGGTTAGGCAATGCAATAATTTACATTACAACATGAAGGTGGTTCAGTTACGGTCAATGGCCTGGTAGAATGGTTCGAGTTCGTTTATAAGGAAGTTCGTTCGTTTATAAGGGTATCCTGCAAAGTGTCATCCGGTGTTCCTCAAGGAAGTCATCTTGGTCCACTGCTCTTTATTCTATCAATTGATGGCATTGTTCCCTTGCTAAGACACTGTAGAATCTTGATTTACGCTGATGACATCAAATTGTACCGTCACATAAAAAGTATTGAGGATTGCAAACTTTTGCAAGCTGACCTTGACACCTTTTACTCTTGGTGTTTGAACAACAACCTGGTTCTCAATATTAGTAAATGTGAAACCATGACTTTTGGGAGAGGTCGTAGTCCTATAATTTTTAACTACACCTTTTCTAATGAGAGTGTCCGTCGTGTTAATTTTGTAAAAGATCTCGGGATTGGATTTGATAGTAAACTCGATTTTTCTGCCCACATTAACTATATTGCTTCCAAAGGTAGTTTAGTCCTGGGTTTTATAAAAAGGTGGTCTAAAGAATTCAATAACCCCTTGCTTACTAAACACCTTTATATCTCTCTTGTCAGACCATTACTCGAGTATGGGTCCCAGGTTTGGTCTCCTCACTACTCTTCGCACGTTGGAAGAATTGAGTCAATTCAAAGGAAGTTCGTTCGATTCGCACTGAATCATCTTCCTTGGGATGACCCAATAGTTCTTCCACCATATGAATCTCGGCTTAAGTTACTCAACTTAAGCTCTCTTTGCAGGCGTCGTGAGGTTGCCGATGTGGTATTTGTTCATCAGCTCCTTAATGGAAAGGTTGACTCAGGTTTTCTGAGTCGCCGTGCATCGTTTAGAGAGAGTAGATACAATTTGAGAGGGCCACCTCTCTTACACACCAACTCCTCTAACACGAATTACGGCAGATTCGAGCCTGTTAATCGCATGTTAATTAATGTGAATAGAAATATCGATGTTTTTAGCGTGAGCATTAGTAAAGACGTCCTTAAAAGGAGTCTTTTCAATCTGACTTGACTGACTTTTCTTGCACGCTGCTTTGTGTATTGCATTTCTTTCTGTTTTAATGGAGTGTGCAATCTCTGGGGGGTCACATCTCGCATATAAAAATGTGCGGGGTGTGACCTTTTCGGGATTGCATGTTCAATTTATATGTTGCATGCTTTAGTTGAGCCTATCTCAGTGCTAATTGTGCTGAGCTGGTAAATTTTTCTTGGCCCAGCTAAGAAGTGTACCTTCTGAATTATAAGGGTAACTCTATATGCATGATTGCGTGTTGCATGAAATAAAAAAAAAAGTAATAGATCCTTACTCTGATGAGTTTTATGCAGGATAATAACCCGAAGCACACAGCTCGGTCTATTAAACAGTGGCTGGGGCACAGAATTAATGTCCTCGGGTAGCCTCCGAAAGGTCCAGACCTACATCCGAGAGAAAATCTATGGGAAGAAGTTAAAAATTGTATCGGACACCTGAATATTCAAAACTTAGATCACTTATGAGAGGTTGCTAAAGCCACCTGGAATGCAGTACCAATCGATCATTGTCAAACACTAATCAACAGCCTCGCAAGGAGATATGCGGCTGTTATTAATAATAAAGGCTACCACATTAATTTTTAAAACGCCTGGTGTTTTGTATGTTGTTTAATATTATTTTCCAGGGTTGAAATCTAAAATGTGCTATGATGGTGGTGCTAGTGGACACACACACTATATAGATTGAATTTATTTAAGTTTAAGGCGTTTATTTTTGTTAATGTTATTCTCAAAAACTGAAATATATTAATTTTTTTTCTATTTATGTTATGAAATAAAATAAGTATAACGATGTTTTAATCTCACGACAACTTGTTTTTAAATCAATTATTTTCGAAACTGATTATTAGATGGGCCATTTCTCTGGCCACCACTGTAATCCCGTTTAGTAATAGAATGAGTTTCAATCGAGTTTGCCCGTATCAAAGGTGAAAGCACTTTTTCGTCTCCAGCTCTTAGACTATAAGGTTCATCGCTAAAATGCGAGAACTTTATAAGAGTTTCAAAGCTCGTACATAAGAACGAATTCAACGCTAATATTTTCTTTTGGCGAGGACAATGCCATTGAAGTTAATCCCATGTAATTATAGTAACAGCTAACGGCGCTACAATAAAAGACGCATGCCGCATTTTTCCATACCTATTTACTTCACTTACTCGACTTATCTTGTCATATACCTAGTTTATAGCTACTTCAAAAATAATGCGAATTATGGATCATCAAAAATTTTGTGTCGTATAAACGGGATAATTCGTATTATGGCTTAAACCTAAATTTTTCGGCTTAAGCCAAAGTTATAAGAATGTAATTGTGAGAATCTCGATATTAAAATAATCTTGAGTTAAATCGATTTAATTTTGTAGCTATAAACTTGGTAATAGTCTAGGCCAGTGGTTCTTAACCTTTTATGATCGCGACCCTAACAAATCAGGATTATTGCCTTGCGCCCCTTTATTATAAACAAGAAGAAAACAGAATTGTAGGTATGTATTGCTAATAATAATAAATATTATTATTGTCTAATTCTATTTTATTTTACTATAGGAACATGTCGTAATTATTGTACATAAATATTTAAGTTAATAAAATAAGGCAAACTATTAATTTGATTTTGGGTATCTTCAAAAACTCATCAGTGCCGCATCACTGCAGAATTCAGCAATTGGAAGTCTGTAGCTGAATTCTGCAGTGATGCGGGAGTGATGAGTTTTTGAAGTTACCCTTTTATTTTATGATTTTTAATGAGATCTTTGTTGTTGTTTCCGTGAACATAATTCATCAAATCGTGGTGCAATCTTTGATTGCGCTATTCGCATATCATTTTCTACCGTCAATAGCCGTGTTCGGTATTTTGATTTTATATATACCAGAACCGAAAATCCAGCTTCACACAAATATATAGATGCGAATGGTAGTAGAATATTCAAAGCCATCTCCGATAAATTTGGGTATTCATTGTGAATTGATAACCAAAATTCGGCGACATCTTTCTCCTGAAACATTAATTTTAGTGTTCGGTCACTTACCAATTCGATTAGTTCTTCCTGCTCTCGTGATGTTAAATGTTCCAATGATATAATATTAGTCGTAAATGGTTTCCTGGTCCAGTCATATTTTGCAATGTCCCAATCATTCGAATAATATTTTTCAAAATTAGTTTACAAAGTAGACAGATGACTAAGTATTACATCCTTAAGTTGAATTAAATTTATTTTATTGTTTTCAACTAAATCGGTAAGACAAGGAAACATATCTATATTTTCATTAGATATTTTTTGTTTACAATTAGATAATTTCCTTATAAATGCTAATATTTTGTCATAAGCTATATTATCCCCTTCCTTGCAAATTTATGTTAAGTTCATCTAGCTTTTCGAAAATATCTGTTAAATATGCCAGAGTACACAGCCACTGGTCATCATCATACAATTTAGCCATTGGCGGGTTTTCCACCATTAAAAATAGTTTAACTTCTTCACTTAATTCAAATAATCTTCTTAAAGATCTACCCTTAGAAAGCCATCTAACTTCTGTATGGAGTAGCAGTTTTTCATGTTCTGAGTTTAAATTTTGGCAAAGTTTTGAAAAAAGGCGACTGTTTAATGCCCGACTTTTAATAAAATTTATAACAGTCACAGCTTCACGTGAAACTTTTTCAAGTTCTGTTGATCTCTTTTTAGAAGCCAAAGCTTCTCTATGGATCACACACTGTGTAAATATTATTTTACACGTACCTTTCAGTCTCTTAATGAGCGGCAATAGCCCTTTTTTCTCCCGGTCATTGCAGCTGCGCTGTCTGTGCAAACGCCAAAACAATTGCGCCACTCAACCTCATGGACTTTAAAAAAAATCATCGATTTTCTTGAAAATATCCTCACCAGTTGTTTTTTCTTCAAGTGGCCGACAAAATAGTAAATCTTCATTTGCTCGGTTTTCAAAAATAGATCGCACATACACAAGAAGTTAAGAAAAATTTGTAATATCCGTTGATTCATCAAGCTGAATAGCAAATTTTACGCTTTTTTTAATTCGCTCCAACAACTGAGTGAACAAATCTTCATTAATATCTCGAATACGCTTAGCAACAATATCGTTAGAAACCGGTACGAGTTTGATTTTGCTTACTGAATCTTTATCGAGTACTAGTTCACAAATCTTGATTGCCGCTGGCTTGTCACCTATTGTATACGGCTTTTTATTTTTAGCAATTAAGAACGACACTTCATAAGATGCCCGCAGTAGCTTAGAATCATTTACAGTTTTACTGCCAAGAGATTTTTGGCTTTTTGATGTGAAACACCTTTGCGCGAGTTACGTCCCCAAATATATTTCATTATTAATAATAAATTATTATCAATAAGTCAAAATAACATAAATAATTTCAACTTAACAAATATCAGTAAATTCTAAATTCCAAAAGTCTAGACAATTTCCGTCAGAAATTGTACACCAACAAATTCCTTTTAGATTTTCTCATGGAAAAACTGTTTCTTTTCTCACGGCAAAATCACAG
The DNA here is from genome assembly GCA_963855945.1 of Thereva nobilitata. Lineage (NCBI taxonomy): Eukaryota > Metazoa > Arthropoda > Insecta > Diptera > Therevidae > Thereva > Thereva nobilitata. The sequence continues at coordinate 73,229,989 of OY979695.1, forward strand.
ACCCTATGTCAGCAATTTTGTAAAACACCAGAAAACCTTTGTTAAAATAAAAACTCACTTCAGTTTCGGCATTCATACATTTCGGTCGTAATAAATATTATTGTCTTTTAAATTAAAAGTTTGTTTTATTTTCAAGTTCGTTTATTTTTTTTGATAACCGGACGTGTAAAAATTATAAGTCGCGCGTTGAGAGTAATTTTTCAAGGTTGCAACGCTTGGCTTAATGCAATTGTTGTTGTGATTTGCAACAATAACAAATCAAGAATCCTAGGATGGACGAGTTGGTTGAGTGTATGATATTTGACGTTGATTTTGAAAAAGTCGCAGGTTCAATTCTCGATCTCGGTATTCGAATTTTTATTTAATTTATATTTCAAAGTTTTTATTCAAAATTATTTCCAAAAAGGTATAATAAAGCAAGGAGTGCACAGGGCCGGCGGTTGATGTGGGTTGAGTGGGTAGTTCTACCCACTCGAAAAATTCCGAGTGGGTAAAATACCCACTCGAACTTCGAAGGTACACGGAAAAAAATTTCAAGTTCAAAAATACATTCTTGTTCAGTTAAATTTAGCGTTGAATTCCTGGAGCCCAACAATCGGGCTGTCAGAGCGCAAACTCTGAGCTCGTAGTTCATAGGTCAGTGCCTATGAACCAGTTTAGACGGTGCGCTCCTGATCGAGATAGTCCCTGTTTGTAAACCAAAATATATACCTTGAGCCTGGGAGAGCGATTGCCATTGAGTGTTGCGACAGTTTCAGAACAGAATAGGTGTATATCTGTGGTGGAGAAAGATGCATAGATTCGTGATAAGATGGAAAAGAAAAAACGAGGAGAGTGTGGATGATTCCATCAGATAGCAGAATAATGACGAGGACTCGACTGCCACTGCTGCTGGAGCCGTCGATGGAAGTAATGAACTACTTTATCCAGCTAATACTAAAGGTGCGGGCCCAATGAACGCCGCGCTTCCTACGATTGCCGTGCTTGCCTTTACAAATCGCATTAATCGCTGCGAGCATAGCAAACCAAAGCCCAATGGAAGCTTTGACCTCTGATATTTTTTGAAATTACTAAGTTCAATTTTTAAAAAAACACAATCATAATTTATACTTTTCCGTTTTAAATCGAAGCTACGGATGCTGTAATTAATTGCTCGGTTTTCGCATTGCTCGCTTCTCTCTTTTTACTTGTTACTAAGAGTACATTATTATATACTAGTAAAAAAACCCGCGTGCGTTGCAACGCCTTTAAATAAAAAAGTTTATGTGTGCACTGTCCGCGGTAGGAAAAAGGTATAATGAACACAACAAAAAATCTGGAAAAAGTGATCTTGGATACCATACAGAAATTTAGAATTACCTATAAAAAATATTGTAATACTTCTTCTTGAGCGTTTTCGGATTTGTCAGGGATTAATTGAAACAATTTGTTTCTTTTTAACAACTTTAATTTCAAAACAAAATTTCTTGCACACATGTGTTCCTCCCACCTTTTCTTGGCGGTTCAGTTATAACAACCGTACTAAATTGAGATGTGACACTGCATTATGTATGTATTCAAGTACGTACCTCTGAACATGAAACTTCTCGGTGAATTGGAACTTGAACTTTCTCTTTTCGGTTAGCCGTTACACTGCCCCTTCTTACTTAGTGTTCGTCCCGAACACAGCTTCCTACAGGTCCCGTTTTTACCAATAGAACCTTTTTGGATGCGATAGATGACATCCTTCAGGGGGCGTTCCATTTCCTTTGTAGTTTTTGCAATTTACCTTTTATTCGTAGAGGATTTTATAGCTAGGCTCGATCGCCTTCCTTAAATCTAGATCCTTTCGCCCTTAGGTTGTAGTGGGTCTTAATCCTGTTGTGGGTGTTAATCCTGATTCCCAACTTTAAATCACCTGGCAGCGTATTCTGTTCCCCGAAAATCATCCTTGCAAGCGTCTGACCGGTAGAACTGTCCCGTACAGCGTTTTTTTACTGAATTATATAGAGATGTTCTTCATGTTAATTTGAAAACCTATTTCTACCGTTTTTACTGTTTCTATACTGGTTAGGAGAAATTTAAGAAATTTCCTACATCGATACACGATCGAATTCGATCGAATTTCCACCAGGATACACTATGGTCAATGTTCTTCCATTTGGAGCTACGATGTGAACATTTTTCGATTTCCCAACTCTTGAACAACCTACAAACAGCTGACCGGGAAATGACACTTATTTGGCAAAATCCATTCCCAGATTGGCCCCGAAATTTTAAATTTGTAAGCTTTGATCATAAATTCTTTATTTGTTACCTTAAAATCCCCCAGATACCGATTTTCATTGGAATCGGAATACAATTGGCAAACCCATCGGCCATATTGATGCGGCCAATTTGAATTTATAGGTTTTGATCGTAAATTCGTTATTTGCAACCTTAAAAACCTCTATATATCCACTTTCATTGGAATCTGAACACAATTGGCAAAATTGCCGGCCATATTTCCGCTGCCATTTTGAATTTATAAGTTTTTTTTAAACCTTCGTTATTTGCTACCTCAAAAAACCCCAGATACCGATTTTCATTGGAATCGGAATACAATTGGCAAATTCGTCGGCCATATTGGCGCGGCCATTTTGAATTTATAAGTTTTGACCACAAATTCGTTAGTAGCGACCGTTAGTAGTTACCTTGCTTTCATTAAAATCGGAACACAATTTGCAAATTCATATTTGGGTGGCCATTTTGAATTTCGGTCATTTTTCGGCGGCCATTTTGAATTTCGAAAATCGGGCTTCGAGGTGTTTCAGGGATGACCCCAACGGACCTTCGTGCAAAATGTCCAGACTGGTGCGCCCGCTATAGCGCACACATCCACGCATTCGTACATACATACATCCATACAGAAACTTTCTTTTATTAATTTAGATTTACATAAGTGGTGCATGATTGTGCAAAGGTTCAATTCGTTTGAAAAAGTATATATACTATAGCTTTAGCTGTAGGGTTCTGTGGGACAGAGAGCTTATGGAGGGAAAAACGAAGCAAATATCTGCTGCAGTCGCGTAACCTATGAATTGGCTCCATAGCTGTAGTAATTGCGGTACCATATTCAATGTAAGACTGATATGACTTTTACTTCATACTTATATTGGGTATACCTACACCTGTATTATAATACCTACACTACATTTACATAAATACTTATCAGTAAAAAATATTCATCTATTACTGTTCAAGAGATGCCTGTGCATATAGGTGCACGTTTGTATTTATATACATATAGCGTTACCATGCGTTGAAAATCATATGAGGGATAGTACGAGTATATTGCACCACAAGGGACGAATGAATGGCAAAAATAGTATACTTTTTTTCTCGCTCTGACTGCAAAGGTGCTAAAAACTTTTAAAAGCTGGGTCAAAAAACATCCATGGCTTGAACTAAACAAAAATAATCAAGGTATATATTTGTTGTGTTTGCACTGAAGCGTGTGAGCGAAAGTTAATAAGCACGTTTGACTCACATACTCACAAACAAGCCTGGGTTTATGATGGGTTTCCAACTGGAAACATGGAGCTTACAATGCCAGGATCTTCATGTTCTAATGAAAGAATGTCGATTTAAGAGTTATTTGAGAACAACAATGCTGCAGGATCGGCTCAATTCGATAGCCTATTACACCTTTATTCTGTCATCACTGATAAGCTTGATCTAGAAAGACTATTAAATAAGTTGATTTCGGTCCATACAAAGCGCAGTAGTATCTACTAGTGTTGAGCCGGACTTACACGAGGCAGTACATTTGTCTCTTACATGATGTAAATTGTACTGAGGCCTCAGTTTTTTTAAATGTCACGGTTCAAAAATAATGTCCTGCTGGTATATGAGCGTGTATCAAGATAAATGAAGCGAGGTGTGATTGTAAATTACTTAGTGGAAAGACATTTCTTCCTTCTTTTGCCACAGTAAAATTTCCAATGTGAATCGCGGCGAGGTGAGATTGTAAACACGAACTGGAGAGACATTTCTCACTTCTTTTGCCACAGTAAAATTTCCAATGTGAATTGCGTCGAGGTGAGATTGTAAACACGAACTGGCGAGACATTTCTCACTTCTTTTGCGGCAGTAAAATATCCACTTTAAGCTGAGCCGTGGTGAGATTGTAAATACGAATTGGATGGAGGTTTTGTCTTAAAGAGACAATTCTTACATTTTTCGAGGGAGTGAGGTTTTGTCATGAAGAGATAATTCTTACATTTTTCGAGGGAGTGAGGTTTTGTCATGAAGAGACATTTCTTACATTTTTCGAGGGAATGAGGTTTTGTCCTGAAGAGACAATTCTTACATTTTTCGAGGGAGTGAGGTTTTGTCCTGAAGAGACATTTCTTACATTTTTCGAGGGAGTGAGGTTTTGTCCTGAAGAGACAATTCTTACATTTTTTGAGGTAGTGAAATTTTGTGCTGGAGAGACATTTCTTATTTTTTTTGCAGTAGCAGAATTTCCAACTTGAAATTAGGCGAGGTGGGATTGCAAAATATAAATATATGGCCACGGGCAACTAATTAGAAACAGTTTCATAAAAATTGCATTTATACAGTTTTTATGTTTTAAAGTAGGAATCAAATTAAAGAATTCCCACCACCTCCTCTTAATTTTTTTTAAATATATAATGATTGAAGGAAATCAATAACAATATCGTAATGAATTCCTAACAGGATTGCTACATAAAAGATAAAAAATGTATAAATGCAATTTTTATGAAACTGTTTCTAATTAGTTGTCCGTGGCTGTACATTGTGGAAGCATAGATTTCTTACTTACTCTAAGGCAGTTTAATGAATATTAGAATTAAGCTTGTAAAAATGCACTTCATTGGTATTTATTTTCTTTCTTTTTTTTAATCTGCTTGTTTTTGTCATTTTGGCATTACAATAGAACCTCGCCTCATTTGAAGTATGACATTGTATTGGCTCAAAAGAAAAAAGAGGCACCTCTTACAAACTCATTTTATAATCGTGTCCTACCCAACACTAGTATCTACAGGGTTTTTTTCATATATTTAATTAATAAATATAAAGAATTTCAACGTTTTTATTTCGAAGTTAAAATTTTTTTATTTATTTTTAAATCTTACCTCTTTTTCTTATATATACATATATATCCCTCCGGGCCAACTACATATATCCCCCACCCGGCCAACTACCCACTCGGGCTGAACTCCAACCGCCGGCCCTGGGAGTGCATAAGAGTTTAAAAGTAGGTAAAAGGACTCTTACTATTAAATGTAAATTGCACAACTACAGTAAATTTCTTAACTACAATAACTTACAAAAATTTAGATGGAGCATTCGGATTTCTTAGAATTCTGTCTGTAGAAGGACAGAGTGCCAGGAAGTTACAACCGATTAATGAAAATGATTATTTAGCTTAATTTACTTGATTTCCTATAAAAAATTTTAATGGGCGGACTTAAATTACTTTTCATCTAAAAATTTGAGTTATGGAATTATCCACACTTTATCTCTATTTCGTAGCACAATAATGCACAAACGTCAATCTATTGTTTTGATTGTAAGCATATAGCGGCAGCTAAAAATTAAAACGTTTTAGTTACCACAACTACTTTTCATTCGTTGCTATAATGTAGGTGCTATAAAAATGGTGCTACATTCATGTTGGTGGTATAGAAATATTTTATATGAAATTGTTCTTTCAAATATTTAAAACAAATCCGATGCTATTTAAATTGTAAGCCACAATAATTTCTTTAAATTCCCTGCAAATATTGCAATTTCAAAACAAATATTCCCTATACAGAAAAAAAATTTCTTGTCAAAATTGAAAAATTACTAATTTTTTTAGGAAAATACGGCATATTAACTAAATGGATGAATGGATGGATGGTGTTTTCTTAAATAATTGAAAATATGTTCTTAAATCCTTTGACATTTGAAGGGTACAGGGAAAAAACAACGTAAGTCCATAAAATCAAATTTCGAGAAAATTGAAATTTTCTTTTTGAAGTCTTGTTGTTTTTCCCCTGTATGCGAATTCTTTTCAATTGATTTATATGGGCTGGGTTTGATATTCATCAAAATTAAATATACCAGCTGAAAGCTTCTGTATTTCTTCAATAGATAGCAGCACTAACTCGATTTCGAAAAAAATGGACTTACGTTGTTTTTCCCCTGTACCCTTCATTTGTATGCAATGTATTTGTCTTTCTAAAATACAAAATTTTTAAAAAATTACGAATTTTTGACTTTTGGACAAGGGTAATATAATTTCGAAGGCGATTCCAATGCTACCAAACAAGCGTCACCCAAAATTAAAATTGTTAGTGGAATGTTTTTCCCTTCTTCTGAATCTTTCAAATTTTAACAAAAAGAGCGCAGCCGTCGGGCTTCGAACCCACGACATGACTCGACCTCTGGCGGCGATCCTACATTTGAACCATTCGGCTACCAAAGCTTACGTAGAGGAAGTAACGAAATCGATAAATATAGTCTTCTGGCTGGATTTATAGGCCTCATGTAAGCGATACACTAAATATGTAATATATTTGTATGAATAAATTAAAATTTTGAAAAGACAGTTTTGAACTGAAATCTTTTTGTTGTACTATCAAATGTCTGTATTTTGTAGTATAATAATAATACGCGACTAATGCAAGAACTTCGCCAGCCCCGTTTCTACAGGAATCCTTTAATTTTTGGACTACTCATCTGTAGGGTAGTCCTTTTGCTAGTTTTTATTGCTCCTTTGTTACTTACTATTCATGTTGAATATGAAATCAGAAAAATTTACTATTAGTTAGTTTGCTTGTACGACCACAGTTCACAAGTCTCAAAGAAGCACGTATTCCAAAATCATCTACAAATACGATAAGAAGCTGTCGAAATCATCATTACAAGGACTATGGCCTATTGCAAGTAGTATCCTGACCTTTCATCATGGCCGAAGGTCATCAACGGCAATGGTACATTTGCAACACAAATCGCTGACTATAAAACTTACGGCCATTTTACATCCCAAATGCAAAATGTCTGTGGGATAAAAGAGCTCCAGTGCTGCTTTTCCACTTTGCGTTTGGGATGTAAAATGGCCTTTATTCTTACTAATTATTCAATTTATTTAATTATTCATCTTTCACGTGGACTGGGTACACGCGCTAGTTTTTTAATTCAACCAGTTTTCTTTTAAAAAATTCAATAGGTTTATCTTGATACTGCACATGTTTTGTTGCAATATGTCTTTTTAATTTGCTTGATTTCATACTTTTATTTGCCAAGACTTCGTAACAGACAACACATTGCGGTCGCTGTTCATCAATAATAATACAATATGAAAAGCCATATTCCAGATATGCTTCTAGGTTTTTTCCTCTGTCTTCTTATCTAAAGTTTTTATTACTTTTACATTTTCTGATGGTACTTCACTGTTTTTCGCACTTTCTGTTGCGAGAGCAGTGAAATTTCCTTCGCAACTATCTTTTTCTTTCCCATTTAAAGATGACGTCGATTTAATAAGCCACTTATCCATTATTTGGCACTGATATTAATTAATAGCTTTAACTAAAATACATTTTATTATAGATTTTAAGAAAAGGCAAAGAATAACAACCTGAATCATTAAAAAGATCCTATTGCAAGTGCAATTAATTTAAATCACAATTTTGCTCAACAAAATCAAACGTCCGCTCCAGAGTGGTTGTTCTGTAACTATGAGAAAGTGAAAACGTGAAGTCTTTTCATTCTCATTCTCATCGGGTCTTCTCATTTTGAGTTCTCATTTTTGTCAGCAAAGCGATTCTATAACCTAAAGTGAGATATTCCAGTGACAAATGAGCTGAATGTAGTTCACATTGGAAATTCTCACTTGTATAAACGTCAAACGTGGGGTTTTATGTCATATTTTGTACTTATTCGAGTGGCCTACTTTGTAGATAAGACTTTGTAACATTTAAAATGGCAACAGTATTTTTATTTATAGAGCAAAGAAGAAGCCGCCAAGGTGGGCAATTATAATTTGGGTTTGCACTCAAAATTCATGGTTTTACATTTCAAACTCCAATTTTTTTGCAAAAATCGTTGAACTTAAATAGTTACACATTACTACTTAAATTTAAAAATTTACACCTAGAGCATTTAAATGAGTGGCATATTCCTCCCTAATTTTTTTTTGAAAATTAAAAGTTTTCACACTTCTCACAACTGTTGTGATTTGAAAATGACAAGTTCTCACATTTCTCACTAGAAAAATTTTGGTGAGAAATTATTTTTCACCATGAAATAATTTGACAGATAAACTCACGTTCTCATCGTTCTAGAATCGCATATATTGGAATTCTCACTGAAAAGACTTTTCACTAGACTTTTCACAGTTACAGAATAACCGCTCTGAATCCAAACCAAAAGCAGATAACGCAGAAGGAAATAAATAATTTATTATTTATTTGTCAGCAGAAACTTGACATTTCAATATTAAAATCAGCTGCAATCAGAGTTGCCGGAGTATTTTTCAATACTTACCATTTACTCCCACATAAATTCCACAAATTTGCTTATTTATGACGGACACAAAAATAATTTTTTGTGTTTGGATTTTTAGATTTGTTTTTTAAATAATTTAAAAATAATATTGTTTTAAAACTTTCGCGACCCAAATAAAATAGCTCCCGACCCAACATTGTGTCGCGACCCCACGGTTAGAACTGCTGGTCTAGGCTGTACTACCAGTTCGTCATGTCGTACACGTCATGGTGCAATGTCCGTTTGAAAACCCCTGTTCCTCCTAATCAACATATTTCTTTTAATTGAAACCACTTTTTGTTCCTTTTTAAATTTTACAAGTTTTTATTACTCTTTACTTTTCTTAATTGACTTATAGGTTACCTATTCTTTTATAGTTTTCTTTAGTGAATAAACCCACTTGGAAACTCGAGATATTCGCAAAAATCGCTTTTGGTGACCTTTGACCCCGCGTAAAATCGTGTCCGAGTTTCAAATTCTTAGATCAATAATAACAATGGTCCTATTCACACTGTCCATATTCATGGCAAGTAAAACCGGTTTTATGTATGAGAGAGGGAAGGGAGCGGAAGAACTTAACGAAACATTTTTCACACAAAAGCAAACGCGTGAAAACTAGCACACATATAAAAAGTTACTTCTATCTCTTGCATTTGTTAGCTCTGTTTTTCTCTAACAAGTAAATTTTATCTGCAATACTATACATTTAAATGTTCCTGTATAGCATTCAAATTTGCTAAACATAATTACGCCTCGTGTGAATCCCGAGGAGTTGAATAAAACCGGTTTACTCAAAACACTTATGGCATCGTGTGAGCAGGCTCAATGTCCATCCCAAAATTCAAAAGTAAAATGTCTAATTTCCCTGGACTGTTGATGCAAGTCGACTTTGTAGTACAGCCCTATAGAGTAGTACAACCCTATCTACATACATACATATTTCAGTGGCGGATACAAGGGGGGGGGGAATGAGGGACATCCCCCCCCAAGAGCAAAGAAGATTTATGGATTACTTTAGTTCTGAAAAAAAGGCCAGTGAAAGAAATTGAACTGGGAAATTTACCTCTATATAAGGGTGTACCCACTAAAGTTGCAAAGCGGCCGGCTGTGGATAGGTTTTGGATAGACCAACAAAAATCGTTAGAGGGATTGGGGAAAACGTAAAAATTGGCTTTATTTGGTGCTATGGTGTTTAGTACTATTTAACATTTTCACATTGGCTTATGTCGAAAAGTATCAAATAAAGCCAATTTTAAAATCAAAATTTGCTAATAGCTTCAAAAGTAAAGGCGGTAGCATAAAAATTGACCAGACTTGTTATTCATAGGCCATTCATACACGATGGACAAGGGTGGCGTGCGGAGTTGCAATACGTGGAAAGTTTCGTGCTCCCGTGGAGACTTTTGACAGCGAGCAATAATAACAAGAGTGATTAGGCAGAGCTCAAGGACTAGTAAAAGAGTTAAAGATATGAAAGAAGAGATTAGCAATAACATTAAGCAAAAAGTCCAAAAAATATTAACAAACGCGCGATGGATATACATTTTATGCAAAAAACACAAGAATATGAAAGAAACAGAAGATGTTTCTTGTTTCCCCTATTCGAAGGTTTACATTCGAATGGAAGCAACAATGGAACAGAGCACGTGGAAATTGGGTTTGCACGGATTGTATGTATGCGTAAAATTTCGTGTTGGTACACAATATTAGGCATGGATTTCCACTTGTATTGTCCGTTAAAAAAGGCGGGAATCTTGCAAGGCGAGGAAGTCACTTCCCCTTCATTTTTTGTCTTTCTTTCACATACATTGCGTGTAGTATGAAAGTAATTCTGCCTCCTTTTATCATAGATATTACTTCTTTGATATTTCGACTTTTTCACTCCCATTGAAATTTTTATCAGCTGATCTCAAGGGCATTGAAACATTTTTAAAAATTTGTTCTAGCTCATCACTCTTATTATTAATGCTAGTTGCTTTTGTGCTCCTGCCTTTGGCCTGCGAACACGGAAAGCATGCACTCACACCAATAAGAAATCAATGCTTTGGCGATAAAAAAAACTTTCAAACAGTAAAACTTTGTCAAAATTTGTACATAATAAGCAAAAACTTTTAATTATTAATTGTTATTAATTCAAAGTGAGTGAGTGAATTTTTTTAAATAAATTATTTCATAACAGCGAAAAAACATCAATTTTGTTTTTAATAAAAAATTTGACATCTCACTAATACGAACAAATATCACATAGCAACACAAAAGCTGCTTCCATCGCTGTTGCTCCGTGTATTTTCAGAAAGCTTGCAGCAAAGCTTTTGGTTGCAGAACCATGGTCCGCCGTGTATGAATGGCCATAGGAAATACTCCAAGCTTTCTACTTTTGGAATAAAAAGTATAGGTTAACTACGTTTTTGTGGAGAAAAATGTACTTGAAATTGAAATTTAAGTTAAAAAAAACGAAAATTTCGACTCATAACTCCAAAAGTTGATAAGACAGCGAACCATCGGTTTTACCATCATAGATAGGGTTTCTCCGTTCATTGGTAGATACCTTATTCATGGAAATAGGTTATACGGTTACAAAAAAACAGGGTGCAACACTCTACCAAAAAAATTTCTAAACAGCCTAGCGGCTAAACCGTTACGATTCCCCAACCCATACGAGTTCTTGTACGTCTATCCAAAACCTATCCTAATTATGAGCAAACGGAAGAACAAGACAAGACTGATATATTCTTGGTCTTGTTCTTGCATAGTAAGTATTGGTCTTGGCCATGCGAACATAGCTAAATCTTGGTCTTGGTTTTGGTCTTGCAAGCATAGCTAAGTCTTGGTCGTCTTGCTAAATGTGCAAGACCAAGACAAGACTACAAGAAAAAGACGATTTTTGCTCATCACTACCACAGGCGGCCGCTTTGTAACTTTAATGGGTACACCCTGTATAGTCATAAAAATTACTCTTTACTTTTAACGAAAAAAATAATCTTGAAAAAATGCCACCCACTTTTGCAATACTTTGTGAGCTATTTCATTAACATATACCCTACGGTTAAAGTTGAACAGGATTTATGCGAGGCAGTACATTTGTCCATCACACGACTGTAAATTGTACTGAGGCCTCAATTTTTTTAAATGCTCCACTTCAAAAATAATGTCCGACTACTCTTGGTATGAGCGTTTAAACCTGCATCATTACCTACCCAAGCCCAACTCACGAATCTCAAGGAAAACAGGAACACATTCATTTTAAACCGTCCATTGCATTGAAGCAACAATTTTCGTATAAATTGGTAACAATAGGGTTAAATAGAACCCATCGAGTCACAGTCAGGAATGAAACGCAGGTGTACACAATTTTTTTTATACCCAATGAAAATAGTCATTCAATTGCGGCATAAACCGACAATAGCTGAAAATTGGAACAGCCCTTAAAAAAATCATAAATGTAATGTCGAATTTCCCAAAGATCGGTGGAGAGCAAAAAACATTATTCAAAAGGTCAAAAACTCAGTTTTTTGCAAATAGCTCTTAAACGCTAAGTCCTATCATAAAATATTTGTACAAAGTTTGTAGGTTATGCGATTATCTACAAGAAAAGATATTATACATTTTCCCGTACGAATTGCTATTTATGAGATATCGCCGGTTTGAAGATTTAAAATACTCATATGCCCTCAGAGGTAGCCCTAATAAGGCATCCCGCCAGCTTAACCCGTTAGTAATAGGGTATCAAAGTTCCGCGTAGGTATGATCTTCACCTAGCGGATGGTCCACCTCCTTATTCACCTATTACTTCTTGCGTCACAGCTTTTCTGCGGTGGCTAGCGGTATTCACTTGCGAAACACACTAAGGCCCGGGCACACGAGTCGACTGATTTGCAATCCCAGTTGCATACGCAACTGTTTTGTGACCTTGCCCGAGTACGGAAGTGGGAATCCACACGGGTCGACAGAAACGAGACCGATTTAGAACTAGTTTGCAACTGGTTGCCGGTCGCAAGCGATTTCAGTTGCGTGGTTGCACTTCATCGGAACTACTTGACATACACCAAGTTTATAGCAGCAAAATTAAATGGATTTAACTTAAACTTGCGCCAAAATTTCGAATTAACGTATAAACGGCTTACTTACATTCTTCAAACTTTGGCTTAAGCCCAAAAATTTCGGTTTAAGCCATAATTCGAAGTACCCCGTTTATACGACAAAAAATTTTGTATGATCCATAATTCGAATTATTTTTGGAGTAGCTATAAACTAGGTAATTTTGACAAATGTTCGTGACTAAAAACTTTGAGGGCAGGGGCAGCGGAACGCATGGGGATGGAAGGAAAAGTGCACACGCATTTTTGCTTTGGGTGGGGAAATCCACACCCAAAATATTTCATGTACACCTAATAACCCAGAATGTTGAAGAGCTGTCTAGGTCGCTGCGACAAAAAACGTGGTCGAAGGGCCGCACACAAGCAAGGCTTTTCATACGAAAACTAAAAATATTATATTAGAACTATCAAGAACTTATATAACTGAATAGCCTAAGCTTTTTAAACCCCATTCGACTAGCCTAGGGGATTGTCTCAGGGACTTGCCAAAAGAATAATTTTCCCGTAGGTTCCTCATGAGAACCCCATGGGGCAATGGGGCATGCCAAAAGAAGGCTTCTTATGAAATCAGCGATACTGAAATCAGGTATGCCTTATCAGTTTCTCATAAGGGCCCTATGAGCCAAACCAAATGAAATTGGGCAATCCCAACATCTGCCTTACGTATTCAGAAAGCATACTCATACAAAGCTTTAGTTTTTGTTGTTACATTGCTTCATATTTCAGGAAATTATGTTGGTGCCATGAAGGGTGTTATTCAACATCATCAATAGACCGGTTCTGGTTCGATAACAAAGGTCAAGCAGCATTGGACGTGAACAGAACTCAGTTGGGAGACCACATTGGTAGAACCACACACGCGTTTAAAATACATATAAAGTTTTCGACAATGGCGCCGTTATTACTCCCATATCCGCGCCGAAATTCTCAAATTAATAAATTGACCGGTTAACATGCTCCCCACCCACAATCATTATGCTCAGCCGCCCTTGTATGTGGGCACACAACACCGATTTATCCAAAAATCATTTGCTTTCTTGTGTGAACAAAGGTTTCATTTTGATTGCAAACTGGTTGTGCGTCTGATTATTGTGAAACCAATTTGCGATTGGAATCGCAAATCAGTCTACTCGTGTGCAGAGGGAGGTGGAGATACATATTGGCAATATGGCCGGAAAAATTGGCAAATTTTTGTACCAAGGAAATATTCACTATAATCTGAACACTATGCTTAGGCCTTATTTATTTATGTTAATTTATGATTACGTAAAATTATAATTTGCAGATGAAATGTTAAAATTTGAGACGGCTTCTTTGTTTTTCCTGAAGAGTCGTCTTGGGATTGTCATATTGCCATTCCTTTGCTGTAAACATTTCCTATGTAGCCTCGGGGCTATGATGCAAGCATCTGGCTCGAAATGCATTTTGATTCAGAGAATGTTTCGTAGTATTTTTCCCTAATATCGTTCGTTCACTAGTAGTATTATAATAGAATCATTAGTTCCTAGTTTGGCTCTAAAGGTGAAACCCCAATGTAGGCTTGGCTTGCTTTAGTGCTGTGCTTTGCTTTGACATATCAAATAAACCAGTGCTTTGTTATGGGAAAAAACCAAATGACAAAGCGGCAAAGTCAAAGCAAAGCCAAAGCAAAGCAGAGCAAAGCTCGAAATGACCAATGTTCAATTTTTTGATGCTTTGTATGCTTTCGCGTTTGTTTAATATTTATTTTGCCTAGAGATATAAATGTATGTAGAGGTTTGAGAAAATTTATTTCATAAAGAAATTAGTTTTTTGGGAATAACATTAATTATAAATATTTAAGAGTTCAAAAACTATTTCTACTAATTTCTCGTAAATGTTTGAACAGTTAATGCCATAAACCATATGTGCTTCTTTATCACAATATTTCAAATTTTCATTCTCCTTTTTTTACAGATACAATTTCCATACGATCCTTTGTTCTTTTTGTGAAACAATAATGTCCATTCCAAAGGAAGAATTCCGCAAAATTCATACCTCTTACCTCTCTCGTGTACTATTTCTATGTCCTGGGCTCATGAAAAGCAAACTGTCAAGTAACTAAAGCAAAGCGTGTATTTGGGTTTGTTTTACTTTGGCATGTTGGGCTTGGTTTGCTTTGGCACGTGGTACCTGAAAAGCTCATCAAGTTCAAGCAAGCCAAGCCTACATTGGGGTTTACACTTTAGGTATTGTTTGATGAACGCACCTCTGATGACATGATGTATGAAAACGATGTAAGTGATCAATTGTTCAAACTGGACGTTAATGTCTAAAGTACTACACTAAAAAATGCCAAAAAAGGTGCGACATTTATTCATTTTGCAGTTAAAAAAATCAAAACAAGCTAATTTGATGCCTAATTGGCATTTGCACATTTTACACATATCAGTTATGCAGTTTACACAGCAAAACTGTAGCGTAAAATTATCTAGTGTGCGTATTTCACTTTCCATACAAATTTTGACAGTTCGTTTACCAGGTGGTAAACTTATACGATTTACGCGGGTTACTAGGGTTTTACAAGTTTTCATGAATACCCCTAATGTTATTGCCAAAAAAATAATTTCTTTATGAAATAAATTTTCTCAAACCTTTACATACATTTATTTCTCTAAGCAAAATAAATATTAAACAAACGCGAAAGCATACAAAGCATCAAAAAATTGAACATTGGTCATTTCGAGCTTTGCTTTGCTTTGCTTGGGCTTTGCTTTGGCTTTGCCGCTTTGTCATTTGGTTTTTTCCCATAACAAAGCACTGGTTTATTTGATATGTCAAAGCAAAGCAAAGCACTAAAGCAAACCAAGCCTACATTGTGGTTTCACCTTAACATCGGCCTTAGTGTTTTGCTTTGCTTTGACATATCAAATAAACCAGTGCTTTGTTATGGGACAAAACCAAATAACAAAGCGGCAAAGCCAAAGCAGAGCAGAGCAAAGCTCGAAATGACCAATGTTCAATTTTGTGATGCTTTGTATACTTCCGCGTTTGTTTAATATTTATTTTGGTTATATAAAGATATGTAGAGGTTTGAGAAAATTTATTTCATAAAGAAATTAGTTTTTTGCGAATAACATTAATTATAAATATTTAAGAGTTCAAAAACTATTTCTATATCCCATTTTAAATTTCTCGTAAATGTTTGAACAGTTAATGCCATAAACCATATGTGCTTCTTTAGCACTCTACACAATATTTCAAATTTTCATTCTCCTTTTTTTACAGATACAATTTCCATACGATCCTTTGTTCTTTTTATGAAACAATAATGTCCATTCCAAAGGAAAAATTCCGCAAAATTCATACCTCTTACCTCTTTCGTGTACTATTTCTATTTCCTGTGCTCATGAAAAGCAAACTATAAAGTAATTATCTTTTTTATTTTTTTTTATTCTTTTTTTTTTATTTTTTTTAAACCTTAACACGGTCGGGTCGCTTGCGCGACCCTTGACTAAAGCAAAGCGTGTATTTGGGTTTGTTTTGCTTTGGCTTGTTGGGCTTGTTTTGCTTTGGCACGTGGTACCTGAAAAGCTCACCAATTTCAAGCAAGCCAAGCCTACATTGGGGTTTCACCTTAAAGGCCCGGTCAAACCGAACGCGGCGCGGAGCGGCGCGAATGCCGTTAAGCGACTTCTATACGAAAAATGAATCTGTGATTCACACCAAAAGCGGCGCGGGACGGCAAGAATAAATTCCGTCGCGCGGCATAATTCGTGATTACTCAAAACCAAATTTTGCCGTCGCCGCCAGCGGTGAATATCACATTTCATTGTTATTTCTTGAATAAAAACAAGGTCTGTAATGGGGAATACGTCGCGCCGCGCCGGGTCCGGTGTGAATCAGACGCCTTACCGCGCCTTCTCGCGCTACACCGTGTCGCACCGTCCCGCGCCGTGCCGCGTTCAGTGTGACCCGGGCTTAAGACTTCTTGTCCAAGTGCAGTGGTTCAAAAAGCTAAGCGAGTATCCAAAGTTATACATATTCCGCGTTCATGCCGCGACTACTTTGGAGGCGCTTTCAATGTTAGTATCGGCATAAACGGAGCGTGTGCCACGGCATAAACACTTTGACTGTGCCAAAAAGAATACAACAAACGAAAATTAAGCAAAAACAAATTTACCAGAAACTTAAATATTAAATAAACTGCATTTTATTTTATATTTTCAATTTATGAAAATAGTAAAAATGGCTGCCAAGTTGGACGACCTAGTGGTAGTTCCGAGATAAATGCGATAAACTTCCAGTTGCCTTTTAAACAAAATCTAAAGCACTACGCTTAATTTAACTTTAATAATTGCGATAAATTGTTGTACAATGTAAAGAGTATATCTATTTACATATTTCAGGCTAATGACGAAATTTGGAATGCCCAATTTAGAATATACAGCTCACTTTTACATAATTAGAGATTTTCGTCCAAATTTATTTTAATTTCAAAATAAGGCGGAGTCACGAGCTTCCAAGTAGATACTTACGTTTGCACAAAATGAACTGTACTTCCATCCAGTTAGGTAGAGCGTTTAAGGGGCGTGTTTCAGCTGCTTGGGATCGATTGCTGCGAGTGAAGCCTTTCCTCGAATAAACAGAGTGAAGACAACAAATGTGGGATAAAAAATCTAAAGCAGAAACCAATAACGTGGCTCTAAAAGGGACAAGGGGAGAATCCAGTTGTGCTTAGCGACGGTGACAAGAGTGTCGTGAGGACGGATGTTCTTTTAGGGGACCTTCTACGGCGGTTTGTTAACATTTCCTGTATATAATTTGAATAAATTCGTATTCAAGAGTCTGTATTGTTTACATTTCTTAGGCCTGTAAATTAGGAACAGAAATCGGAACAACTTAAAGCAGGGAAAATTCCCAGCTAGGTCTGAATAGGCTAGTGTGAAATCGGGAATAATTCAAAAACTGCATTTTCAAGATTTTATTTGGGTTTTGGCTGTAAGATTTTTGAGACGTGATGTTTGGTTGTACGTGACTTCTTTTGCTTGGCTCTGTAATGGCATGCATCGAAGTTTTTTCTTCTAAAATTTACAAAACCATCGTCACGTTCTAAGCTAGAATAAAAAAACGGAAGTAATTTGGAGGCATTTAATATGTGAGTTTAGCACGTTCAAATACAAAATCCAGTAGTCTCAAACAACCGGTAGATAAGCGACTGGGGTCGTGTTTGTTCAATTTGTATTTGATGTATTATACAGGCTTGAATATGTTGTATTTGATACAGGTTTGTATATTGCTAGATACTACACATGTTAAAAAAAGTAGATTTTAAATCATTTGTTCGTCTTCTAGGGGCAGTTGTTAAAAATGAAGAAAAATATGGTTGTGTACCTATATGGATGTGTACATATATCACAACCATGCATAAATTGAAGTTTAAATTTCGGTTAACATATTTCTAGTGTTGTTGATGGATGAGAATTCATTTTTTGTTCTTCAATTAATTCTGCTGTATGATGTTTAAAATAAAAATAGGTGGGAATATGAAACAGAATTTCTATCGTTCAAAAGCTCAAAGCAAGGATGATAAAGCAGTTAGTGGACTTACACCACTTTCAAAGTAAACGGCTCATATAATGAAAAATAGCAAGCTCTGTCAGAGAAATATTTGCCAGTATTCTCTGCATGTAAACAAGGTGCCAGTGCACTGGCTGTGACTGCCAGCGAAAACTCGTATAGTGTAAACGCACCTTAAGTTCTATTTTTTAAGAATTTTTATACAAAAATCGAAAAAAATTCAGTTACCAAATCAACTTGCGGAAATATGAACTAATTCAAACTGATGCTGTCCCACTTTGTGAAAAGTTCAAATTTCTGGATACCAAATTTAGAAAATTATCTGTAATTTATCTTCTTTGGCACAAAAAAACTTGTATTCCATTAAAGACATTAATTTAAAACCATATATATACATACATATTGGTTTACGGATTCGGGCTTTTATTCTAAGAGTCAGCCATCACAGATCTTGCAGCATTTGGATGACGGCGAAGTCTAAATCACTTCGTACAAGCGAAAACAAACGATTTCACAATAACAACTTATTACTCTTAAGATAATTGGCCCTTGCTTTGTAGTGATACTTTTTATAATAAAACATTTAATTTTCGAATAATGAAAATATTTTATTATAAGCTTTATTAATTTGGGTGAAAACTCCAATTATATCCTCATAATCGATTTCTTGCACCAATTTTGCTTGGATAGACAACATTGACCATGTTTACGCGAACATACTTAAGTTCTTAACATCGGTATCGGTAGTAGTTTTAAGGCAGTTCTACTGTCAAATAGAATTGGGTTTTTTGCAAATCAAATTTTAAATGTGATTTTATAAAGGCAAATATAAAGAACTAATAAACAAAAAAAGATATTCCTTAGTGATACACGTGCTTCAGTTTGTCCTGCCAGAAATAAATTTAAAAAGACGCCTTTTAAAAGTACACACTGATTCAAATCGTTGTATTTCAACAGCAATGGAGTTCCACAATTGAGCTACGTGAACAAAGAAAGAGCGTTGCCGAAAGCGGGATATATTCACAGTATTATTTCTGCGGGATTGTGAGAGCTGGGTAACTTCATTTAGATAGGAGGGTTTTCGGTTGTTGATGATGTTATGGTAGTACCACAAGACACTAAAAGCTCGGTAGTCACTTAAGGAACATCCAAAAACCAGGGGCGGATCCAGAGATCTGTCTTGGGGGGGGCGAAGGTACTTACAAAAGTACTTATAATAACTAAAAAAAAAAAAGGTCGTAGCAATCCAAAAACTCCCACATAACCAGGGTATTCTCAAACCCAAGCAAACCGACCCCACATAACTCAGTGCTTGTAAGTTTACGATACAATAAAACTTAAATAATATATATTTTTAATTTAATTATTTACTTTGATTTTGGCGCATTGAGTTATATGAGTATACGAGAATTAGCAGCTTATGTCAAGGTTTTCTTACGCTCATACGGTTGATTCGTTGTTAATTTTTATTAATTTATTTTTTTTTTTAGTTTTGAGTACTGGATTATGTGAATTTGGTTCGTTTGGCGTTTAGGGTATTCCGGGTTATGTGGGTTTGGTTGGCTTGGGGGGGCGATGGCCCCTACCGCCCCCCCTTGGATCCGCCACTGCCAAAAACTGAGTGCCGGTGAGGCGAAATGTGGTTTTACCTGCGAAGGTTATGAATGAAACGTATGCAGTTGTTAAAGGCTACTTCTAACTTACGGTTAAAGGATAAATCGAAGGGAAGACACAGAGGCCATACATGTGCGGCAAGAGTATAGCTTTAACCAACTTCATACGAACAGCTTGTGACACGAGACTACGATGAATATGAAGACGCCTTAGAATACTATAAACTTTGCTCAGAATAAAGCTAATGTGGTCACAACAAGTCATATTCCTGTTCAAGAAAATACCGTGGTATTTGACCCGGTTAACGCAGGGGACAAGGGTCCCATTTAAGGTAATTTGGAAGAGGTCGGTTGATGACGCGTTAGAATTGGAAAATATGATGCATTGAGATTTATATGGGTTAAGTTTTAGTGAATTTAAAGAGGACCAATGAGTTGTGTTATGCAAATCTTCTGAGAGTTTATTTATGCACTACTCAAATTGATTTTTAGTATCACTAAAATAAAGTTGTACATCATCGGCATATATATGTGCGTAAGAATGCTTTAGTGGAAGATCATTTATATATATACTAAACTAATATAAAGGGCCTAAGATAGATCCTTGGGGAACGCCAGCAAAAAGCATAGCAGGGGAGGAAATTAAATGGGGAATCTTCGCCTGTTGTGAACGAGCAGCTAAAAAGCTATACATGGGCGTAAGGGCAAAAGAAGAAAAACGAAATTGTGTAGAGAGTTTGCGTAAAAGGACGAAGTGATTGACGTTATCAAAAGCTTTGTAGAAGTCTAGTAAGAGTAGACAACTGTATGTCACTCAGAAACGATGATATTGATACTCCCTTTCGGCGATAAGTGACTTGATTTCAGTATAGAACCATGGTGCAAATTCATCATATAACTGCACGGTAAACTCCTCAAAGATAGCAATTTTATCATCTATGTCTTCTGTAAAAATATTATCACAGGGAAGCGATCGCGGTTAATATTTTTAAAATCACGAGACACTATAGTTTTCCTGGTAATTGCGTCAACGCGAAAATTGTAATTAACAAATAGGATGTCGTGGTCCACATAACTTGGAGGAGAGATTTGATTTTGAAAGAGAATCACACTAGGTTCGCAGCAAAGGAAGACATCAAGTAGAGATGGGTTCGTCGCATTAAAGTAAGTTGGCAAGGTATTCATTTGAACAAGGCCCTAAGGTCTGCATTGTATGATTGAAGAATTTTTCTTGACTGGAAGATTTTAATAAGTTCACATTAAATTCTCCGGCAACAACTATGTGAGCATACGTATGAGAAAGATGTTCCAGGGTCTCCTCCAGTTCAGCGGAATTATCAGGTTTAAATAGACCGGGGGAGAGTAAACACTGACAAATAAAAGTTTTTCAGAACCATTTGAGATTTCAACATAAATAAACTCAATACCAAAGTTCATAGAGTGACCATTTTAGGTAGTCCCTAAAAAATTTAGCAACACCACCACCAGTGCGACCTTGGCGATCGTTACGAAAAATTTGAAAACCATTTATAGACTCAAGGGACGACAGGCACTACTTTGGATCTCTCCATTTTTCAGAGTGCTTCAGAGTACACTGCAAACCTAAGTTAAATTGATTTTTATATTTTAATCGTTCTATAAATTTTGCAGCTTTTAAAATTTTGCCGCCCCTAAAGTTTTGCCGCCCTAGGCCCGGGCCTCGCGGGCCTAAGCGTAAATCCATCACTGGCTTTAAGGGAAACTCTTTCTTCAACTTTTTTCCATTTTAGAAATCCCGGAGCACTTAAAAGTATGATTAACATAAACAATTCTGGCTCAGCAGGCTACTTAAAAAATAAACGCATATCATCTGTAGTATAGGGCTGCGGTCTACAGTGACTGCAAATCAGCTCTGCATTTTCGGCATTCAACATCAAGTGACTGCGCATTTAGCTGACTTTTTGACCGCACCCTAGATGTTTTCAAACGCCGTGACATTTGACGTATGTTGGGGCAAAAAGCTCTTAAAATCTTTAAAAGCTGGAGATAATTTTTCTTCCTCTCTAATTGAGAAATTAAGCTCCATAAAAAGGAAGCCAAAGGCGCACGCAAAAGAATTGTCAGCAATTCCCATATAGGTACTTTCTGACAACTTGTTGCAAATATTACGACGACTTTGTTTTTTATTAGAGCTTCTGTATATACCACAGTGGCTTAAAAAATTTCAACCGAAAAACGAAATTTATATTTTCCTATTTTAATAATTGGTAGAAATTTGAAGATAAATATTACTTACACGAAAATAAAATAAAAATGCGAAGAAACTATTTTAAACAAAATTTATTCAAAAGGAAACACTTTTCTAATTAAAATTGAATTTTTATTTTTCTTATAATTTTGTGAACCATGGTATATTTTAAAAAGTGAGCGGAAATTGACTCCTCCTCCTCCTTATCAAATCACTTGCTGTCACTTAATCAGTCACGACTGCAGACTCGACTTGGGGAGGTATATTTTTCTGGCGGGTTAATGATTATTTAAAAATTTTACAAATTATGAATGAAAAGTGTCCCTTTTTATATATTTTTTAATTTTACAGAAATAATTTGTAGCAATTTCTATTAAAAAATACGCAACTTGGGTTTTTAATACTTTGATACTAGGATTGTTGACGTTTTCCAATCAGTCGCATGCGCCCTTCTGGCAAGGGAGGTTGCGTTGCTTGCTGCTACGGAGAGTTCACAATTTATAAATGAAAATGCTCATGAATTTAAAAGAAAGTTTTCAGCATTTTTTTTAATTATTATAAATTTAGGGATGACAAATATTTCTCATAATTATAATAAAATTATGCTTATTATGATGGATAGATTTACTTGGTTGAGCAGGGTTTTTACATGTATTTAAAAGTTCTGCCCAACACATATAAAGATAACTTAACATTATTCATTTGGCATGCGTGCATCCATAACCTTCTATATTTACAAGCCATGAACAAGAATCAATATTGAGAGAATTTCCCCTGAATCGGACTACCAAATCTCCAAATTACACTAACAACATAACGAGATTTCACCGAGTTGCGGTCCGATTGAGGGGAAATTCGCTCTCAATATTTTTCTTGTTCATGGCTTGTAAATATAGAAGGTTATGGCGCATCCCGACCCAAATTATTTTGTTGGGTTTTTTCTGCGTTTGTTGCCTTTTTAAATGAAAATAGGGGAAATGATAGAACAAAATTTGTAAAATTTGGCAACGAGGTGCGCAGAACTGTTCAAATTTTTTGTGTCACGGAGTTTGAAAACATCTATACTACAGTCTATTATAGGCCTTGGCTTCCTCCAGCATTTCCCTCTATGCCATTCGGTTCCTGGCTGTTGCTCTTCAATTAGGTACGCATAACTTAACTAAATCTTCCTCAATGGAGTCCACGTGTCGCTTCTTTGGTCTACCTGAATTTCTCTTTCCATCGGGAAACGATTTATCGGTAATTTAGCAGGATCGCTACGCTATCGTCAAGCCTTTGTAGTTTCATCAACTACTTTCAAAGTCCATGCCTCTGATCCAAACATCAGACGGCCCGAGTAAAAATAAATGATGGCCTTAGAACGGGCAAATGCCGACTGTGATTGAAACATAGTCCTCGGCCATCTGGCGGTTAACAGAAGGCTCGTTGCAGGACAGTAAGGCCGTACAGGGGGCGATTGACGGTGAAACAACGGCCATATAGTTCCAATAACGGCCATACGACGGTGGTACGGCGGCCGTATGGTTGCTATTATGGGTATACGACGGTGGTACAGTGGCAGCAACGTGGATATTCGCCCTCCTATAAGAAAATATATTTCACTGCAATTAAATGTTTGATTTTTTTTCGGTTGTGTTTTTTTTTCAAGCCGTTAAATAACAAAATTTCCCACTAAAATATAAATCAACACGCACCACACAATTCATGTACAACAAACCGACGACTGGCGAGCTCGTTTCTCTTGTGCATCGATATCTTTAAGTAGGATAAATCGAAAGAACCATTGTACATAACGAAAATGATGAAGTTACCATAACACACATTCAACAATACATTTGGTGCAGATTCTTTTTTTGGCTCAAATTTCCCGTCGAATGCCCGTTTCTACAGCTCAGTACTTGGCCTTTTAAATCTTTTGGTCAAATTTGGCCGTCGTAAGGCCGTATGTGCTCCCATTAAAAATGGTTAAAAACTCTACGGCCATCATATGCCCGTTAAAAAGCCAAGCGGCCGGTGTTCGCCCTTTATAAGGCCGTTTTTTATTTTTACTCGGGGGGTCGTATAGAGGTTACACTTCAATTGTCTAGACAAGTTTCGTGATGTAAGATGTTGTCGAAGGCCGAATTAGCTTCTATTAGCAACGTTTATTATCCTTCTGACCACCGCTGTTTCGCCACTGTCAGCTTGCAATACTGTTCCAAGATAAGTAAATTCTTTAATGCCGGGTTTTCATTAGTAGATTTAGTGATAGAATAACTGGCGTACTTTCAAGCCGAGCTAACTCTACTCTACTTAGTTTGGTTTGGTTCACTTAAATTTAATATAGTATGGTACAGAAGGTAATAGTAAACAGTGAAAAACTTGAAATGTCGAGAATGAATCCTGGGCATTTTCGTTTAGCCTCAAGAAACGCTGTACGAAGAGCATTGGTATGAGCAGCTGATCTTTTGGTTGGAGAAATAACTATAGCTATTGAGGAAGAACAAAATAGAATCAAGAAAAAATGGTGCAGAGACTGGATAAGAAACAGGCATAGGCACGGGCTTCTGCGGTTCTTTTAAGGGAACTTGCTTTAGAAGATGTAGAAGAGTCTGGGTCTTCAAATGACTTCAGAACATTATGAGACACTGCTAGAGATGGTAGCTAAAAAAATTAAGACAAGTGACACAATGTTACGAGATGCTTTAACACCATTTCACTAGTCCCTTTTATATTCCTGATGAAATTTTCCATGATATAAGTGTAGGTATAGATGTTTTCAAATGCCGTGACATTTGACGCATGTTGGGGTAAAAAGCTCTTAAAAATGTTTAAAAGCTGGAGATAATTTTTCTTCCTCTCTATTGAGAAATTAAGCTCCAAAATAGGAAGCCAAAGGCGCACGCAAAAGAATTGTCAGCAATTCCCATATACTTTCTGACAACTTGTTGCAAATATTACGACGACTCTGTCTTTTTATTAGAGCTTCTGTATATACCACAGTGGCTTAAAAATCTCAAACGAAAAACGAAATTTATATTTTCCTATTTGAATAATTGATAGAAAGAAGATCGAAGATAAATATTTCTTAACCGTAAGTAAAATAAAAATGCGAAGAAACTATTTTAAACATAATTTATTCAAAAGGAAACACTTTTCTAATTAAAATAAATTTTTATTTTTCTTATAATTTTGTGAACCATTGTATATTGTAAAAAGTGAGCGAGAATTGACTCCTCCTCCTCCTTATCAAATCACTTGGTGTCATTTAATCAATCGCGACTGCGTATTGCTAATTTTACAAATTATGAATGAAAAGCGTCCTTTTTATATATTTTTTAATTTTCAGGTTTATGTATGTTACATATTTGCTACAGAAATAATTTGTAGCAATTTCTATTAAAAAATACGCAATTTGGGTTTTTAATACTTTGATACTAGAATTGTTGACGTTTTCGGCCAGTCGCATGCGCACTTCTGCCGCGGGAAGTTACGTTGCTTGCGGCTGCGGAGAGTTCACAATTTATGAATGAAAATGCTCATGAATTTAAAAAAGGATTATTCAGCATTTTTTTTAATTATTATAAATTTAGGGATGAGAAATATTTTTCATAATTATAATAAAATTATGCTTATTATGATGGATAGATTTACTTGGTTGAGCAGGGTTTTTACATGTATTTAAAAGCTTTGCTCAATACATATAAAGATAACTTAACTTTATTCATTCGGCATGCGCCCATCCCTTCCCAAATAATTTTGTTGAGTTTTTTCTGCGTTTGTTGCCTTTTTAAATGAAAATAGGGGAAATGATAGAACAAAATTTATAAAATTTGGCAACGAGGTGCGCAGAACTGTTCGAATTTTTGGTGTCACGCAGTTTGAAAACATCTATACATATAAACATCTTTAACGCCAGCTCCAGATGTGCGGCGACGTCATCAGCGTAAAGCTGGTGACATATACAAGCGTACATGCATTGCATTCAGCGGCTCCCTCATATGCGGAGATTTTCCACTGACACATAATTGCATGATTGCGTTCCGTCCCGGCTCTCACAGATAGCCCAAAAATCTGAGTAACGAGTCGCATGTGTTTGTTGTGCATGCTTGTGTGTCCTATGTCGAATACGGCAATGCAGAAAAAGTTGAAAGTAGCCCGACATTTGCGTGGCATGCGGAACATTCACGGAATATTTCGTCAGGTCGCATTTAAATACACACACTTCTATATTATCTGTCAACGAATGCAACGCATGTACGCTTGGATATGTCACCAGCTTAAGCCATTGTCTGTGTTGACTTGTTAAAGCTGCATGCCGTCGTTTCTACCCCAGGGTCTCTTAACGCCCAATTACAATGAACGGATGAGAGCGGAACAGAATCGGATTGATCTGTCAAAGTGGGTTTCCCAGCATGCGTTTTCCATTTGAACGATTACAATGAACGGATACAAGCGCATTTGATCGGATCTGGGCGGATTCGTTTTCGTGTGTTTAGAAATCGGCGGATTGGGCTGTCAGAATTTTTGTAAACAAGTCAAGTTAAATTTTGCGTTCTTCTTTTTTATAATTTAAAATATATTTTCTGACGAACAAAATTAATATGAGAAGTAAAAGAATACGAATTATTTTATAATAAGGCGAAAAGTGGTTATAAAATTACACAAAACACTTTGCGAACAGATCCGTTCATTGTAATCAGTGCAGTTTCCTATCCGCTCCGGTGCGTTCTTTTGACATTACAATCCGCGTAGATCCGTTCATTGTAATTGGGCCTTTACAACCTTCTCCAACACTATTTTAAGTAGGAGGCATTGCAGCGCGTCACCTTGTCTCAGGCCCCTCTGTGATGTGAAACTCTCTGAGAGGTCTCGTTGGTTCACGTCTTACTCTGCATCGTATTAGCTTGATTCTTTTTGTTACTTCCATTAGGTGTTTTGGAAATCAGAAGCACTCCATAGCTTTAAATAATTCTTCACGATTCACGCTGTCATATGCTTGCTTGAAGTCTATAAGCTGCACTGGGATCCCGTATCCATTTAGAGTTAGATTTTAGAGCCAAAATTCGAAATTTAGAGCAGTTTGGTATTCTGTAAGACTGAAGATTCTAAAATTTAGAGTACGTTAACCATTCTAAGTTGGCAAAAAGAGTAATGGAAGCGCCACCTACCGCAAATTTCGGTTATTAATTTTTGTACTAGATGGCATTCATTTTTATACAAAAGGTCTCTAAATTTAGACTAAATATTGAATTCTGTAACTTTTTTCTTGTCTAACTTAGAGTTCGATTTCATTCACATATAAGGTGTCTTGTGAGCTAGGCTGGGAATTTGCAAAAATGTAAGTTTGGACAATTTTTAAAGTTCAAATTTTCATTGATTTTATGGAAAATCACCCGGAATTAGCAAAAAATCGTTTAAATACAAGCGAAATAAAACCCTGCCGAAGGAGTATTTGCCTTCAGCAAAAAGAAGCAAAGAAGAAATATTAACAAGGTTAAAAAATTTAAATAATAAGGACATCTGTGAATTTAATAAAAATTATTAAACTAAAAAACTACAATTATTAGAAATTAGAAACAATTTAGAATTATTATTGAAAAAGTACATACCTAATATAAATAATATAAATGTTTGTTTAAATTCTAAAAATACCTTATTTTGTGTTAAACAGATTAAATGTAAATAGTTTAAGTTAAACTGTAGATAAAGGGGATCATAAATTTCAAATACTTCATTTATTCATACTTATTTACATTATTGATGTGAAAACGTACTATCTTTTCTAAAAATCAAGTATACATTACTCTAAATCAGTTACGGAATACCAACCCACTCTAAGTTAGAACACTTTTGTTATTTAGGAAAGCTCTGAATTCTAAATCGTTACGGAATCCCACTGCAGCACGTGAATATTGATATTCAATTCTCATGAATTTACGAAAAATTCTTCTTAGAGTGGAAATACGGTTTGCTACCTGGTCGAAAGCCACATTGACAGCTACCTATTATGCCTTGTGCTATGGGTAGAAGTTTTTTGTACAAAATAGTGGACAGTATTTTATACGCTGAGTTGAGGAGGGTTATACCTCTATAGTTCTCACATACGAGTTGATCTTCTTTTTATCACAACTTCCGTCCATTCAAGTGGGATCTTTTTCTGACGTCAGATCGATTGAAGCTTGTGTTATTCTTGGCCCTCAAATATCCACATCTCAGTTGCTATGCTATCTTTTCCTGGGGCTTTATTGTTTTTAAGGTTCGTCATAGTTTCTTGTACGTCGTCCATTGTCGTCACCTCACTTTCATTATCTGTACCAGTATCACTATCGTTATCGGGTAGTGTCTATAGGGAAATATAACTTTTTTTTCTTGTGTGAAGTAACTGGGTCCAAAGGTACTGCGGCCATTAATTTGGCCTATTGTACTACACCCCTATACCTCATATTTTTAGGCCAGACCGCTTGAGCAAGTTCAGCAGTCTTAAGTGGCTTGTCGCTTAGACTTGCATGCTCGAGCAGGGAGTCCTCGAACAAGGAAACTCGGCTCCTCGCTATTGCAGGGAATTCACAGAGGACGTGGAGGGCAGACTCTTCCGGGACTCAGACAAGTGTAACATGATTGAGAACACGTTAGCAGTCCCAAACTAATTTAGACTTGGTTCTACGGGACCTTACCGCCCTAAATGCCGCTTGGCTATCAGAGAAGATAAAAATGCGTTTATTTTGGTAGGCCCTTCTTAAGTTCTCATGAGTGCATGCCAGTGTAGCGTACACCTCTGCTTGGAAGACAGTTGCTAGGGTACCTAAGCTTATTGCGCTGCTGAATCTGGGGCTTTTGCTCCAGATTCCGGCGCCCACACCTGTTTCGGAGCCATCCGTGTACCATACTAGTCCACCCGTCGATACCTTAGGAAAAGTCCAGGTTAGCCTTTATTGTATGTGCTCAAATTTTGAGATTTAAAATGGCATGCAATCCGATAGCATCCCCGCTTCCGGAATCCCTTCTATAATGTTGACTAGTTGGGACCCGGCGCGCCTATGCTGCTCCCATAAGCCAATAGTAGTAATCAGGTGATGTGAATTTTAATATACAGTAGGAAAGTTTGAAAAGGGCAATTTTTTGGTATTTTTGATTCCAAATAACAAAATGTGAAACTATTAGGGATCTGGCATTTTGATCGGGACCATAAAAACCATCCATTGACACGGCATTTTTCGATATATGAATTTTCATACACAGATGAAGTATCTCAATGAACCACTTACTTTCTGTATTTTGGATAGCTGGCACCCGGCGTGCCTCGCTGTACCCAGCGTTTAAAAATTTAAAATCAATCCAAACCTTCAAAATTCAACTCTTCTTAACCATTAACGAAAAACCAACTATTCCTATAAAAGTTGGAGTCATTAGATACAAAATACATTTATTTGGACTATCTAAAATTGCCTGTGTATTCTGTTAAAACCATGAACGTTAAAAGATTTAAAATTAATGCAAATAGCAGCATCAAGCACTCGAAATTCGAGAGCCATTTTCTAAAGCTTTTTTTAATTTAAATCTAGAAGTTTTCAATAACAAAATTTTCCGAGAGCAATAAAACAAAATCGAAAAATGAAACAAATATTTTATAGTTGGAAAAAGCAATGCCAAACAACCAACTTTTATTTTCTCTTATATTGCGAAATTGTGTTCGTCAAAACATGTGAAATTAATGCAAATATTGAAAATCAAACTATTGGCAATATCTAAGGAAAGAACCAATACTTATTTCTGTAAAATTTGGAGACATTAGATTCAATATGCTTTCACATTAAGTGTGAACAAAATTATCTATGTACATATGTATTCTTTTACAAAACTTGCTGGTAAACTATGTTTTTGGGTTTGTTTTCCGGCGCGTAAATAAACAAAGATGATGCTTTTCCGACTCGCTGCACCCAACCTTAATACATTTAAAATTAATCCAAATCTCATTCAATCCAAATTCAACTCTTCAACAAATATTTATAACCATTAACGAAAAACCAATTATTCCTATAAAAGTTGGAGGGTTTGGATATTGGTTTGTTTGTCTAATTCTGCGAAGTATGTCTTCAGTCATCATGCCGTACTTGTATTTTTTCCACAAAACCGATGGTTCTGTTGGGTATCAATATAATTGTGAACAGTTGACGAATGTTATTCGGCGTAGATGCAAATGCTGCATCAGTAAGTGTCAGATCCCAATGATTGTCGTCTTCCAGCAATTGCAACTCGCGACATGCATCTTGAAATGTATTGAATATTTGACCATTGACTGTTGGTAAAAATTCGAAAGACGTTGGTCCTGGAACATTCAGCATCAACAAACGCAAAAAGAAACATTCACGGTGTTTTGGATGAATACTGTGTAAAGTCGATAGTTGGATGCGGTTCGCCTTGTCTACGTGGCTTCAATTTTTTACCTGATTTGTTCCATGTATAATAGCGAGGGACGTCGGTATATAACAATGTTGCGAATTGTCCGAAAGTATCAGGTTTTTGGCACAGTGTGAAAAATTCAGCAAGTGTAGTTTTTGGTGGCGTTCACCGTTTTCAAGATGTACCGCAATCTGAGGCATAATGCAAAAACTCGACATTTATATATTTTCTAATTAACACTTTAATTAATCGCACCAATTAAAAGCTTTTACGCATTTTTCGGTGGAAGTATATAAAGAACAATGGATGCTAATATTTTACAGGTTTCCCAATGTTCACAAATACTACAAATGTTGAAGGTAATCCAGATGAGAAGGACGGAGAATATGATCTTGCACCTTAAAGATGTTAATAAGATTATGTTTAAGTGTAATTTTCAATTATCTATATAAAAATCAATTGCCGTGCGTTAGTTTCACAAAAACTCGAAAATGGCTCGCCTCAATACAGGGGTGGTTTAAAAAAATAAGAAAAACCCAAAGGAACTACTGAAAATTCTAAAAAATTGGTCATTTTGGGAGTTTTCACTGCAGATTAGTTTAAATAGCTTCATGGCCTACCCATATATTGTTTGACAGCTGCGTAAATGTGAAATTGTCATTAAATTGGGGTTTTTGAGAAATTACCGATTTATTTTAATGACAATTTCACATTTACGCAGCTGTCAATCAATATATAGGTAGGCCATGAAGCTATTTAAACTAATGTGAGGTGAAAAATCCCAAAATTACTAATTTTTTTGGTTTTGCAGCTGTTCCTTTTGGTTTTTTTGAAATGGTTTTTTTTTCTAAAACCACCCCTGTATTGAGGCGAACAAAACAAAAAATAAAATAGTGAAATCGGTCGAGCTATTTTCGAGTTTTTGCGGGACTAACGCACGGCATTCATTTTTATATAAATGTCCTCACCCAAGACCAGCGCCCAGATAGTCATTCGCTTTCAGCCCCAGCGCCGCCTTTGTCGCGGATTTCTGTACCTCAAGGTGGAGCGGTACCAAATTGAGGAGGGTCTCCAGTGCTGCTGTCGGAGAAATGCGGATAGCTCCAACGATGGAAAGGCATGTCATTCTTTGAATTTTGCCCAAATTGGTTATGAAACCCTTAAGCGCCGTTCTGTGCCACCAAACTAAAGCACCATAAGTTACCATGGGCCTAATGATGGTGGTGTATATCCAGAACATGATTTTTGGTTGCAAACCCACAAGCTCTGTGGCAAGCCCACAGGGATCTGCGCGTCCTGCTCATCAGACTGTCTATGTGCTCGTTCCAGTTGAGCTAATCTATCGTCACTCCTAAATATTTGGCTTGTTGTGAAAAGCCTTTAGTTCTACGTGCGAGTGTCGGTTCTGAAAGCCCCGGTAGTGAGCGTTTTCTGGTGAAAGGAACCAGAATCGTTTTGTGGCGGTTGACTTTTAGTCCTACGCTGTCGCACCACCTAGATACCAGATCTAGTGCCTGCTGCAGACGTCCTGAGATGGCTCCTTCAGTTTCACTTGTAACTACGATGCGATGACGACATCGTGTGCGTCACATTGGGCGAAAAAGTTGCGGTTGAGTAGTTCCAGGAGTTCATCTACAGCAAGGCACCACAGAAGTGGGGATAAAACTCCTCCCTGCGGACAGCCTTTTGCTATAGTGCCCTTCAGAAACCCCTCAACCTGAGAAACCAAACTTCGTCTACTTAGAGCCTTGCTATAGTACCGAAGGATGTCGAAGGCTCCTTCGATATCGAGGAAGGCCGCCAGCGCCTTCCAGCCTAAGCACCCGATTGTGCAGTGCTGTCCCAGTGGACTTGCCCGCCTGGTATGCATGCTGATAGGAACTTAGTTGTTGGCGTTGAAGATAAGTTTCCCTTATCACCCTGTCGACAATTTTCTCCATTGTCTTCAAGGCAAAAGACGAGAGACTTATCGGCCTGAAAGCCTTAGCCGAGGTGTACACTGTAAGTATTTTTTCTAGTAAAATTCTGCTAGACATATTCTAGTGAATTTTTTTTACTAGATTCTTAGTGGTTTTATGAATAATACTTTGAAATCTAATTAGTTACACTAGAAGTTTTAAATATTTTAATTATTGAGCTTATTCCGCTAGACAGTAAACGATAAATTTACTTTATTTCTAGTGAAACCAAAAAGTTATTGAAAATCTAGTTAGTTGTAATAGAATATTTGTTAATTTTACTCATTCAATCATTTCAGACATTTATAATGTGCTTGCGTCAGTTTGTATCAATTTCTTCAATCAGTCTTAAGTATTCAATCAAAGTGGTTTTAGTGTAAATCAAAAAAAATTAAATATTGTGAGTTTACTTTTTGAAACATATTTAATAAAGAGGTAAAATTTTTTACTAATATTTATAAATTAATCACAAATAATAGGTACTGTCAGAATCTATTAGACAAAGGGATTGATGCTGATGTTGGTGATTCATGTTGCAGTGAGTTTTGCATCGAATTCAAAAAAAAAATTAATGTAATTACACTATACTATAACTATACTAGAATACCAGCGGAACAAACTGAAGTAACTAGGATACGAAAAATAGTATATCATTAGAAAAATATGGAAATTCATTTAAAATAACTAGGAATATAGTGAAAAGGTTTGCTAGAATATTATACAAAACTTTACAGTGATTCCAATTAATGCAACTAGATATATAGGGAATGCATGAACTAGTAATCTATTGATTTTATTTTCACTAGAATCATAACTAGAAATTTTGGGAGTTCCGATCTAGTTGTATTTAGCTAGAATCTAGTTGAAAAAAATTTACAGTGTAAAACTCTCCCAGTTGTCGCTCTTCTTGACTGCGTTGTATAGCTTCCTCGTAGCGGATCTCAACTTGGAGAGCGAGTTTTCCTGTTACGCGTCCTCATCAGAACGGGGCAGTTATTGTTGTAAGCAGCAGTAACGCCTCCGTCAGGATGTCCGCATCCATGGTAGATTTGATTGAGTGCATGGAACCCTTCAATACGTTACTGAGTTCGACCCAAAAGTCTGTCTGTCTAGGATTCCTATATGCACTCACTCTTTCCAAAGACTCACCTACCATAAAGTGAAGGTGTCTGTGCTCTGAGTACGATGGCTCATCTAGACCCGCCAGTCACTCACGTAAGTGGGAACGTGTTGAGTGGCCAGCGTGATGTCTATAACCTCACGTCTCCTGCCGTTGTCGAAGGTAGGATCCGTGTCGCGATTTAATATGTCCAGGTTAGTAGTTAAGACAGGTTTTCGCCCGTCTTGTTCACTCCACTACTGCCGGCCGTTGGGCGTTCGCATCACATCCTACGATGATCTGCAGACCGCTCCTGTTAGAGTGACCCACGATATCCTTGAGTTCTTTGGATGCTGGTGGGTCCCTGGAGTCGTAGTGTATCTTCACCACTGCCAGGTCTCTCGACGATTTCTCTATGAGAGGAAACCAGTTAGTGTATTTATTGTAATCTATACAGGACCGAGGCGAGGGTCGCCGTCCACATCACTGCATGTAATGCTATAGCCGGCTACCCGCAGGCCCTGTATAGCACCGTTGCTTAAACATGGCTCCGGTGCAAGAGCCACCACCTGCCATTGGGCTTCTTCACACAGTGCCATATTCATGGCAAGTAAAACCGGCTTTATAGATGAGGGAGGGGAGGGAACGGAAGAAATTTACGAATAATACTGGTTTTACTCAACACACTTATGGCATCGTGTGAACTGGCTCATTGCCACCAGCTGCTTGGGGCATTGTTGGTGATTGAGAAGGCGAAGCTTCTGTGCTGGACGAGGTACCTCCTTCAGCTCTGAGCTGATTCTTATTGCATCATAGCCACAAACTTCAGAGCCACAACCTCCTTCTTCGGCTGGTTTTAAAGTTAACATTAGGCCCATAGAAGTCCCACTAGTATGGCAGAGAAGGGAAGGTCCATCCTGACAGAGCGCCTATATCAGGATAATGAGGAGATCGTTCGGGGCAGTGCAACACTACCCACTGCCATGCAGCCCTCGACACGATGACATTTACATCTCGGCTTGGTAGGCTTTTAAGGGTGTGCTTGCTCCCTACTACCGCCGTTAGTTGCTTATCCAGGGGCACCACGAGGAGGTGACGGTTCGATTTTACCCCCAACAAAGAGAAATAGAAGATATCTCATGATGAGTCGCGGTGAATTAACTTGGCCTGTGTCAACTGCTCACTTACTACGATGCCTACCTGTTTTCCGCGTGCCGTGTAGGCACAACTTAATTAGATATGTCCTTTCAGTTTTTGTAGATATATTGTCAGTTACCTTTCCTTCCGTTTAGATTATTTCCGTTTTTTGGGTTTCGTTCGCGTTCAAAACTAAAGGGCCAACTACAATGATTCCGTTCCATCCGATCCGTTCCGAAAAAGTTGAAATTTATTCAACTTTTTCGTTCCGATCCGTAAGTACTATTGGAACCAGCTTTCCGAAATGCCATATAAGTTCTAAGCAAACTTCGAATTTTAACTTTGACAGCTTATCGGATCGGAACGAAGCGGATGCATTGTAATTCGCCCTTAAAGCTTTCCTCTTTTATAAAATGAAATAGGAATACTTGGTACTGGGAAACATTGTTGAAAGTGTTTCGTTTTCCGGTGAAGTAGTATTTATTAAATGTTCTCATTCGTCTCACTCATCAGTGATGATGGGAAGTGCCAATGATGTTATATGACATTGCAAAGAAACTGTACGGACCTGCAGAAGAAATAAAACGATAGATTGCGCAAATACAGAGCCTCGAGAAGTCAAAAGGAGCTGCTCGATTCCAGAATAGCAGCATGCTCGCAACCCGTGCAGCGCTTTATTAGCTAGACTTAAAGAGCGATTTACGTATGTAGTATGTTTTGCAATATCTTGCTGGATATTGCAAAACATACTAAATACGTGTAAAGAATACCAGCGAAGCTTGTCAGAAGGCATAAAACAACACAGCCCAGCTCAAAATACGTATATTGTATTGGATATTAATACTTTGAACAAGTTTTACTAAAGGTACCTTTACATTATGTGATTTGTCATATGACTTTATTGTCAAAATTACGAGTTGATAGTCCATCTAACTTCTTATTGTGTTCACACTTAATTTTGACAGGTCAAAACAGAAATATTCAAAGCAAAATTTGACAGATAGTCGTATGACACTCTCTAAAAGTGAATTAGTGGAAATTCACTAATTCTTAGTCATTTTTCATTAATTCAAAATGTGTCATGTCTGCAACTATGAATTAGTGACTTTTGACTATTTTAATTAGTTAAGTATAATAACCTACATATAAATATTGTCATTGAAAAATAACACGTTTGATTATAACATTACCTTACTTTAATGAAAAAAAAAGTTATTTACATATTGCATTATGGTAAATAATAAAGGTTTAAATAATCTTACTTGTTAATAGAAGAAAGAACCCTTTATTTTCACTAAAGAAAATCCACAATAACAAATATAAAAATCAAAATAAAAATAAATAGAAAAATTAAATTTTACTAATTCAATTAGTTATCATAGAAATATTTCTTAAAAATAAACATGGAAATGCTTTTAACTACTCGTACTAATCATAAATAATTAAAAAATAATTAAAAGAAAAACGACTGGTCACTGTGTACGGTTATCAATATAATATCTGGCCAATAATGCTGACAGTAATTCACTTGAGTTTCTCCTATTTTAAAATAAAATAAATTGGTTATGGTTGCATTCTATGCAAAAATAACTTGGTAGGAAACATGGAAACATTTGATTATGAAAGACAACAGTCGCATTCTATTACATTGTTTATTATCGACTGACTATAATAAATGTATGTACCTGTCCATGAGAAAGTACATTTTCCCACGGTAAACGCACAAGTTCGCAAAAGAATAAAAGAGTGTAAAATAATTAAAATTCCCATCCTTCTGGCTACAAAATGTGTTTCTTTCATTGTGCTTTAAGGTTTTGGTAATAAACCCAAAACGACAGGTAAAGTGAAAAATTTTCTCACGGAGAAATTTCCAAACACTTTCCATCAATTTGGGAATTTCCAAAAATTTGCCTAAAAGTCGATTCATGAATTGGAGTAGTTTTATAGCCTCATCATTATTTCAACCAGAGGCAAACAAATAGACATATGGCGCCGAATTGCACACTTAAAGCCTCGGAATAAGACAAAGAACCAATATGTTGGCATTAAACTCTCGAAATTGATCCGATTATGAAGCCAGTAAGCCAAGTAATTAGGAAATTTTGCCAATTCACTGCTGGTTGATTCGTTCAATCTACAAAGAAACTATCAGCAGCCCTCATGTAAGCGAGAAGTGGTGCCGAGGCTCCTAACCGCTTTGGTAAACTCCACAATTATAACATATTGTTAGCTCTCTATCAGTTACTCCAGTATCAACCATGACACCACATTTAGGTTAGAGATTAACAGATTTATGGGCGGGAGTACCCTCGGATATTTGGGAATCTGTTGCTCTCCAGCCATGGTTTCTATTAATGCGAAGGGTAAACAGAAGGTTTCCTCCCGTTATGGTTATTGCATCTGGAAGTTGTTCGTTTTTATGAGCATTATCCGGCGGTTGCAGCGACAGAAAATGTTGAAGGGTACAACTATTATAAAAAATTAGCATCGTCGTACAATAATCACAACAATAATAATAATTTCTCTTGCAGTTACGTTGGTTTTGCATTGTTTAAGCTATTGAAATACAAAGGAAATACAAAATATGTGTATCTGTCATGGCCATATGTTTTCAATGAAGTATATTTATTTATTATTATCCTTTTCACCTCTTTTGAGCCTTTCTCTTGGACTTGTTTTGAGGTTTCCTTTTGGTTTCAGTCCAGATTTTATCATAAGTTCAGATTTCCTTCATTGCCTACTGTTTTCTCCAGATGTTTTAAGGTCTACCAACAACGGGTTTGGTTGCGAATTCTGTTGCACAGATTTTTACTCTTCTGATTTTGCAAGCCCTATCTACTACAATTTTCTTTTTTTATCTGTTCGATTACTTATTTTATCCAGTCACATAATTCTGCTTGTTATTAATCTAGGCTAGAAAGTTTGGCATACAGCACTCAAAGAACTATTCACTAAAATTCGTATCGTAAATTCGTATGACGATGTCAGGGTACTAGAGAGAGAATGCAACATTTTTATACACGTTGACACACAACTAGCCAGCGGAAGATTTTATGATTTTATATGGGGATAAGCTTGATGTATTGGTGCATATTTACTATTTATGAAAATGTATACTTTATCGAAGAGAGAGAATCTGGCTTTGTCTCGCCGAGCTCACGATGTATGCGTTGAGTTGTGCTCATATGCACGCACACAACTAACGGGGGAAAATTTTGTATGAAGATGAAAGCCTTGTTATATCTAGACTTTGGTTCCAGTCAAGGGACTGTTTGGCTAGACTCTCGTTTTCCCGTCGTGAGGTGTGGCGAATCCAATTCCATTTCCTTTGCCTAATTTCGTCGTCTATTCTTTCTTGGCCGGCACGGCGACATAAGGCCTACCCTAAATGGGAAGTGAAGTGAAGTGAAGTTAGGTACCATTCCATATGAATGTATGAGAGTGACCAAAATGGAAGTGAAGTGGAAGTTTAATTTCGAAAAATTTCGAAAAGTCATTTACAGAAGTAACCGTGTGGTAAGAACCGCACAAGAAGTAAACAAAAGTTAAGAAAGTAAGGCTGTTCACTTGCTACACTTCTTATGATCTTTTTATTTTGGTTTATATGTATATCAATTTTGAAAGAAATTACGACTACTTCACTTCTACTTCACTTCTGCGTTAGTTTTCATTTAGGGTAGGCCTATAGTTCTTCATTTGAAATTCTATCTTGCCAGTGGATTTTTAGGATATGACGTGGGCATCTGTTCTCTCTAAAAGTGAATTAGCGGAAATATCACTATTTACTTTAGTAGTTCATGAATCCACTAAAAAAATAGTGAACAGATCTATGCTAACTAATTGAATTCCTAAAATTTAATTTTTCTATTTATTACTAGGTGGCTTGATTTTTATATTAGTTATTGTGGGTTTTATTTAGTGAAAATAAAGGGTTCTGTTCTTTCTTCTATTAACAAGTAAGATTATTTAAACATTTATTATTTACCATATATGGAGTATGTAAATAACTGTTTTTCATTAAACTAAGGTAATGTTATATTCAAACGTTATTTTTCAATGACTATATTTATAGGTTATTATATTTAACTAATTCAAATAGTCTATTTAAATTAGTTAAATATAATAACCTATAAATATTGTCATTGAAAAATAACACGTTTGAGTTTAATGAAAAAAACAGTTATTTACATATTCCATATATCGATACTGGAAAGCGAAATTGTTGCAAGCGCTAATTTTTCGAAAATGAGATTTTTAGATTTTTCGAATTCTAATGCTATTCCTCAAAAGTACATAGCAATCATTTTCATGATTTGTTATTAAAAATCAAAAAATCTTAACAAAATACTTTGTTATAAACGCCATTATGGCAAGAATACGAAAAGTAGAAGTCGAATTTTGTAACAAGCGACTCTGAAGTTGTTATAAACACCTGCGTTTCAAACTAAAATTGTTACAAACGACGCAAGCAGAACAAAATTGTTGTAACTAGTCCTTTGTTGGTGGTCAGTCATCAGCGGAATGGGGGGAATAACATGTAGCATAACATGCACGTGCCGTAACTATTCCGGACTCCTGGAAGTGGCCACTGGTAACTATCCTATGAGAGAGGATAGGTTAATATGATCGGGCTAGTCCCTTCCAAGTAAGATTGGGGTGAGGCTAATAACCTCACCTGTAAAAAAGAATTATTACGGAAAGAGCAACATGCCTCGGATACTGGTAAAAACGACGACGACCACGGCAACGAATAACGCAAAAAGATTTAAGAATTTTCTCATGGAACGTACGGACTCTGTACAGAACTCGAGCTGCACAACATCTAGCCGATACCCTGTCAACATATAAAGCTGACATTACCGCCATTCAGGATATGCCATGGACAGGTAATGGTGTTTTGCAAAAACCTGAATATGACGTATATTACAGCTGTCACAAAAAACACCATGTGCTCGGGGCAGGTTTTATGGTCCGCAAAAGGATGAAGCCTACAATTATCGGCTTTAAAACAATAAACGAAAGGCTATGTACCCTTCGTGTACGAGGAAAGTTTAAGAACATCAGCCTCATAAACGTTAACGCACCTACAGAAGAGTCCCCGGACGATGAAAAAGAAGAATTTTTCGAAGTAGTTGAACGGGAACTTAATGCCTGCCCCAGATATGATGTAAAAATCATACTGGAAGATCTAAACGCCCAAGTAGGCCGGGAGCCCGTATACAGGCAATCTGTCGGCACCCACAGCTTGCATGAGAACACTAATGACAATGGACAGCGAGTTATAGAGATGGCAGCAAGTAAGACCTTGGTCGTTGCAAGTACCTGATTTGTGCGTAAAGATATTCGTAAACCCACCTGGATATCTCCTGATGGAGCGACTCGCAATCAAATAGACCATGTGTTGATAGACGGCCGCCACCTTTCGGGTTTGATGGCGGTACAAACGTATCGAGGTGCAAACTTCGACTCGGATCACTATCTTGTTGGTATGGGGCTCCGAGAGCGCATTACAACGCTGAAAAGCTTTGTATCCGCTGATCAGGCTCGAATCAACACAGCTGCACTACGCAATTAAATGGCCAGAAACAACTACGGTCAGGCGTTAGAACTCGCGCTCAGAATAGCAAGTCCTGGGGATGAGATGCCCGGCGTCGACGAGAGCTGGACCTGCCTTAAAAATACTGTCATTAGTACTGCTGATTCCATCTTAGGCAGAAGTTGTAGAGATCGGAACGACTGGTTCGATAATGAATGCAAGCTGGCAACTGAACGTAAGAATGCTGCGTACCGAGCAATGCAGCAGTTTCAGAGAACACGAGCACACGAAGAGAAATATAAAGAGCTTAGCAAAGAAGAAAAGAGAATTCACAGCCGCAAAAAGGAAGCCTGGGAGAAAAATCTCGTTTGTGAACTGGAACAGTGCAGAGACCGACGGCCGCACCAGGTGCGAGAGTTCAACCGAAGAGTACGCGGTATGACGCAATTCACACCACGTTGCACATACTGCAAGGACAAAGAAGGGAATCTGATCACCGATCCTAAAGGCATCTTGGAGCGATGGGAAGATCACTTTCAGGAATTGCTAAATGGCGAGCTAACTAAGGATTTGGAGGCTCCACCAAGCTTAGCAGAAGCTTCCAACCAAGCTTAGCAGAAGTTAGCAGTGCCATCACCCGGCTCAAAAACAGCAAGGCTTTGAGTGCAGACGGCATCGCTGCGGAGCTGGTTAAATATGGAGGGCCTACATTACACCAAGCGATTCATGAAATACTTGTGCAAGTATGGGAGCAGGAAGCGATGCCAGAAGACTCGAGAAAAGGCATCCTCTGCCTGGTACATAAAAAAGGGGATATCACAACGTGCAGCAATTATCGTGGTATAACGTTGTTGAGTATCGCGTATAAGATATTCTCCTCCATCCTACAAAACAGAATGGCTCCATTCGCTAGAAACATCGTAGGCCAATACCAGTGTGGCTTCAGCCCAGGCAAATCAACAACCGATCAGATTTTCACTTTGAGGCAGGCTATGGAAAAATGTCTAGAGTTTCAAAACTCAATCCAACACCTCTTCATAGACTTTAAAGCCGCCTATGATAGAATAGCCAGAGTAGAACTCTACAAAGCCATGAGAGAATTCGGCATCCCCAACAAGCTGACAAGACTATGTAGGTTGACCATGACCAATGTGACAAGCCAAGTAAAGGTATCCGGAACACTGTCCAGACCAATCAACATCTATAATGGACTCCCACAAGGGGACGGTCTGGCCTGCCTCCTTTTCAACCTCGCGTTGGATAAAGTGATCCGAGATTCGGTCGTGACATCAAGGGGTACAATCCTCCTCAAGTCCACCCAATCACTAGCTTACGCAGACGACATTGACATAATTGGAAGAACATCAACAGCTGTACCAGAAGCTTTCACCCAGATTAAGCAGGCGGCAGTAGATTCCGTTCATGCTCTTATTTAACGTTTTATCAGAAAAAGGATAGTGTGGGCTCCATCCGAATGGCCAAACAATAATATCGAATTCACCTATTCACCCTAGACCGTACCATGTAATACCACTCCAGTTCAAGTGTTTTGGAAATTGGAAGAAAGAAATAATCAAATATATTTCTCAAAATAAAACTAAGACCAGAGAAGGTGACATTTTTAAAATCACACAAGGGAAAGTTTTCACATTCGAGAATAGTATATTCTGTAACAAGTTTGGAATGATGCATATTCCGCACAAGTGGAAGTTCACGAGTGCGGAATATGCCATTCAAAACGTGTTGCAGACTATACTTTTTCTACGCCTCTAATTAGTTTTTATTAATATTTTGAAAAGAAAAACATACCTTATGTAAAGCTAATGTCAAAAATATAATGTATAAGGCACAGCAAGATATTTTAACGCTAAATAACATATTAGTAGGGAGTGTTCATTCATAACAATTTTGTAATTTAATAATTTGTTAATAGATGGCCGCCGCAAAATTATTAAAAAAATGTTATTATTTTCTGCAATTTAATAATTGAATAGTTTATTTAAAGCAAAAATTTTCTAGCGGAACATCATTGATTGTTTATTATTGAAACAATCTATCTCTTTCTTTAATTAATAAATCTTTTTTTTTCTTTAATTAATAAATCATATTCTTGGATTACGACGAACAGATGTCGCCAATAGTAGTCATTCCATAACAAGTGATGGAATCAATATTCCACACGGGTGTGGAATGCTGCTAATTCCGTAACTAAAAGTAATGTCAGAATGCCTGTATTCTAACAGAGGCGTAGAAAAAGGATCTTTTCTAATTAAGTATGTGTGGGAGGACTATAATGTAATTCACGGCGATGCGAAAACCATAGATATAAGCCGATCAAAGGCCGCAAAGGCCTCACCAATATTCGTAAATCCTAAGCAG
Organism: Thereva nobilitata; assembly: GCA_963855945.1. NCBI lineage: Eukaryota > Metazoa > Arthropoda > Insecta > Diptera > Therevidae > Thereva > Thereva nobilitata. Next base: position 73,272,472 of record OY979695.1, read on the forward strand.
GTTTGTTTACTCAGGAAAATACCTATTTTAGGACAAAAGAAAAAGATTTAATGCAGTTGTTATCGAAACATATTATTCCGAAGCGTTTTAAACATGAATATGAAAACATTCCCTCTGAATCCAACGTTCCTGACGAACTGGCAGATACCGATACCGAGAATATAGGAGATGGGGATATTTAATTAAAACTTTGAAAGAAATAAAACAGCTTAAAAATCGGTTACTTAATAAAATACTAACTAAAAAGAGCTTTTTTTATTTTAAAACCTTTTGTTTCAATCGCTAAATTTTACTGTTCTGCTCAAATCTCTTTTCAAAAAATGTTGAATAATCCAAACTGTTCAAAACTCTTCCCGCAAAGCCTGTCTTAAGCGTCATATTTTGGAATGGTTAAGGACAAAAACGCCACCAAAACAATAGGTTTCAACATTTTCTTCAATAAAATGAATGCTATGGCTATGCAACAGATGCATATCATTAGAAAGCAACTATATCCATTAATATGTGAATTAAGTTGTACAAAATTCTGCCTATTTATTGAACAATTTGTTTTTTGCCTTTTGTTAAAAATTTGTGAAATGTCGCTTACAACAATTTCGCCTTCCAGTATCGATATGGTAAATAATAAATGTTTAAATAATGTTACTTGTTAATAGAAGAAAGAACCCTTTATTTTCACTAAATAAAATTCACAATAACTAATATAAAAATCAAGCGATCTAGTAATAAATAGAAAACTTAAATTTTGCTAATTCAATTAGTTAGCATAGATCTGTTCACTAATTTTTTAGTGGTTTCATGAACTGCTAAAGAAATTAGTAAAATTTCCACTAATTCACTTTCTTCGATCGGCATCGTTTTTCCTTCAGGGAGTAATGTTGCAGCAATCCAGTTATAGTAATCTGCACATATAGTGGGTAATATAAGTTTGATTTAGAAGGTCTTGCCAGTGCAGCGTGTTGCGTCTAAAAAATATACACCACTTACACCCTGACACTGTCGATGATGCGTTGGTAGACTTGTTTTTGTTCATTGTTTAACTTTTTTTCGATATATTGAATTTTGTTTTTCGATATATTCTCTGTTTAAATTATCATCAGATTAATTGCGAAGATGGCATACTATTATGATCAATAGTATTCCCGCCTATTGAAAGAACAATACCTTGTAGTGGCAGCAGTGCACGATTATTTCTATAAAATTTGTCTACTACACAAACAATATGCAATCCCTCAGTATTAAGCTATATACACCTCATTGCGGCTTGTTCGTTCAAAATATTTTTTTGACCGGGTGAAAAGGAAACCTAAAATATGTCCGAGAAAATACTACCCGTCAAAATCCCATCAAAATCAGATCGGCCGGTTAAGAGATTAGCCCCACAAACAGACACAATGACAACGTATCTATTACAATCAATAAAAATCCTTCATATCCGGAGCGGCAGGCGGCCATCAAAAAATTGAGGTAGGTCTAGCATTTCGAAAACCTAATCAGAAAGAGTATATTCCTGATAGAGTTAAAGCTTTCTTTATCATTCCAATTGAAGTCCACTATTAGCTCTTTTCAAACCCCTAAGTAAATATTGATCGCCTTACAGGTGGTTGAGAATCCCGAAAACCTGGTCAAAACTCTTTTTAGCTCCTAAAAGTAGTTTTTCTTATATGAAATTTCGTACTTGGGGTTTTTTAATGGCGCTGATTAAGGATCCGCTATCAATTTTCCAAAAAAGCAAAATGGCGGATACAAAATGGCGGACGATTTTTCTTAATAATCAGCCACATTTCATAAAACTCATTAAGGGGGGCTTTCGAGGGCGATAATTAAGAATCCGCTATCAATTTTTCAAAAAACAAAATGGCAGATCCAAAATGGCGGACGATTTTGCTTAATAATAGCCAAATTTCATGAAACTCGTTATATAAGGGTTTTCGAGGGCACTGATCCTCAATAATACTAAATTTATCCTTTAAATTGTTCTTTACAAGAAATAAAATATCTCTTCTTTGTAAAAAGATTTCTGGCTTCAGAGTTCCTGAAAAATAAAAATACCTACTTATTATGAATATGAAAAAAAATTGAATTGTATATTTTTCAGCTAGGTGCAGCTAGTTTCTTTTTTATTTTAAGCAGAAATGTATACTGCACAATATGCAACCAGTTTCAAGGCGGTACCTTGTGGAACTTTTGACTTATCACCTATTTTATCAGAGTTATCTGAAGTGCGTTAACAGCTAACGTAAATTGCAATGTGACGTTATAAAATTATACTCACTTTCAAGAGAAGAATCCATGTCTTACTGTTAGAATGCACTAAAAAACAAAAATTCCACAGCGCTTTGAATGCGGAATACTTTTTCTTACTTAGCGGAGACGAAATTTCAGTCGCGAGACGCCCACTTTCAGAATAAAATATAACGGATTTCTGGAAAACGTATTTACTTTTAATAGTTCCAAATGATGCTAAGGGCTTAATTACAAATATTTGGCGGGTCAAAAGTCCCTAAAAAAATACTTCATTTTGAGACTTTTGACCAGGTTTTTGGGATTCTGAACCACTGTGCGCCATGAAAATCTGACCAAAAATAAAAGGGTTGCCTATCTATAAGAACGATCACGATTCACTTAGCCAAGATTAGATATTTAGATAGAGCTCTTTGATGTCTACAATTATTAGAATGATAAAAATAAGTTTTCACTCTATCAGGCTCTCCTTCGATTCGGTTCAAGTTTTCGGTCTGACCTAGTCCGATCAGAGTGAAAAAGTAACCTAAGCAATCGGGGAATCGGCCCTAAAATCCGATTAGTGGCTCCCGAGCTTTGACGTCTAGAATTAGAATGATAAAAAAAGTTTCCACTCGCTTTCCTACGATTATCGGGTCAAGTTTTCGGTCTGAGCCGACAGTCAAATACGATAGCCGGATCCGATTATCGGATCGGAGCGTAAAAGTACCCAACTAATGAATCTTCTCATGAAAGTCCCGTCGCAATTGGATTAGATGTTTCCCAGATTAGTCCGGACAAATAGACAGACAAAATTTAAATTATTAGAAAATGACAATTATTTCACATATTATCACAGATTTCTTATTCTTATTAAATATTAATACAGAAGATAAACTGAAATACAATTTATGTGATGTGACAGCGTTGACCAAAGAGCGGCGGGAGACAATTTCGCACTACCCTGATTAAGGGCTACGGCCGGCGCTGCAGTTTTAATTACTTATTCTCGTAACATTTGAACCCCGGCTGCAGAAATACAGATTATACATATACGATAGGATGTGTGATATTTAACAAAATGATTAATACTTTCAACAGTAGTTAGACAGTATATTTACCCAGTGGGCACAATTTGGAGCGCTGTTCAGGGGAGCATACTTTGAGCGCTGTTAAATATGCTCCCATTAGCGTTACCGGAGCTTTTACAAATTTTATAGAACGAAGAAAATGAGCGATTATCTTGATGACCATAAAGGGTGGCATTAGCATACTCAATGGACCGGCTCTCGTTCGATACGAAAGACAAGCAGCTTTAAAGTGGTTAGAATTTAGTTGGGGCCTGCTTTGGTAAAATCACACTCGCGCTTGGAAAGGAAAAGGCAATTTCAAAAGATAAACAAAATAAAAGCTTTTCGGTACCCGGATCACATATCCACAGGCATCCATGAAAATTCTTTATTAAAAAGCTTTTTTATAATGCTCCTAGAACGCTTTTGAAGGAGCATAAAAACGTATGCTCCCTTGCAATGACATGCAATGTTAAAAAGTATATGGAACTGGAGCGTAACGGGAACGCTGTAAGCTTTTTAAGGAGTGCTCAAACAGCGCTATTGGGGCCCTCCATTTCCCACTGGGTAATATACCTACCACACATTGACTATTCTAAGAGAACAATGCCTTATATATCTTGTTTCTGTCTTACATTAGTACTTAAAACTTGGTTTTAACTTTTTAGTTCATTTTTTGTCACAGGCTGTTCTGTTTTTTATAATTTTTTAATTATTTAGTTTTTTATTTTTTAAATGTTAATAGAAACAATTAAATTTTTGTTGTTTGTGTTATTGTGAATGGCTTTTAGAGATGCTTTTCTAGTAACTATTAAATGTTCATTCATGGTGATAAAATAATAGAAGACGTTTCGAGTAATTTAATTTAATTTAAGCATAAAATTCGCATTTAATTACCACAATAGTGTTATACTATTTGAAATCGTCTCAATGAAAACTTTCGGTTGATATTGACCCAATCGGAAGAAAAAAAATAGATCGAGTGTGATAAATTGCGTTTGACGACCGCCATATTGTTTTTTTTTAAAAATAACATAGCCTATATTACTCGGACTCATTTAACGATTCTAACGGTACCCCAGCCATCTAAATCCGTCCAGGCCTTTAGCATTAATGATGGAACAAAGAAACATACAAACATCCATACATGACCCCTAAAAGCATTACACTCCTTTTTGCGGCAGTCGTGTAACTTAACACTCCCATGTTGTAAACATGCTGTGGCGACAGCGAAACGATTTTCTTCGGCCACGGCGAAAGTCCCGACGAAATTCGTTGTGTGCACACAATAAGAACGACGGAGACATAGATAACCGCTTCGGTAGCCGAATATAACACACACGGGACTAGCCCTACCATAGCACCCATGCAACTTTGACAGACAAAGGCTACGAAATAGAAATTAAATTGCTTCGGTCGCCGTCATCGCCACTGCAGTGTTCTGCAGAATGTGCACCTTCTTAAAGCTATTCGTTTTTGATATTCGCTCTATAAAGTGATTCGTCGGTCGTCCTTAGCATGTTTACAGCACCACTCTCTGGCCCCTGTGCTGAAAGTCGTAATTCAACTGAAACGTCACTTTCTTCAACTCAAACGACTTGTTACGCCACATAACTCAATTTTCAGCACAGAGGAGCCTTAGTAAAAATTGCGATCCGAATACTAACGGAAGAAATGCAAAGAGGGTCCCAAAGAATAGCTTTCATTTAAAGAAAATCCCACAGGTTCAGCGCAGCTAACACCCGATATAAAAGATTTCGTCTCGGAATTCAAAAACGTTTGTAACGAGGTTGATGAAATAATCAATGAATGGAGCCTTCTTCATCGTTTTGAAATAAAAAATTCACTATCTCCAAACGAGTTCTGGGCGAAAGTTCTTTAAGTAGATACTGTGGGTGAGCCTAGATATAAGCATATTTGCAAACTTGCAATCGTTTTGTTTTCATTGCCGTTTGCAAATGATTCAGACGAAAATAATATGCTGTGGAGTACTAGAAAGGGCGCTATAACAAAAGCAGCGGAAACAAGCATCGGTTATGTCCAAAGAACCCAGCAACACTGGATTTCTGACACAACCTAGCAAAAAATAGAATGCAGGAGGGCCCTAAAAATAACGCGAACTCTAGAAGCGACCCGAACAAACGTCATCAGCTTGAACGGGAATACTGCCAATCACACCGGGAGGTAAAGAGAAGTGTCCGGCGTGATAAAAGACAGCAGATAAACCACGGTATACAGAAACAAGGTAATGTAAAAGAGACTGACAGCTTCGAATATAGTAGAAAAAGGTCGCCGAGTGACGTCAGCACTAATGCACAAACAACAACAACAATTTCGATTTTATGTCGAGTGACGTCGCACTAGAACGATATTCAGACTTTTACAGTATCTTGTTTCTGTATGCCGTGAGATAAACGAGCTCGCAGAGAAAGCGGAAAACGCGGCAAACACAGGCAACAGTAAGGTACTGTACCAAATCACTAAACAGCTCTCGGGAAAGCACTCTACTAAAAAGCGTGACGTAAAGAGTCCCGATGGAAGGCTACTGTGCAAAAACAAGAGCAACTCCAAAGATGGAGAGATTACTTTTTCGTCGCCCTGAATGGTTCTTTTCACAGGAACCTGAAGAAAACAACAACAATGCACAGCCAATAAGAAGCACTACTCGTACCCCCTCCAAGACAGAAATAGTAACCGTAATTCAAGCAATGGCCAAGTAAAGCAGCTGGAAAAGATGGCATCCCGCCAGAACCGTTGAAAGCCGACTCAAGCCTCATAGCAGATGTGCTCCATGCAATCCTAGCATGGAACACCTGTACCTTCCCGGAGGATTGGACGAAAATACCAAAAAAAGAGACCTAACAATTTGTGACAACTGGAGAGGCATCTGTCCATTATCTACTGTGGGCAAAATCTTGTCCCACATTATTATCAAGGATTAGAGAGGCAGTAGACCGAACGCTTAGAAGACAGCAGGCTGGATTCAGAAACGGTCGCTCCGAGATCATATTAACACCTTGAGAATCATAGTGGAGCAGTCTACTGAATTAAGATCCTCTCTTTACCTTGCTTTCATAGACTATGAGAAAGCGTTAATAGGAGCTTTATATGGCGAGCTCTACGACAAGGTGGACTGCCTGACAAAATAATAGAATTAATAAAAGCTATACAAAAATTTCAAATGCAGAGTTCTTCCAATGGAAAATTATCCGACAGCTTTGAGGTGAACTCAGGAGTACGACAAGGATGGCTATTTTCGCTTTTACTATTTCTTACAGTAATAAATGACATCCTTGTCAGCGCTCTAGGTGATATAACAGGTGGCATACAATGGGGATTGCTAGACCCCCTTAAGGATCGCGACTACGCGGATGATATTTGTTTGCTAGCCCACAGAGATCAGGACCTCAACAACATGTTAAACAATTTGACCTTTCTGTTGCAGCAGGCTTAAGGCTAAATCCGACTAAAACTAAAAAAATGCGGATAAATGCAAACATCATTGAACGGACCCCGCTGAATAATTGCGACGTGGAACTGGCAGATAAATTCTGTTACCTCGGTAGCACTGGCGCTGCATACAATAGGACCGAACTAACCACTCTTGTGATGAGGAGGCGTCGGCTTGACCTGGGGCCCCCTATACTAGGCAGCATCCTCGCGAGTGATGCGCTGATGGCGGAAGTTTTTTCCGCTATGGCCGCGAAGTGTACCCTGAAGTTGAGCCTTCGGTCATTCATCACTCCCAAATACCTAAGTGCGGGCTGGAAGCGGATGACCTGGTCACCTACTTTCACCGCTATGGTCTCCGCCTTTTTCCGCTTGCTGATTAGCACTACTTCCGTTTTGTGCTCAGCTAGCATTAGACCAGCGTTCTCGAGCCACGTTTTTATTTCCCATATCGCTTCGTTCGCGAATATCTCGATTTCGTCGGGTCGCTTTCCTACTACAGCTACCCCGAAGTCATCGACGAACCCAAAATAGCGACCCGAGAACCCGTCGAGCTGGAAGAACGAGAACAACGTGGAGGAGAACCCTATTAGCAGAGGCCGAAACAACTGGAAGATCCTGAACGGACCTGAGAGTTGTTGCCCGGGCCTAAGCGTAAATCCATCACTGCCTGACTGGAGGCTATAAGTTTGTCTTTCGACGATGAAAGATAGATGTCATGGCACAGCCGACTTAGAACCTGATCCAAATCAGTTGAGGTTTTCTTCGCGCATGTGGGGAAATGAAAATTACACACAAATAAACATAGGGATAAGACATGCGCTTATGTATTTTCACATTTCCCCTTCGAAATCTGTTGTTATTCTCACTCTTCTGTTGTTATTCTCACTGCACATGGAAAATGCAATTTTTGAGCAACCTCACCTCTTTTGGATCGGGCTTTACCATATAAGGCACTTCATGCAACCGACCTTGCCCGGGCCTCGGAGGGAGCTCGTTAACGACTAGTATAATCGCAGCCTTTCAGACCTCGGTACAGCGCTCTCATTGTCTTGTCATTAGGTTTTGGAATTTGGGGGGGATTAGGATGCTGGAAGGCTAACGAGGCGACTGTCTGCTACGTTCTAGAGCACCGAGAGCGTATTGCCGAACCCGCATGATGGGCTGATCACGCAGGTCGCCGTCACTCACCCTGAATAACGGGATGCGTCAAACGCATACAAAAATTTAGTTGGTGAAACTGTTTTATAAAATGTAAAACTTGGTCTACAAGTAGTTAATATTATTAAAAATCAAATAAACATAATCAGCCAGAATTTTTACTTAATCACAGTCAGGCGTTGCGTTGGTAGAAGAGCGCGCCACGTGCGATGGCGCGACTTACATTTAATGTTAAATTAAAATTTTTCAATACAAGTTTATTTGTTATTTAACTTAAAATATTTTTAATCGGAATCGGTACTAAACTTTTAGATTTTATCAGGCTCATCGTAATTTTTCGATGTCTGTTTCATCAGACTCAGCATCTGCTGACGCGTCCCGTTGCAATATTTTGAAGAATTACCATATCCACATCGTTTTTTAGTTACATATTTTACTATTTACAAAGCAATTTTTAGATTTTATAAAGTATTTGTGACATACATAGTTCTTTGACAACTTTGAACCCGCGCCCACGCCCAATGTTGAGCCGGAATTACATTATTGTGTGGTGTTGCGTCGTGCCGTGATGTCCCTGCAAACATTTCGATTCGGAAACGATTCGAGAACGATTTGCCAAAAGTGAAAGCTTGCTTCGACCTCGGACTCGTTAACGACTCGTAAACGAATTCGAAGGCAATAAAAGCGGAGCAAGAGATCGAATCGCTTTCTCGTGCTGATAACGAATCGCATGCTCGTATCGATAGCAAATCGCTTCTGCACCGAAAATCACTCCGTCGAGCAAAACAGGTCAAAAGCTCAAACTTTCCACACAAATCGTTGAAAAGAAACCCAAGGCTCTCAAAATTTCCTCTCAATAGGATTTCAAATCTGTTAAATGACGTTATGTTGTTGGTGTAATTTGGAGATTTGAAGTCCCATTCAGGGGAAATCGGCTCTCAATATTTTTCTACAGCATGAAGGCTTTGGGAGAAACAAATCAACCAGGAAAGCTTTCATTTTGCGTTTTGAATATTTTTCTCGTACCCTTCGCAAGCATTTTTCGAATCGAGAATGGTCCGAGAAAGCGAGCCTCCGAGAAATTGTTTGCAGGGAGGCTGATTATATTATTGTGGTGTGGCGCGCCTATGGAAATACATGTGTTATATCACGACACACCACGCCACGACACAATAATGTAATTCCGGCTTTAGGGAAACTGGCTGACTGACAGTAGGCTATTGCTATACACCCTTACCCTGCAAACATTTTCTCGATTCGTCGTTTAAACGACTCGATTACGAGTCGAGAATTGCTCGCCAAAAACTTGTTTCTCGACTCGTCGCTTTAACGATTCGATTACGATTCGAGAATCACTCGCCAAAATCTTGGTTCTCGACTCGTCCATTTAACCATAAACGGTAACCTTTACCGCAAAAATAGTTAGGATAAAAAATGTATCTGATCTTGAATAAACTTTTTTACATACGTTCAACGATCGGAGTTTTCTTATATTTCATTTAATGACGTTTTTTCAGGGCTGAACGAATTTTAAGGGATCAGGGATTTTCCGCGAGCTGCGTAGTCCGGTTTTATGGAGTTAAAAATAGAAAGGATTCTAGGAAAAGGAAAGGTTAGGATTATAGAATGGGGGTGCTCTCACTCGCTTCCGTAACCAGTATCATGCCGAAAATAAGTGGACCGATTTTTTAGCGCTAATTGTCTCGCCTTTACTAATGCCTGAGAACGCTTGATACAATTGATACTCTGGAAGTTAGTCGGGTAGAACCTTCGCTTTTACAATTTTAGGTAGGTGAGAGTATTCTGCGTATACTGCTGCCTTATTCATGAAATTATGTCATAGCGTTACAAACATACAGGGTGATATGTAAACCTCTACAAAAAAAATGCAAAGCGCCCTAGCGGCTAAACCGTTACGATTTCCCTCCCCCTCCCATACGATTTTTTGTTCGTCTATTCAAAACCTATCCGGCCGCTTCGTAATTTTAGGTGGGGCACCCTGCATAAAGAAAACAATATAAATTCGAAATAATTTTTCATAATTTTTTTCTTTATCCTCCATTTGAGGTTTTGCGGAAAAAGCTTATAGGAACTTTTTTGTCGAGAATTTTCATAGCTTTATTTTTGTTCTCTCACGGCCGGGAAAGCGTCGGACAATCCATTCAATCGAATTTTCTCTTGATTTTCACAAAGTATGGCCCGGAACTCAACGGTTACCTTTTCTCCTATTGCTAAACTCCCACCATTCCAAATTTCATTAACTTACAATTTTTTTTAGAAGAAATCTCTAGGAGCTGTACTATATATTTTTTCTACAATTTCTCCCCGCCCATCAAAGAAAGCGATTAAGGAGCTCTTCGATTTTAAGTCGCTACTACGACTCTACGAGTCGTTATCGAGTCGTCAAAACGATAGCATTCCGTTTTCGTCTTTTACAAATCGATATCGTTTCGAAAACGACTCTCGTCTCGAAGTCTTCTCGAAGATTTCGCGACTCGTTTTCAAGTCGTTCTCGAGTCGTAATGTTTGCAGGGTAATACTACATAATATCAAAATTCCAGATTTTATAAAACAGTTGCATTTTTTTGCCACTCAGCTCCCCGGCTATAAGCTCTGAGCGTCCTGGTCTACGCCATCCTTCCAGCGGAGGTTGGATCTCCCTCACTGTCGCACCTCATAAATCTTACCGCAGAGAGCTTTCCGAGCAGGTTCATCTTCACTCATACGGGCTAGATGACCAGCCCACCGGACCCTACCGAGTTCCGGAATCGTCCTTCCTCACATAAGGGGCCAAAAATTCTCCGAAGTGTTTAGTCTCGTGCACTGCCGTCAGGTTAGAGTGCTTTTGGCTAAGCACCCATGTTTCGGAAGTACATGTGAGAACGGGTAAAGGCCCATTCAGATCCAGCAGCAGCAGCGGCAGCAAACTGTTCCTATTGGCTAATGGTGGTAACATGACCACAAAAGCGGCAGCGATTGCTAGTAAAATTAAACTTGCTGCCGCTGCTGTTGTTGGATCTGCATGGGCCGTCGTCTTACATAGTAAAAATTTAGACGTTATGGTTAGATGCTTGGATTTGAAGAGCCTTAACAGACTATAGTAGGTTTTGTTGGCTTTAGGCAGTCGTGCGCGTATTTCTGCTTCCATGCTATTGTCGCCTGCTACTATTAACCCAAGGTAGGTAAATGATTTTACCACTTCAAAGTCGTGTTCCTCTTGTAGGACCAATGTTAGGTGTTCTAGCAGATGAGGCTACCATGTACTTTGTTTTGCTTTCGTTGAGGTGCACTCCCAGATTTCCTGCCGCCCGCTCAATCTGGGTAAAAGGTATAGCTGTTGTTGTTCTACCAATAATGTCAATGTTGTCTGCATAAGCCAGTAATTGGGTGGACTTGTGGAGGTTTGTGCCCCTTGAGATTACGCCCGAATCTCGGATCACTTTCTCCAACGCGAGGTTGAAAAGGAGGCAGGCCAGAGCGTCCCCTGTCGGAGTCCATTATAGATGTTGAATGGTCTGGACAATGTTCCGGATACCTTAACTTGGCTTGCCACTCTGGTCATGACCAACGTGCATGGTCGTGTCAGCTTATTGGGGATGCCGAATTCTCTCATGGGTTTGTAGAGTTCTAGTCTGGCTATGCTTTGCTGCGGCTTTAAAGTGTATGAAGAGATGTTGAGCTGAGTTTTGAAACTCTACTCTGTAAAAATGAACCAGTGAAAATTTCACTGGGAAATCAGTTAATTCGAGTCTGTTTGCTGATTGAACCTGTTTTGCAAGATGTCGGAGAATATCTGGTACGTGGTACTCAACAACGTTATACCGCGATAATTAGTTCACGCTGTGATATCCCCTTTTCGGTGTACTGGGCAGAGGATGCCTTTTCTGCAGTCTTCTGGAATCGCATCCTGCTCCTATACTTGTACAATTATTTCATGAATCTTTTGGTGTAGGGTAGGCCCGCCATTTTTCACCAGCTCCGTGGGGATGCCGTCTGCACCCGAGGCCTTGTTGTTTTTGAGCCGAGTGGTCGCTCTGCTAACTTCCTCCAAGCTTGGTTGTGGCAGCGTAGGATTACCATCAGATATTGGCGGAGCCTCCAAAACCTCAGTTAGCTCGTTAGCAATTCAGGAAAGTGCTGTTCGCAACGCTCCAAGATGGCTTTAGGGTCGGTGATCGGGGATCTGATCGTTTTTTTTTTGTTGTACGATGAAGCTTAGAAGTCACCCTTCGTACTACTAGTCCGTCATGTCATTCAAGTCATGGTGCAATGTATAGTAGTAAGCTTGATCTGAAGGATAGAATAGATAGGATAGGTTAGGGGTCTGGAGGGTGCATGATTAGATACCGATGAACCTTGCGTTACACTGAGATGTTATGCGTTTCAGTATATGCAACGTGTTGTAAATTGCGTCATACCGCGGAGTTTTCGATAGAATTCCCGCGCCTGGTACGGCCGTGGCTCTCTGAACTGTTCTATCTCACAAACGAGATTTTTCTCCCAAGCTTCCTATTTCGTCTGTGAATTCTCTTTTCTTCTTTTCTGAGCTCTTTGTATTTCTCTTCGCTTGCACGTGTTCTCCGAGACTGTTGCATTGCTCGGTACGCAGCATTCTTACGTTCAGTTGCCAGCTTGCATTCATAATCAAACCAGTCGTTCCGATCTCTACGACTTCTGCCTAAGATGGAGTCAGCAGTACTAATGACAGTATTTTTAAAGCGCGTTCAATTCTTGTCGACGCCCGGCATCTCGTCTCCAGGGCTTAGGCTGCTCGCGCACTGCATCAGAATTTGTACGAATTTGTGCGAATTCTGATGAATTTGATACAATTTCATCAGAATTTGCACATATTCGTACAAATTCTGCTGCAGTGTGCGAGCAGCCTTACTCTTCGCGCATCGAGCGCGTGTTCTAACGCATAACCGTAGCTGTTTCTGGCCATTTCATTGCGTAATACAGCTGTGTTAATTCGAGCCTCATCAGCGGATACAAAGCTTTTCAGTGTTGTCATGCGCTCTCGGAACACCATAGCAACAAGATAGTGATCCGAGTCGAAGTTGGCACCTCGGTACGTTCGTACCTTTATCAGACACGAAATGTTGCGAGTGGCACCATCAGGAGATATCCAGGTGGCTTTATGGATATCTTTACGTGCAAATCTAGTACTTGCAACGACCAAGTTTTTACTTGCTGCTATCTCTATAACTCGTTCTCCATTGTCATTAGTGTTTTCATGCAAGCTGTTGGTGCCGACATATTGCCTGTATACGGGCTCCCGGCCTACTTTGGCGTTCAGATCTCCCAGCATGCTTTTTACATCATATCTGGGGCAGGCATAAAGTTCCCGTTCTACTGCTTCGAAAAATTCTTCTTTTTTATCGTCCGGGGACGCGTGAACGTTTATGAGGCTGATGTTCTTAAATTTGCCTCGCACACGAAGGGTGCATAGCCTTTCGTTTATTGCCGATAATGGTAGGCTTCATTCTTTTGCTGATCATAGAACCTACCGCGAGCATATGGTGTTTTGTATGACAGCTGTAATAAACCTCATACTCAGGTTTTTGCAAAACACCACTCCCTGTCCATCGCATATCATGAATGTCAGCAGCATCTCGGTAATGTCAGCTTTATACTTTGACAGGGTATCGGCTAGATGTTGTGCAGCTCTAGTTCTGTACAGAGTTCTAACATTCCATGAGAAAATTCTTAAATCGTTTTGCCTTTTCGTGGCCGTCGTCGTTTTTTCCAGGATCCGAGGCATGTTACTCGTTCCGTAATAATTATTTTTTCCGGGTGAGGTTATTAGCCCAACGCGAACCTTACTTATAAGGGACTAACCCGATATTATTAGCCTATCCTCTCTCATAGGGTAGTTACCAGTGGCCGCTACGAGATTATGATGGCGCTTCCATCAGTCCGGAGTAGTTTCGGCCCGTGCATTTTTTAATATGCGGTACATGTTATTCCCCCTATTCCGCTGATGACTGACACACCGCATAAAATATTTAACAATACTTTATATATTACGCATATCCTTTTTAAATAACTCAGCATATCCTTTTTAAATAACTTTTATCAACTTATGGTGAGTTTAAACAAATGAGCCACTTGTCATTGTTTTTGTCATTATCGTTTACACGGTCATAATTTGTGACAAAAAATTCGTGTCATAAGAGGTGTCATTATAATGACATCGTGTGACACGAATTTTTTGTAATTTTTTATGACAGAAATAATGACACAAATTATGACCGTGTAAACGAGAATGACAATTTATGACTTGCTCATTCTTTTATGATATTGTCATAATACAAGTTGTGTTGTGTTTTATGTTCTTCGCAATAATTTCAATAAAAATCAAAAATAATTCAATGAAATTCACTTTTTTAAATATTTATTTGCGAAGGTGGTTCATTTATACCAAATGAAGCCAAATTTTATAAGGGATAATACTAAATGGTTAAAACCACCCAAGCAATTTGTGCTCGGGAATGAGCATAAATTTGTTAAAAAGATGAGTAATTACAGCGTGTCCGGTTTTTGACTGTACATACTCTATTTTATCAATAAAATTATTTTGTATATGTATGTGGGGTCTAAACCCAACGTGCCCTGACCCATTTCTTCGCGAAATGCTCAGATAGCTTAATAGTCGAGGAAATAAAGCAATGAACCTAGGATTTTTTGAACAGTAAGATGGATCTTAATGCGGTTTTTTGTGTTCGATTCGTGAGAGCGTCTACAAACTTTGTGACCGGTAGTGATGAATTCATTTTGAAAAAATGCATTCCCTGCAATAAAAATATGCATTTTAGAAGTGCATCTCAAAGAGACATTCTACCACTCTGTAAATATTGATGGAAATGAGTCGAGTTTTGCTACTCGGGGGTTTTTGGGGTCGCTGAACACGAAAATAATGACGGCAGCGATCTCCGAGGTAGCTGGTACCCATGGGGGACTGAAACACCCGTTTCTAAGGGTTTTTCGCGATAAATTCAATAATAATGAAAAATAATCCAATGAAATACTTTTTTCAAGATTTATTTGCGAAGGTGGTTGATTTATACTAAATCAAGCTAAACTTTATGATAAGGGATAATCCTTAAGGGTGGAAACCACCCCTAAATCGACTGAAAATAAAAAAATGTGTAAACATTTTTTTTCAAGTTCATGCTTTAAATTCCATTGTATGCGTATTGTCAGGCAAAAATAAATTTATTTTTAGCTTTAAAGGGGTTAAAACTACCCCTACAATTAAAAAAAGAATTAGCAAAAAAAAATTTTTTTTTACTATTTGCTTGAAATTTGGTTGAATAGTTATTATCAGCCAAGAATATATTATCATCAACCCTTGAGGGGGTAAAACTACCCCTAGATTAAAGTTAAATTTGAAAAAAGATTAAATTTATTTTTTTGCATATAATTTTTATTTTTGATGAAATATTATTAAAAATATTGGGAAATTTATTCTAACCCCTCCAAACCACCCCTAAATCGAAACAGAATAAAAAATATATTAAAGAAAAATTTGTTTTCATAGATAGAAATAAAATTTAAATGCAAAAAAACTGCAATCTTTTTTCAAATACAACTTTGATCTAGGGGTAGTTTTACCCCCTCAACCAAATTTCAAGCAAATAGTAAAAAAAAATTTTTTTGCAATTTCTTTTATTTAAAGTCGATATTTCAAATTGTAGGGGTAGTTTTAACCCCTTAAGGGAATAAATCAACCAGCTTCGGAAATAAATATTGAAAAAAGTGTATTTCATTGGATTATTTTTCATTATTATTGAATTTATCGCGAAAAACCCTTAAAAAGGGGTGTTTCAGCCCCCTCCCCCCTGGGTACCAGGTACCTCGGAGTCCGTTGCCATCGTTATTTTCGTGTTCAGCGACCCCAAAAACCCCCGAGTAGCAAAACTCATTTCCATCAATATTTACAGAGTGGTAAAATGTCTCTTTGAGATGCACTTCTAAAATGCATATTTTTATTGCAGGAAATGCATTTTTTCAAAATGAATTCATCACTACCGGTTACAAAGTTTGTAGACGCTCTCACGAATCGAACACAAAAAACCGCATTAAAATCCATCTTACTGTTCAAAAAATCCTAGGTTCGGCAATTTTTAGTGCTTTATTTCCTCGACTATAATATAACTCACTTTTTATTAGATTTATACAATGTTTTCTATTAATGAAATAAAGTAGCTCTATAGATGGCAAATCCTGGAAAGGGACGAATAACAATAGAAAAAAAGTTTTCAGAAGAAATATCAAGCGTTTACAAAAGCTAATCATTTTCAAGGGATTATTACCTGCTTGCACATTCAATGCAATGCATACCAATGCAAACCAATTGACCAATTAATGTCTTTTACACACATGCATAACTCGTTAAAAATGCCTTAGTTGAGATAAGAAATGGAAAATGCCTGAGGCCAAAACTATGCAGAGTATAGATTCGTTGAAAAATATGCCTTTTTCAACGACCAACCACAGAATAGCGGTTTTCAGTTATATACCAATTTACTGTCCAGGTAACATGTACTTAAATCCGCCCCTTACATTGAACAGGACTAGTAAATACATAAACATAGAAGGAGGTGCAAACAGAGATTCTTGCTTACCTTTAGGTTAGGAAAGAAGTCCGTGTTTTGAGATTAGTCAACTCTTAACAGGTGCAACAGAAGCCTCGTTAGATATTTTAATTTGAAATAGTGCTAAAATGAAATATCAAAGAAAAATCTTGTCTGATATTAATCACAACTCTTTTTATAGTTAATAACAATATTTTATTTTTTAATGCTGAGTATCTGAACTTTTCCCTTTATTTTAAGGTTTAGCAAAAACTCGTGCAATGAAGGAGAAAAGTAAAAATGCAGCTAGAACGAGGCGAGAAAAGGAAAATGCGGAATTTACGGAACTGGGCAAGTTGCTGCCCCTGCCGAATGCAATTACAACACAGTTGGACAAAGCTTCTGTTATTAGGTTAACAACCTCATATTTGAAAATGCGACAGGTTTTTCCCGAAGGTATGTAATATAATTTTTTTTCAAATAACTTCCTGAATGAGTGTATTTTTCCGATTTTTGTTTCGAAAGTAATTGTGGCAGTTCGACTGCATGTTGTAAATTCTGAGATATTTAATTTAAAAATAATTACTTCTACTATTATCTTCCAGTCATTTTCGTTCTTTATTAACACATCTTAGAATTTTAAATACTATAACTTTTTATTGATATATTCTATCGTGATCATTCATTCTCTCCGGTTAAAAATTTAAGATACTTAATATCCGGTAATACAGTACGAGCTTATTTAACTCGTTAGTTAGTTTAAGCCTTAAACTAAACTTGACTTGGGTAATCATATATTTCTTGCGTTCGCTACAGATTTTTACATATTTATATGGAGTATTGAGCAACTTTATAACTTACGCTCTATTGTCTTCTTCTTATTTTTCAACGGCTCTTCAACCGGGATCCGGTCCTGGCCTCTCGCAACTGTTCTCTCCAGCGCTCCCGATTCTGAGCCGATGTCATCCAGTTTGGCATCCCTAAGCTCTGAGCGTCCTGGTCTACGCCATCCTTCCAGCGGAGGTTGGGTCACCCTCGCTGTCGCACCCCATAGGTCTTACCGCAGAGAACTTTCAGAGCAGGCTCATCTTCACTCATACAAGCTAGATGTCCTGCCCACCGGAGTCTACCGAGCTTGTACAGCTGTTGATGTTCTTCCAATGATGTAAATGTCGTCTGCGTAAGCCAGTAAGTGGGTGGACTTGTGGAGGATTGAGCCCCTTGATGTCACGCCCGAATCTCGGATCACTTTCTCCAACGCGAGGTTGAAAAGGAGGCCGGCCAGACCGTCCCCTTGCCATAGTCCATTATAGATGTTGATTGGTCTGGACAGTGTTCCGTATACCTTTACTTGGCTTGTCACATTGGTCATGGTCAACCTACATAGTCTTGTCAGCTTGTTGGGGATGCCGAATTCTCTCATTGCTTTATAGTGTTCTACTGTGGCTATTCTATCATAGGCGGCTTTAAAGTCTATGAAGAGGTGTTCGATTGAGTTTTGAAACTGTAGACATTTTTCCATAGCCTGCCTCAAAGTGAAAATCTGATCGGTTGTTGATTTGCCTGGGCTGAAGCCACACTGGTATTGGCCTACGATGTTTCTATCGTATGGGGCCATCCTGTTTTGTAGGATGGCGGAGAATATCTTATACGCGGTACTCAACAACGTTATACCACGATAATTGTTGCACGTTGTGATATCTGCTTTTTTATGTACCGGGCAGACGATGCCTTTTCTCCAGTCTTCTGGCATCGCTTCCTGTTGCTATACTTGCACGATTAATTCATGACTCGCTTGGTGTAATGTAGGCCCTCCATATTAAAACAGCTCCGCAGAGATGCCGTCTGCACCCGAGGACTTGTTTTTGAGCCGGGTGATGGCACTGCTAACTTCTGCTAAGCTTGGTGGTGACAGCATAGCATTATCGTCAGATATTGGTGGAGCCTCCAAATCCTCAGTTAGCTCGCCATTTATCAATTCATGAAAGTGCTCTTCCCATCGCTCCAAGATGCCTTTAGGATCGGTGATCAGATTCCCTTCTTTGTCCTTGCAGTATGTGCAACGTGATGTGAATTGCGTCATACCGCGTACTCTTCGGTAGAGCTCCCGCTCCTGGTGCGGCCGTCGCTCTCTGTACTGTTCTAGTTCACAAACGAGATTTTTCTCCCAGGCTTCATTTTTTCGTCTGTGAATTCTCTTTTCTTCTTTTCTGAGCTCTTTATATTTCTCTTCGCGTGCTCGTGTTCTCAGAGACTGCTGCATTGCTCGGTACGCAACATTCTTACGTGCAGTTGCCAATTGGCATTCATTATCGAACCAGTCGTTCCGATCTCTACGACTTCTCCCTAAGATGGAGTCAGCAGTACTAATGACAGTATTTTTAAGGCGGGTCCAACTCTCGTCGACGGCCGGCATCTCATCCCCAGGACTTACTCTTCTGAGCGCCAGCTCTAGCGCCTGACAGTAGCTGTTTCTGGCCATTTCATTGCGTAGTGCAGCTGTGTTAATTCGAAAGCTTTTCAGCATTGTAATGCGCTCTCGGAGCACCATACCAACAGTGGCGTGGCGTGCTTTGAATTGTAGGGGATGCAATCTGGCAAAATTTGTATGGAAAAACTCCGTTCCGCGGATGCACGTTATATATTCAAAAGGAGTATTAAGATTATCTATATTATCATGAATACATAAAATAAGTCTTCCATTGAAATTGCAGCAAGTGTGAGCTACTTTTGGAAGTTTTTGCTTTAAAAACAAGTCGAGAATAGCGGTTCGTTTAGTTGAGTGAATAAAGAAATTTGAGAAACATGTGATTGACTGAAAGAAGATTCGGCACTCACGAATCTTGTCACATGATTTCGATAAAACAAAATTTAAGCGATGGGCAAAGCAGTGTACAAGAAGAGCATTTGGAAGTTTCTTTAACTCTAACTTCACCTGCCTTAACTGAAGCTCCGTCATAGCAATTGTAACTTGGAACCACATGCGAAATTCTGCATAACATGAACTATATGTTCATGCAAACGAGCTGCTCTTCCATCATCGGAAATATTTTTAAAACTAATGAATGTTTCTTTCATGTCACCAGAGGAAGAAATGTATCTCAGAGTGTTTGACAACATAGATCGACAGGAAATATCCGTGGTTTCATCGCAAATAATTGCGAAAAACTCAGAAATTTGGATTTCAGAAGTAATTTTAATTTTTAGTAAGAGTGCAGGAAATAGCCATTATTAAATCATTTTGAATATTGTTTGATAATCCAGAAAATACTGAGGCTGATTTTTAAGTTCTGGATTATGTTTGGCCAAAAGTGAAATTAATTCATCATAATTTTCCCGATTAATAGAATCTTGGCCCTCGCGGTGTCCGCGAAAGGCTTGCTACTGACATGCCAAGTGGCAAACATCTATACAAATTTTAATAATTTTCCGGATCTTTTTAACTAACTCATTTGTCCTCATAATTGAGGATTTATAATTAGTGTCTACTAGATTTTCAATCCTTTGTCTTGTACCGAATTTAGAAAGAGCTAAAACCGATTTTAAATGCTTGAACGGCTTTATGAAAATTATTTAAATCATTAAATCCCGAAGACCGCCAAACGTTCTTTTCATTGGAAAATAAAATGCAAGGCCAACAAAAAATTTTTTGCTTATTTGTAAGCCAATTCGCGCTATTGTATAATTTAATAGAAAAATGCCTAGTGCATGTTTTATTCTCACTTAAAATATGTAATATTGGTTTCGGTCTACCATTTTCAATTATGGATTCTTTTCCATTAATGAACGCGAGCCAAAGGATTGCTGCAAAAAATAGTCCATTATGCAAAAATGCTAACCATAAATATCACCCATGATATTTAATAAAGTAAAAAAAAAATAAAAAAAACCTAACATAAATAATATATAATTATTTTTCAATTTATCCAATTTTATTTTCAAACTTACTTTTTAAAACTACTTGCATTATTTTTAACTCACAAAACAAATCGCACCAACTAAATTGCAGGTATAACAATTTTTTATTTATGTGAATTAATTAATTAATTATTCTAAAAATACTGCTTTTTACTATTTTCTACAATTAAGTCATTAATTTCAAACTACATTGTACAAAACCATTTCCAATTAGATTGCACATAGAATTGAATTCCCTCCAAACTTATAAGAAAATTTCTCTCCGCTCTCACCCAACAAAAAATATATTCAAAACTTCGTATGGATGCAAAATCTGAATTGCTTCCCTTGGCTCTGGTCACAGGAAGAAACCTTCGTTGTGTCTTCCCATCTCCACTTCCCTCTTCATCCACAATCTCGCACCGGGGTGCGTTCCAACGAACAGTCAAGGGAAGCAATTCAAATTCTGCTTCTCGAAGTCCGCTGGCATGTTTCTTTGCGTTTTCGTATACGAATTCAGAGAGAAGGACAGAACTTTCGCTCATGGACATATTATTTTGATATTAACAGTAGAGGCTAGAAAAAGCTGCAATAATACAAAGTTAATCTCAGAATGATAAAATAAAAAAGGAAAGTTTTGTAAAAGAAAAGAATAATTTATTGATAAAATTTGAATTTTTATTTCTATTTCCTAAGAAATTGTAAGGGATGCAATGCATCCCTTGCTTCCAAAGACGCCACGCCACTGCATACCAACAAGATAGTGATCCGCGTCGAAGTTGGCACCTCGAAACGTTCTTACCGTCATCAGACCCGAAATGTGGCGGCGGTCTATCAACACATGGTCTATTTGATTGCGAGTCGCTCCATCAGGAGATATCCAGGTGGCTTTATGGTTATCTTTACGCGAAAATCTGGTACTTGCAACGACCAAGTTCTTTCTTGCTGACATCTCTATAACTCGCTGTCCATTGTCATTATTGTTCTCATGCAAGCTGTGGGTGCCGACATATTGCCTGTATACGGGCTCCCGGTCTACTTTGGCGTTCAGATCTCCCAGTATGATTTTTACATCATATCTGGGGCAGGCATTAAATTTGCTGTTCAACTACTTCAAAGAATTCTTCTTTTTCATCGTCCGGGAACTTTTCTGTAGGTGCGTGAACGTTTATGAGGCTGATGTTCTTAAATTTGCCTATTTGTCGAAATTGGTATTCTCAATGCCAATCTAGGAAACTCCTGGCTACTATATCTACAAACGTCGTATTGTAATTGTCGCAAGGTGGTGTGTGAAGTGAAATTTCCCTCGATACGTTTGTAGGTATCGACAGTTTCATTCCACCGCATCCCGCGTAGTCACATCACTCGCCAACGAGAATAACCACAAAAGATCCGAATCATAAAAATAATTCCCAATCGTGTCCTTACACCTTGATAGAATTTGTATTTCAAAGATTTTTCAAAATGTGGTCACTTTTATTTCCCGTTGTAGATCTCTTTATTTATTCGCTAAATCGCTTGGGTTTAGAAAAATTGCTTCGACTTGGCTATTATTTTCTTGTGATAACTGACTCAACCGTATAAAATTATTTTTAGTGTTATAGTCCAAGAGCTAGTGACAGAATTGCAAAGTGATTTTGTAGAGGATGGGCCTTTGATAGAAGGTAGATTAGGTAAAGCACAACCGATTAAAAATATTCGCCAGTTCGAGTCTACTTAAGTTTTAATTTTATGAATTTTTGAACTTGTCGATTTTTTGACCATGAAAAAAGTGATATTGCAGAGGATGGGACTTGGTATATAGGTTAATTGGGTTGCCCCCAACACATATTCCGATTCCCATCTCGTTTGGAGGTTAGGTTTGGCTTTTGGGAATTTTTGAACATGTCGGTCTGATCAAGATGGACAAAGTGATATTGGAGAGGATGGGGTTTGGTATAATGGTGAGATAGGCCACCAAGAACCCTAATTCAGCTGCCCATCTCATATGCAATCATGGTTGCGATTTTGGCGGCTTTTAATTTTGTGGCCATTTTCGGTATGACCCAAGTGATTTTGTAGGAGATGGGATTTGAATATTAGGGTTCGTTACAACATCTACAATACATATCCTCTTGCCCATCTCTTTCCCAGTTGTAGAAACCCTTGCCATCTCCAGTTGAAGTTGAAAAATCGTAAAATCTAGTTTTATATAGCAAATTGAGTTAAAATGGATGTATATACCCCTCTAGTGGCATATTTATGTTATATATTTCAGATATTATGAGTAGTTGTGTATTGTATATACAAACATACATTATAACCCGGCCCGCTGGGTGCCGGCGTGCAGAGTGTGCACCGCACGCGGGCGGCACTTTCAGGGGGCGGCAAACACAACAATCTCGTGATCGAACTCATTTTCATCATTTGCACCTAGGTTCTTTTTAGAATGCCATAACAATTACATGTATTGATCTCCTTTAAAAATAAACCGATAAACCGAAAACGTTCAAACCACTTAAGAAGGATCGATCTCTGAAAATAGTATAATATAAGGACAGAGAATGTAAAATTAAATTCCCATGATAGAAGTCAAATTTATTCTGTAAATAAAAGTTGACATTCTAATCTGATTATAATTATTGACAAAATTTTAAAGCAGTTTGACGTCTAGTTATGGAGAATTATCCATTTTTATGTGCAATAAATTCCCACGTTTAATATCATTTTTACTCGACCTTTACTTGAATATTGAATACTAATTACTCGAATGCAAGACGTCCAATGTTTTTTAAAAAATTTTATTGAATGTATGAGATATCAATAAATAACGTATTCAAATTTCAGATTTTTAATTTGGAATATGCTCCAATCGATCTTCCTTAAGATAATTTTAAAGAGAATTCCCCGTTGTTCCATGTAGAGGAAAAACCAAATAAAAAGAAAACGAGTTTCCCATTCCCTCTGGTTGTTTAAAAGTGCAGCTTTTTCACTCATGCTGCGGGCTCCGTTTGCTTCTTAAAGCCCGGGACACACATATCCGAACCGTGTCTGCACCGCATGACAGCCGTGTGTTGGACAACACACGGAGAGAAAATAAACAAGTAAAATTTGATGCGGTGCGGACATGGAGACGCGGAAATGTGGGGACTGACTGGTAAGATTTTACTTGTTTACTTTTTCTCCGTGTGCTTTCCAACACACGGCCGTCACGCTGTGCGCAAATGTGTGTCCCGGGCTTAAGCCGGCTCTTCACGATGCGGTGAACGTTTCATTCGAATATTGGCTTCCAACGTTGGACGATTTTCGGCGAAAGTAGACCTCCTATCGAAAAAAGTTAAATATAAAAGTTGTAGGTAATAAAAAGATCTACAACTTTTGTACAAACCATTTTTTCCACCTTACCAACTTCCAGAGCAATGAGTCATCAAAGTCAAATTTTGGGTTTTTTTTAACTAAAATTTCAACTAAAACCACCTTTTTCTCCAAAAAAAATACCTAGTTAACTAATATTTTTTTTACAAAATTGGAAAGCTTGGACAATTTCTTATCAATAATGTCGGGACAATTTGTATCCTACGGCTTTTATTTTTGGAGTTATAAGCAATTTTAACGCTAAAATTGGCTCTTTTTTTGTGCCTTTTCACCTAGGCTTTGCCAAAAAGTACCAAATAAGCACCAAATAAGGCAAATTTTAACATCAAACTTGCTAATAACTTCAAAAGTAAAGGCCGTAGCGTAAAAATTGTCCAGACAATATTGATAGGAATTGTCCAAGCTTTCCAATTTTGCAAAAAAAAAAATCAGTTAACTAGGTATTTTTTGGAGAAAAAGTTGTTTTTAGTTGAAATTTTATTTAAAAAAAACGAAATTTTGACTTTGACGACTCATTGCTCTGGAAGTTGGCTAGCTGGATCCTTGATTTTGACAGTTTTAGATAGGTGGGAGTATTCTACGTACACTGGTATCCTCTTCATGAAAATAGCTCAAAGGGTTACATAAATACAGGGTGATATGTAAACCTCTACAAAAAAAATTCAAAACGCCCTAGCTGCTAAACCGTTAAGATTTACCCCCCCCCCTACGATTTTTTGTTCGTCTATCCAAAACCTATCTACAGCCGGCCGCTTTGTAAGCTTAAAGGTATACACCCTGTATAATCATCAAAATGTTTTTTTCCATCAACCAATTTTTTTCAATTAAACGGAAAATATTGATGGAACGGAGATGGGATTGAAAATGTAACATTTGGCAGATGCCACGAGCCTATGGTCCAAATCTTGGGTTCTACAAAATCACTTGGGTCATACCGAAAATGGCCACAAAATTAAAAGCCGCCAAAATCGCAACCGTGATTGCATATGAGATGGGCAGCTGAATTAGGGTTCTTGGTGGCCTATCTCACCATTATACCAAACCCCATCCTCTCCAATATCACTTTGTCCATCTTGATCAGACCGACATGTTCAAAAATTCCCAAAAGTCAAACCTAACCTCCAAACGAGATGGGAATCGGAATATGTGTTGGGGGCAACCAAATTAACCTATATACCAAGTCCCATCCTCTGCAATATCACTTTTTTCATGGTCAAAAAATCTACAAGTTCAAAAATTCATAAAATTAAAACTTAAGTAGACTCGAACTGGCGAATATTTTTAATCGGTTGTGCTTTACCTAATCTACCTTATATCAAAGGCCCATCCTCTACAAAATCACTTTGCAATTCTGTCACTAGCTCTTGGACTATTAGGTGCAGTGAGCTAAGCGCCCGTATAAAAAATTTTTTTTTTTCAAATTTTGCAATGAAATATACCATTATTACTAATACGTCATAATTGCTTGATCGGCTCCTTTTGTAATAGATTTATCTAGTATGCCGTAAAATTCATATTTACGACTATTCACTTTCTTTTCCAGTGCTATGTGCTGAAAATAATGTAACCTTATCACAATATCCCTTGCATTGCAATATCAGTTTATACTATATTAAAGATGTGCGCAAATGAAAGCTTTTGCGTGACGAGATACGGACATATTATTAGTTCAATTATTAAAAATTATTCAGTCTGCCTTCCGTAAGTCTAATGCTCTAGTAGTAGTAGTAGTAATGTAAATAGACTAAGGTTTTGGTCTCCAATATTTGCAATCTATTTCTATTTAAATGGGGTATCTTTTCCTAGCCTTTAAAAACTTAGAGTGAAATATTAATTCGTTTGATTTAACTAAGACGTAACGTTCTCCATGCAGAACAATTTTTCTATGTTCGGATATCCTATTAATTGTGATCATTGAAGATGCTTGCAGTCTTGAAATTGATTTTATTTGTACAATATTATCGGTGGGTAAAATCCAATTCATTTTAATTACCAATTTCACAATTCAAATTTCATCCTGATAAAACATACAAAAGACACTATTTACTTAAGTTTAATTTTTTAAAGTGGAACAAATCCATCTCTCTTATGATAATCTTTGCAAACAATGCAATGGGAATATTGTTTTACCGTGATTTTTTCACATGCATTCAAGTATTCTCCGCCTGTTTGCTCCTTGAGTCTAACAGAATTAGAAGTTCTTACGAACCCTTATATAATGTTTTCAACTCATCTATGGCTGAAGCTAATTAATTATATGTATTTCTAGTTTGTTGGTTACATTTAACGTTGAGCTTTTTTTTGTATTCAGCTTTGTGAAAATGATTCAAAACAGTTTTATGGTTAATACCTACCTCCATATGGACCACTTTTTTAGTGATTGGATGACCAGACGAAGAACGAGTGAATGGAGAACCAGAACGAAGTATTGACGTATTTCCAATAAACCTGCAAGATCTCTCCATCCGTCTCAGTGGATGGTGTTGAACTTTTGGCTGACCCTTTACATCTTAATACCCTAGACAGACTAGCATCCTTAATCCGGATTATGACGTCAGAATGACGTAGACTCCGGGTCTACGTCATTCTGACGTCATAATCCGGATTAAGTTTCTAGTCTGTCTCGATCGAATGACCACATATTTCAAATCGCCAAACCCGCATATCAGTGCTTGGGATTTCTTAAGATGTGCAGGTTCCTCCTCCGTGTTGTAATTTACAAATCCTACATTCAGCCTCACATCGAATACAACTTCCTTATTTGAAGTGGGGTTCAAAAAACATCTTATGCCCGGTTACACGAATGACAAAAAATGACAATAGTGTGTTTTGAATTTGAATCACTTTTAAGGCGGCTTCTTCCGTTTCCAGCATTCGAAATTGTTTTATTACTGTATGATCCTGTTTGTTTCGAAAAGAATTGGTGCCTAGTGTCTTGAGCATTTGCAGATGCTTAATTACTTCATGTGGGCCATTCAAACGGCGCGTTAGGGTGACGAAACATAACACTAATATGAAACCGTTCCCTATATGCTTTTTGGGTCGCTCATCACGTAAATTGGGGTCCTGCCGTCCTAAAATATGAGCATCCCCATAAAAAATTTTAAGTTTTTTTTTCGCGAAAATTTCAATAATAATCAAAAATAATCCAATGAATCCAATATTTTCAGTATTTATTTGTGAAGGTAGTTGATTTATACAGGGCCGTCCTAAGATATTCGGCGCCCGTGGGCTACTAAAAATAATGCGCCCCTCTCAGTAAGAAAATACACGGGATGTCTGAGGGGAGTGGGGTGGCCGGCAAAGTTAGACAAAAGCGTCAGAGCTAGAAAAAGTCAATTTACACTGAATAAAAACAAAAAATTCATACAAAATTAAAAAAAAACAACATATAGCCCGGGAAACTAGCAAAAAAAACTGCACGAAAAGGGACAAAATTCCAAAATGGCTGAAAATTGGTCCACAGCTCCTTTGGAACTTTTTAAGAAAACAATTTCGGAATCACAAAAAAAAACATGGCCGCCGGAGATATCGCGTTTTCCTTGTATCTCAGTTTCTATAGGTCGTACAACCCCGTGCGTGGGCCCAAAATGTTGACAATGAAATTATCTACAACTTTAGTTCTTACAAAAATGTTGACCCGATTAACCCCTTTAAAGTTATTCAAGGTCAAAGTTATCAAAAATCACTTTTTGGCCAAAAAAACGAGCAAAAATTTTTTCGAAAATTTTTTTTGATCAGTCAATACGAAACGTTATTACCTACAAAAAAGCCCTCTTGTCATTTTTTCTAAAACTCAACCCTTTCGACGTTATTCAAGGTCAAAGTTTCCAAAAATTACTATTCGGCCAAAAAATCACTCAACAATTGATTTTTGCAAAATTTGTTTTTCATGTACTTATACAAAACATTATTGCCTACAAAATACCCTTCTTGTCATTTTTTCGAAAAACTTTCGAAATTTTGCAGTAAATAGTAAAAACACTACTAAATTTTGCAGAAACTAGTAAATACATTTTAAAATAAAATAATTTCATATGACGTTAGTTAAGCAGCACTTTGTAAGGATGTTTCCTTTACTACTTTAAAAATAATTTTTAATATATTACAACTTAAAAATACTTAAAGCAAAAAAACACGCAGAATATAATATCTCACTTGACATGTTAAATGCAAATGAAAGTAAAGTGTAATGTGTCATACCGTCATTTCCTTTAGTATCGTAATAAAAGTTACCATCATAATGAAGGTATAGTGTGTCAAAAGTATTATATGTATTTATGCGGTATTCGTTATTGGCATCAAATTTAACTTCTTTCGACGTATTTTCGTCCTAATTTTTTTTTCCTTTGCGTATTCGTTTGTACTCATCACCACCGGACAATTTTATACATTCAGATTTGTAAAGGTTAAATTATTTTGTATATCGTTTCGGGTGTACAGATTTTCGGATAATGCAATAATGCTTTCAGTTACAGTCGGGCCCGCCACATAGCCTTTCGGGGCCTGGGGCTAAAATCTTTTACTAAAAAAAGCGGTCGCTTCTTGATTTCCGAATAGGTCTTAAGTTACTAAGTGCAGCTAGGTCCACTTTTTGGCTTGCAATCCATTTTTGGGGCCTATGACCTGGCGCCCGGGCAATTCGCCTCATTGTGGCGGGCCTGGTTGTAGTAGCAACTTTTTGAAGTGATATATTAGTTTTATCTATGATTTCTAAAATTTCGCTTAAAAATGCTACCATAATAGCAGTTTCCAGTGATTTGAACTCATTTTACAACCCCTCAGCTTCAACTTTTGTTACAGGCTTTTGAAAGTTATATTCGTAAATTCTATCCAAAGCATCTTTAAAATTTTCATAACCAATTCCCATAACTAATAACCAATCTTTAGAAAATGTTATTTGATTATTTCTGTAATGAAAATATTTTAAATAAAAATAACATAACTAAAAATAACAAAAAAAATATAAGACCAACAAAAATTTCCGCCCCGAAAAGGCTTGCGCCCCGGGGCTACAGCCCATTTAGCCCTGTGGTTAGGGTGGCCCTGGATTTATACAATCAAGCCAAATTTTATGATAGGGGATAATCTTAAAGGGTTAAAACCACCCTTTCAAATTGGATTAAATGCGTGTTGTGAGGTACAAATAAATTGTTTTCAACCTTTAAGGAGTTAAAACTACCCCTAACTATTTTTCTAACCACCTTGACGTCGAGCTTGTTGCTCTCAAAATTTCTCTTCCTAAAACTAATCTCTTCCTGCTGTGCTGCTATCATGGCCGTAGCCACGGGGGCGCGAAAGGGCGCGCAGCGCCCTTTACGGTAAGGACTTTTAATTGTAATGAGAAAAAAATTATTTTGTCAAACCGTAAGAATTTCTGGAAACGTTAGCATTTATTGTAAATAATCATTTGATTTATAGGCTGATAAAATTAACTTTTAGTAAGGAACAATTGCGTTAAAGGGTTTTTATTGTTTTATATGTTAGCTGAGCACCTAAATATGATAAAATCACAAAGTGCCCCTTTTTTGAGGGGTGCCTTTTTGAGCGCCGACCCTAAATACCCCTTTTTCAGATTTTTCAAAATTACTCGAAAACAAAGCGAAATTCGAGATTTTTACTAAAATACTTTTTTCTAGAAAATTAAATTTCCCATCGAAATGCGCCTTTTAAATTTTTTTTTACCATTTTTAGAACCCCAAATGTTTAAAAATATAGCGCGTGTAACCAGTGCACGTGAAAGATGTGAAACATCTTTGGCGATCTTTATCTTTCTTTAAATTGAATAATTAATAATAATAAAGGCCATTTTACATCCCAAACGCAAAGGGGAAACGCAGCTCTGGAGCTCTTTTATCGCACAGCAATTTTGCGTTTGGGATGTAAAAAAGCTGTAAATTTTTTACACACCGATTTGTGTTGATGACCTTCGACCATGATGTCTGACCGCATTTGAAATATATTTTTGGTGGGCTTGGAAACACATTTTTCTAGACAAGTCGATTTTATTTAATTATACAGTCGTTATACAGATTTTTATGCTCCCCATATTTTTATTTTAGTCTGTTAAAAGTCTCAGACTATTACTTAATCCGCTGACGCGACGCAGCGACTTAAAGTGCCCCTTGGCATACGACATGAGAAAACAGCACGGCTACTATTACAAGATTTCTTACCATACGTCAGAATCTCAAGAAGGCCCATGTTTGTATTCTAATTATTTTCTAGTTTTTGGTACAGCTTATGATTTCAAATAAAACCATTTAACTTAAAAGTTTTTTTTACCTATTTTTATTTTCTAGTTTTTAGTTTGGTTTTTGGCTCGTATCATCATGCAAACTTCTCATCCTTTCTAGGGATGGACGATATGCATCGATGTTTCGGAAACATTCGATGTATAAACCCGATGCATCGAACTGAACCGATGTTTTATTAATGCTTCGATATATTCGATGCATCGATGTTTTTTATCCGATGCATCGAATTGGAAATATGCTTTGCCTTTGTTCAGTATTCTTATACGCGAGTCGAAAATTCAACTCAATCTCAACTCAACTTTTCAAGGTCTACGTGGTAACTGCTAGAGTATCACACATAAAACTGAATACAGAATTGAGCGGTCATAAGCACCGATAAATGCCAAATGATACAAAATGGTAAAGCTTGCATTCTGTTCAGAATAATCAGGTTGTGTGTAATCTTATTAATTTTGACGTTTATCAGCGCTGGTGTACTTACATGACCGCTCAATTCTGTTTCCAGTTTAAGTTGGAAGGTGCGTGGGAAGTGTATTTCAAATACACTCACGGATTTCTTGTCACAGTCATTGCCGTAACCATGCATGAACATGTTCGTTGTCGTAAGTTAGTTTAACTGTAAAGGTGCGATTCCTATGCTACGACTGTAACGACTACAGCCGCGTGGCTCCAGCCGTGGGGCTGGAAAAATTGACTCGTTGTAATGGAAGTAAATGGAACCATTTCCTAAGGAGCGTCTGGCGCCGCACGACTGAAGCGACTCTGGCGAGGCGGCTTCATCCGTACGGCTCAACTGCTGACATGAGCAGTATAGTCGTAACAGTCGTGGCGGCTGGAAAATTTATTTTCACTGTGTTCAAGTATTTTATGTGTGATCAAAGCCTTCTATATTTACAAGCCATGCTGTAGAAAAATATTGAGAACCAATTTCCCCTTAATAGGACTTCAAATCGCCAAATTACACTAACAACATAACGTCACTTCACCGATTTGAAATCCCATTAAGGGGAAATCTTGAGTGCCAATTTTTCTGGAACTGCACTAGTCGCGGCATAAGAATTTTACCGAGCGACTCGGATCATACGGCTCTGATCACGCGGCTGAAGTCGCTACAGTCGTAGCATAAGAATCGCACCTTAAGACCTGTAACTGCATAAACTTTTATATTTGCGTATATTTTAGACATAAAATTTATTGTAATTTTGAATGAAGTTTGTGGGTACAAGACATCGATGTATTTTGCGATACATCGTCGTGACATCGATGCCACAGAACGATGCATTGCATCGAAAAAAACATCGATGTATTTTCTTAATGCCCACCCCTAATCCTTTCCAACTCTTTCATTGCATCTTTGTTGCACGGTTTCTTACCTGTTAATTTCCCACAATCAAGCTCCTCAATACATAGCCCTTCCAAAGTTCTTACGCGACTCAATGCTACATACCATATTGCCAGCGGAATTTTGAATTTTCTAATTTTGACAACATATTCATTATTTCCGACCTTAAACACACCCAAATAGAGATTTTCAGTGAAATCGAATTGTTATTACCAAAATTGTACCGCCATTTTGAATTTTCAAATTTTGACCACACATTCGTCATCTGTCACCTTAAAAACCCTACCATACCGATTTTCAATGGATTCAGAACTCATCTGCAAAATTCATCCGCCATATTGCCGCCGCCATTTTGAATTTTCGAATTTTGAAAACAGATTCGTCATATGTGATCTTAAAAACTCCCCGATACCGGTTTTCAACATATTCAGAACACATTTGCAAAATTCATCCGCCATTTTGAATTTTCAAATTTTGACAACAGAATCGTCATTTATGGCCCTAGAAACCCCCGGATACCGATTTTCAATGGATTCAGAACATATTCGCAAAATTCATCCGCCATATTGGCGCGGCCATTTTGAATTTTCTATTTTTGACCACAGAATCGTCATTTGTGGCCATAAAAACCCCCCGATACTGATTTTCAATGGAATCGGAACACAATTGGAAAATTCGTCCGCCATCTTGGAACCGCCATCTTGATTTTTTACAAAAATGTCAGATTGCATTGTCACGGGAACTCAATGTGTGTGCAAAGTTTCATAAGAATCGGTTAAGTAGAAGTAGTTGAAAAAGCTGTCGCAAGATTTGAACCGAACAAACAAACAGACAAATATACGATGTTGCTAAATAAAACCATTAAATATAAATAATAAAATTCAAATGCAGAGATCCAGAATTGAACCCGCGACTTTTTGGAATATCAACGTTCGTAAGGCAACCACTCAACCATTTGTTCCACTCTGCCTATGTCTGGCTCGTCATGTCTGGCTCGCGGCATATAAACACTTTTCTTTGGTGCTACTATTTTTTTTAAAATTTCCGTCTTATTCTGTCTTGCTCAACAGATCTTCCGTTTCCCGGAATGAAAATTGGATTGGACGAAGCGTTCCCTATAAAGCGTTCCCTAAAAAGCGTTCCCACAAAATGTTCCCGACCTTGAAGAATTACTCTCAACGCGCGCAAAGATGTTTCACATCAAAAACAAAGCCGAAAATTTTCGAAAAATCGCCTTTTTTTTCACTAAATCGCTTGTAACTTTTTGAAAAAGCCTTTTAGGTATACATGAACATTCAGAGAAAATAAAGTACTTGAAAAAACAAAGAAAATGGTGTCCGATAGAGTTCTGCATGACCTAAGGCGGCTGAGATATGGCCATTTGAAGTTGACCGTTTTTATCATTTTTCGCTGCACCCGAACTTAAATGTTATTCACATCGATTTTCAGTGGACATACTTATTTTTTTATGATTCAAAAGCAACTGTAAGTTTATTTTATATTGCCAAAATGAAAATAAATATATCGGGGAAGTATTAAAAATAACAAGAATGTAAAAAATTTTAATTAAACAGTTTTCAATTATTCTACACGAATTCTTTCAGTGATAATGTCAATATCGGCATCGATATCTTGATCGATATCCTCTTCAGACACTTCTAAGACATCAGCGTTTTCGCAGTTTATTCCTGCACATTCTTCACAAAACATAGAGCATTTAATGCCAATTTTTCTGCAACCACAATTTCCATGACAGCCCTTTAAACATCCACATGCTATTTGTTCAAGTAAGGATTGCGGTGCAGCAGGTAGGGTTGTTTGAATTGGCATCAATCCATTCTTGGTATCCCTCCAACCCCATTCAAATGGATTTAACAGATTTCCCTTCCACTGTTGCAGTTGTAAATAAGTTCTTTGTCCATGCAATCTTGCGGCGTCTGCTGTTGGAGGTAACTGATTTAGAGAAAACGTCGTATTTTTTGATAGTTTTTTAAATAATTGAAAGCGACACGTAGCCAAGCATTTTACATTCGATTTGTTATCGTATAACAAAGCCACAATTGATTCGGTTGCACTTCCTATATCGTTCTTATCTGCATTATCTCGCAAAAAGACTTCTACATACTCCTCTATAGGCTTAAAATTTTTCGTAAAATATTTAAAAAAAACTTTTTTTCCCAATTTTAAAAAATGAAGATGTAGTATCACAACCACTAAATGCATGTATAAAGCCGATATACGTTATTATAGGGATACACTGTCTAAATTTCAGCCCTTTAGGCTAGCGGTTTAAGTCACTCCCATTTCACCCCCTTAGGGGATGAATTTCGAAAAATCGCTTTTTAGTGGATCTCTACGTCATTATAGTGATGCACTGTCAAAATTTCAGTCCTTTAGGTCGAGGGGTTTGGGCTTTCCCGTTATCTGTCAGCCAGTTACCGTTTTATAGAGAAGAAGGCTTTTTCAAAATGTTACAAGCTTGCGTACAAAAAAAACTCGTTTCCATCTTTAGCTACTTTAACTGAACGAAATTGTAATTCTGCTGAACAAGGGGGGATTCCGCAATCTTCAAAAAAGAAAAAATGTTAAGAATAAATAATTTATAAAAAATGGCTAAAAATGTTCAATTTTGAATGGCGATTCCTCGGTCACCTTTGGTCGTATGGAGATTCTAAAAAAAGCAATTCCTTCATTTTTTCATAACCTTTCTTTTCTCTGAACATTTATATATACCCAGGAAGCCGTTAAAAAAGTTATAACCGAATTAATAAAAAAAAACGTGATTTTTCGAAAAAATTTAGTTTAATTTTTCGATTATTTTTTGAGTTACAAATGGTAAAAAAAATTTAAAAGGCGCATTTCGATGGGAAATTTAATTTTCTAGAAAAAAGTATTTTAGTAAAAATCTCGAACTTCGCTTTGTTTTCGAGTTATTTTGAAAAACCTGAGAAAGGGGTATTTAGGGTCGGCGCTCAAAAACGCACCCCTCAAAAAAGGGGCACTTTGTGATTTTATCATATTTAGGTGCTCAGCTAACATATTAAATAATAAAAACCCTTTAACGCAATTGTTCCTTACTACCTTCGATTTTTCCTTAATTTTACTAGTCAAACTTAAATTTAAATTTTCTTCCGAAATAAATAGAAGAAGACTACGTCAGGAGTTTATTTGTGGCTTAGCATTTGCGTCAAATACAAATATCATCGTAGTAGCCGTTGTAGAAAAGGCTGTGTGCATGATTTGCAAGATGAACGTTATTACGTGACAGTGCATGGAAACAAGTGGTCGCGCGGATTGTTTACTTGAGTGAAGTCTTTCGAAATGTTCTTATCACAATCAAGGCAAGTGTTGTCATTGCTCAAATGATTAATTTGATTTAATAAATATTCTCAAATTGACCTAAATTCTACTCATTATTTTCGTTCTCACTTTCAGAAAATGTTTAGTACAAAACCAGCCTTAAGGTAACAAAAACACTATATATTTGCATCTTTTATTTTTCCGAACTGTTGTTATTTCGGGCGCCAATAATTGTGCGATGAGCGCCCTTAGATATTCGGAGCTGGCTACGGCCTTGGCTGCTATATCCCACCAGATATGTTAAGCATACTCGACGATGGGGGTAAAACCTCTATGATATTGTCATCTCTTGTGTTGATCATATCCTGAGTAAGATGAACACCGGCGATGAGCTACTCCTCCTAGGCGATTTCAATTTACCCAATTTATTCAGTGGGTATATGTTGGAGATGACGATAACTACCTCCCTGAAAGGAACCTTAATCCTAAGGAATCCTGTTTTCTCAATTCCCTTTTCTCACTCGGCTTGAATCAAATGAGTGGAGTGACTAATGTGTTGGGGAGGCAGTTGGATCTTGTATTTTTTACGGACTCAGTCAACATGACTGTTGAACCCAGTCCAATAGTCATGTCGTCTGTAGACAATTAGCATCCTCCTCTCTTGCTCAATTATTGCTTTAATTCTGAGAATAATCCTTGTCCGGAGGTGTTATCCCATGCCTTTAACTTCAAAAAGGCTAACTTTATTGAGCTGTCATCTAAACTTGCCTTAGCCATAGGAGCCATAGATTTCAACAGCCTACTTTCCTCAAATGAGTTGGATGACGACGTGGCAAGGTTTTATGGCGTACTACACGAAGCCCTCGTCTCTTGCGTACCTTATGAGCCCCAAATTGCCCAGTTTTTCTCCATCTTGGTTTAATAATGAGCTCAAGTATTTGAAAAATCAGAAGAACAGACTCTGGAAAACCTATTTAAGGAATATCCACACACATCAGGGCCGTGCCCGGGACATCACAGGGCCATGTGTGAACGAGCCCTGCCCGGACACGGACATGTGTGAACGAGTAAAGGAGTATCCACACATATTAGTGTTCCGCCAGGGGTTCAAAAAATATCGGTGCGTACATTTTATTCGAACTCGTTCACACATGTCCGTGTCCCGGCCGGAGCAAAAATCGAACGTCCCGGGCACGTCCCTGATGTGTGTGGATACTCCTTTAAAGAGAAAGGACCCTCCGAGTCTCAATTAATTTATCAATTGCTATAACCGATTTCGTTCACTCTCTTCTGCTCGGTGCCAAGATTATCTTAGCAGTGCGAGTGATTAGGTGTTTACGGATCCTAGAAACTTCTTTAAATTTGTCAACTCTAAGAAAAAAGTTGATAACTACCCTAATACTATGCATCACACTAACTGGTCTAGTTGTGAGTCGCCTGCGATTTGCAACAAATTTGCATCATTCTTTCATCAATCTTTCACACCTTCTAACTTTCAGCCTAACAACAATAATTTTCGCCACATAATTCCAAACCGTGAGGATCATATGTTATCTGTCTCAATTACCAGTGCTGACATCGTGAAACATATTGACGAACTCCCATTCGACTTCACTTCTGGCCCCGACGGCATCCCTCCTGCTGTCCTTAAGTCCTGTGCGGAAGTTCTCCAGTTTCCACTGAAAACCCTTTTTCAAAAAGCCTTGGATAAAGGGTACTTCCCTACTCTTTGGAAGAATTCGTTCATAATTCCTATTCACAAAAGTGGTAGCAAGAACGAAATATCGAATTATAGACCAGTTGCGAAGTTGTCTGTAATTCCGAAACTTTTTGAATCGATCATTTATT
Source organism: Thereva nobilitata (assembly GCA_963855945.1). Classification (NCBI taxonomy): domain Eukaryota; kingdom Metazoa; phylum Arthropoda; class Insecta; order Diptera; family Therevidae; genus Thereva; species Thereva nobilitata. Next base: position 73,308,950 of record OY979695.1, read on the forward strand.
CTGCAATCGTGCCTATCTGCAGGAGGCTGGTCTCAACGAACCAGCACGGTTTTCTTGCAGCTCGTTCCACTACCACCAATCTTCTTGAGTTCACTTTTCATGTTGTCAAGGGCTTCGTTTCCGGTTGCCAAACTGAATGCGTTTACACTGATTTTAGTAAGGCATTTGACAAGCTCTCCCACTCTATTATAATTCTCAAATTAAGATTGTTAGGCTTTCCTGAAGCCCTTCTAAGATGGTTCCAGTCTTACTTAGCTGACTGGACCTACCAAGTTCTTTTTCGTAGATCCAAATCAGTAACCATTGAAGCGTCATCCGGTGTCCCTCAAGGAAGTCATCTTGGCTCTCTCCTCTTTATTCTATCAATTGATGACATTGTTCCCTTGCTAAGACACTATAGAATCTTGATTTATTCTGATGACATCAAATTGAACCGTCACATAAAGAGTATCGAGGATTGCAAACTTTTGCAAGCTGACCATGACACCTTTTACTCTTGATGTGCGAACAACAACCTGGTTCTCAATATTAGTAAATGCGAAATCATGACATTTAGTAGGAGACGTGGTCCTATAATTTTTAACTACACATTTCCCCCCAATGAGGGTGTATGCCTCGTGTTAATTTTGTTAAAGATCTCGGGATTCGATTTGATAGTAAGCTGGATTTCTCCACTCACATCAAATATATTTCTTCCAGAGGTAGTTTAGTCCTGGGTTTTATAAAAAGATGGTCGAAAGAATTTAACAACCCCTTGATCACACCTATACATTTCTCTTGTCAGACCATTACTTGATTATGCGTCCCAGGTTTGGTCTCCTCACTACTCTTCGCACGTTGGAAGTATTGAATCGGTTCAACGGAGGTTCGTTCGATTCGCACTGAATCATCTTCCTTGGGAAAACCCATTAGTTCTTCCATCTTATGAATCCCGGCTTAAGTTACTCAACTTAAGCTCTCTTTGCAGGCGTCGTGAGGTGGCCGATGTTGTATTTCTTCATCAGCTCCTTAACGGAAAGGTCGGCTCAGGTTTTCTAAGTCGCCGTGTGTCGTTTAGAGAGGGCAGGTATAATCTGAGAGGGCCACCTCTCTTACACATCAACTCCTCTAACAGGAATTACGGCAGATTTGAACCTGTAAATCGCGTGTTCATTAACGTGAACAAAAATATTAATGCTTTTTGCGTGATTATTAGTAAAGATGTCCTTAAAAGGACTCTTTTTAATCTCAAGTAACTACTTATGCACTTCGCTTGGTGTTGCATGATTCTTTGTGTGTTCTTTTTATTATTATTTTGTGTTTTATGTTTTTGCATGCTTTAGTTGAGCCTCATCTCAGCACTTAGTTGTGCTGAGTTGGTAAATTTTTCTTGGCCCAACTGAGAAGTGCGTCTTCTGTGTTAGAAGGGTTTACTCTATTATTATTATTATTACAATTTTAAAACTCAACTTTAATTTATAAATTTTTTTTAGCCTTTTGCGGTTTAATAGGTCCCTCAGCCAAAAATAAATTATAGGGTACCCCTAGATTAAAGTTGAGTTTGAAAAAAATTGAATTTTTTTTTTGCATTTAAATTTTATTTGCATCTACGAAAATAACTTTTTTTCAATGTATGTTTTATTCTGTTTCGATTTAGGGGTTGTTTAACCCCCTTAAAAAGGGCGTTTGAATAAATTTATTTTGTCTTAAGTTGATTTTTAAAATTGCACGGGTAGTTTTAACCCCTTAAGGGCTGAAAACAATTAATTTATACCTGACAATAAGCATAAAGTTGGAAAAACAATTTTTTATATATTTTTTTTTCGGTCGACTTAAGGGGGGTTTTAACCCTTTAGGATTCTCCCTTATCATAAAATTTGGCTTGATTTGGTATAAATCAACCACGTTCGCAAATAAATATTGAAAAAAGTGTATTTCATTGCATTATTTTTGATTATTATTGAAATTATTTCGAAAAACATTGAACACAACAGGATTTAAATTATGACAATCTGTCATAAAAGAATGAGCAAGCTCATTCTTTTACGACGACTTGTCCTAACTTGTCATTAATGGTCATTATCGTTTACACGGTCATAATTTGTGCCATTATTTCTGACAACTTTTATGACAATAATTTTTTGCCATTTTTTATGACAGAAATAATGACACGAATTATGACCGTGTAAACGATAATGACAAATTATGACAGAAAAAATGACAGGTGTGTCGTTCGTGTAAACTCACCATTATAATCGTTAGATAAAGTGGAAAAAGAGTCCTCAAATTTAGGCCACTGTAGGAATGTGGCAGCCCTGACAAAACTTTATCGTAACTTTAACACTAGATTAGCCAACTCAGCTCATTCAATCTACCTCCAATTCCTCTATTCGCGTACGATATAAACAAGGAATTCGTTCATAAATAGAACAACTCGATTGTCGAATAATCTCTCACAGTCAGTATTTCCGAACTTGCCTCATTTTTCACATAAAGTTACCAAAATGAAAGCGAGCGAACCATTTCCGCACAGCAGATTTTGATAAAGTTCCTTAGTCGTACACAGCAAAGATTTTTTCACGAGCCTGCGCAGCATTCTTTCCTTTGTCGTAATAATATTGCAAAAGCACTTTTCTTTATATTACTGTGGAACCTCGCTTAATGGTGGGACCACACTACGCGGACTTGGGTCGTACGCGCTTTTGCCTTTTTTTTTCATATAGAGTTTTATGACTTTTTTACGACTTTGTCCATGGTAAAGGTCGTGCTGCACAACAACGCGGACAAAAGGCTGTGCTTAAAAAGGTACATTGTGCGTCCACACACTATGAGCTTTTCAAAAGCGCGTACGTCGTTTCAAATAAGAATTGATTTTTTCTCACTCATGATTCAGAAAATTAAAAGATCACGCGCGCTTTTGGTTGGCCGTACGACCAAAAGCGCGTGGATTCTAAGTCCGCGTAGTGAGGACGGGCCTTAACAAGCACCTCTCATAACGAGTAATTCGCTTAACGAGCATAATATATTCTAAAAAAATGACTGGCTTAACGAGCGAGGTTTCGCATAACGAATGACAAATGACTTGGAGAGGGAAGTTTCGGATTGTGTGGCTGCCATGCTGGCGACTTTATTTTCTATTACATTGTTGCAAAGATTTCTAACAAAAATGTAAAAATCTTATTGTTTATTACAAAACTGACTTAACCTCTACTCGGAATTTTAACAGTACGTCCGATTTTAATATGTTCTCTTCTATTATATTCTGCTACATTAACGCACTAGGTATGGCCACCTTTTATTCATCATCATAAATAGCTCCACAGCCTGTTATTGGCCTTGGCTTCCTGCAAAATCCTTCTTCAGAACTGTCGGTCCCTGGCTTGGAGTTTCCAATTTCTTATACCTATGGTTCGTAGATCTTCTTCTACGCTATCTGTATTAGGGTGTCCCTTATTTTTCAAAGTTTTTATTTTCTAACGCATAGGTCCTAGTTTTGTTCATTTAACCCTAAAACACGCGAAAATAAATTTTTACCTTATTTGGAGCATGGCAACCCGTGCCGACTTGCATAGAAACATTGTACATACAAGTTGCACAGAAGTGGGCGGGCGTTCGCCCTATTTCTCAATTACTCTTTAGTCCATGGAAATGGTACTTTAACATTGCAAAAATGCAGGACAAGGTTTTTTTCTTGGGTTGTGTAGAGGGGGTCGGTGTAAGTTTAAATTTGAGTTTTCGGCCTCGCCCCCCCCCATTTGGCCGCGACCTTGGAAATGGTGTGCAAATGGTTTTTCCACTATATCTCCGTAACAGTACATCTTACAGAAAATTTGTAAAAATGTTTTTTGTTTAGAATTAAATTATCTACAATTTATTATGTAAGCTTGGGTAAATTCAAAAACTCATCACTGCAGAATTCAGCCACAGACTTTCAATTGAAGTCTGTAGCTGAATTCTGCAGTGATGCGGCAGTGATGAGTTTTTGAATTTACCCCTTTTTTGTCGTTAATTGAATAATTAAGAAGTTATAAGCCTTAGAACACAAAAATTAGTCACAATATTTTCTTTTAAGGGCTATAACTTTTTTTCCTTCAATTTTAACAAAAAAAATAACAAGTTTTTTTGAGGGTTTCATAACGAATAATTTTCATTCATCTTTTTTTAATTTCATTCATTACGAAGGGTTTTACAGCGCCCCGAAGGTATCAAAGTGACAGATTTTCTGAATAATTTTTTTACGATTTTACCTCCTCCTCACTCTAGAAATTCTCAATAACAGTTAGCAAGTAATAATAATGAATGAATGACTTTACGTTCTAAGAAATGCCGAAATTTTAGTAATGTAATAAAATTGTTTAGCAATTTATTGCGGGTTTTTATTATTGTTATGGTCAATGTTCCCTCTAATTTTTTCGCTGACTGCGTGATACAAAGTATATGGTAGCAAAAATATTCAAAAGGTATGTAAAAGTGCGCAAAGGGAGGGGGAGGTCCCTGGGTCTGTATTTCAAGTAAATATTTCTTTTAATAAATATTCTTGAAAATTGATTTTGACATTGTAGTTCATATCTTGGATTATACGGGTACGCTATCTTGCCCTTCGGTATTTCAACATTGAAAAGCTCTGACATTTTTTAGCCGATTACGACAAATGTTCACGATTCTGAATCCTCATTCAGTACCATTTCAGCTATGAGTCAATACACACCGAAAACTCATTTTAAACTCTCTGGCGGAGTCAATAGACAAAACTGTCGAATTTGGGGAACAGAGAACTCATACGTCATTTTCGAAACACCACTGCCGACGAGAAAGTCCCTTTTTGGGCCGGAGTGCGCTCAAAAACCATCATCGGACCACTTTGCTTCAAAGTTGAAAAAACCGTCGACGGAGCACGCTATCGTTGGATGTTGGTGCACTTTGTGTGTCCGAAAATGCATGAAAAAGGTCTGACGAACTTCTATTTTTAACAAGACTGACCCAAAGTCTAGAAATTAACAAGTCTTTCATCTTCATATGGTTAATAAGTGAAAGGCGAACAGCTATATGCACAAATTCTTCAAATGACGATGTCAGGCTATCAGAGAGGGAAATCAACATTTTTATACACGCTCGCACGCAACTATCCAGGGGAAGATTTTATGATTTTATATGGGGACGGATTGGTGCATATTTCGATTTATGGAAAAAATCAGCTGATTCAATATTTCCTTCCTTTTCTGTTCTGCATACTCTATCGAAGAGAGGGAATTTGGCTTTGTCTCGTCGAGCTCACGAGGTATGCCTTAAGTTGTGCTCAGCCAAGCCCATCGTAACTTCAGGCCTGGAAGCAGACTTTTTGGTTGTGTCTGTGCCGGGCTCAAAATCGTCTGGCAGGTGTTGAATTAACATGGCCGAAGCCGTAAAAAACTTCATTTTCTTCCAGTCCAACGAAGACTTAAGTCCATTTATACTACTACTTACGCAAACTTAGTTAATTTCTATTATTATTAACTTGGTTCAGCATATATGCACGCACACAACCAACCGGGTGAAAATTTTGTATGAAGAAGAAAGACATGTTATTTCTAGACTTTTGGGGCACCTTGACATATCACAGCCACCACGATATAGTTCCCGAGACACTTTATGTCGAAAAATGGTGATTTGGAGTGGCCTCTTCATTCTGCGGATTTAACGGCGCCAGATTTTTTTCTGTGGGGTTATTTAAAAAGTAAAGTTCATGCCAGTAAGCCGAAGACCATTGACGAACTCAAAGCTAACATATGAGCCGAAATAGCTACTATAATGCGCGAAGTGTTTTCCAATGCCCGAAAAAGACGTGCTTTTTGGGTATCGAATGGAGGCGAGCATTTATTTAATCGACATTATATTCAAAAACTGATTTGAAATAAATGGTAGAGAATACCCTAAATAATTCTTGCTCGTTTATCAAACTCGGCTTAAAAATGTCAGACTTATTCAATGTTGAAATACCGAAGGTCTAGATGGCTCACTCCATATTCTTTCTTTATTAGGGGCACGATCTACTGTTTGAACGACCAGCTATAAACAAGAAGAGTATACAAAGAGAGCTAGTCATATATTACGCTCGGTGACGGTTTTTTTCTTGGGTTGTGTAGAGGGGGTCGGTATAAGTTTAAATTTGAGCTTTCGGGCTCGGGCCCCGCCATTACATACCATAACCAATGTTCCCTCTAACAGTAGCGTACGCAGGATGAAACCATGGGGGGGTTTCACAAAGCATATTTTGTACACATATTGGGTAAAAAAAAATTTTTCTCATGTAATAGGACTATGTACTTATATTATATTTTATGTTATTTCACTATAAAAATAATTATCTATAGGTATATTTTTATCGCAATTTTTTTATTGAAAATTGTGAAGAAACATAAATAATAATTTTTGACCATTTTTCGAATATCACAAAATGTCTTGTTTTTCTCCAAAAATCATGGTCTCATGGTGTGCGCAAGACTTTAGACTTTGATTTAGGGCATTTTTACAATTTTTTTTACCGAAAAGAAGGGAACTACTCTGAAAACTTGGTGGCGCGTAGTTTTTGAGTCAGAAAATCGATTGGTGACATGAAAAAAAAATTTAAAAATTCCTTTTTTTCAAATTTTGGCCAAAAAAGGCCAAAAAATTGGCCAAAAATGCGTCCAATTGTTTTTTGCGTAATTTCATCTGAAAAGACGGAAAATTTCCTACAAAAATCTATATGTCCATCCCGAAACTCAGAGTTTGTCGAGAGCTATAAATAAATGAGAAATACGTGATTTTTGAAAAATCGCGTTTTTTGCAATAACAGTTGTAACTCCGAAACGGCGCACCCAATTGCGCTAAAAAAAATTTTGGTATATCACATCGAGCTCACGAACATATTTCCAAAGTTTGAGAGATATTTATTTTTTTGCTATCCCGTTTGAAAAGAATCCACCATATATTATACATCGTTATTCGGAATATTTTTTGAATTGTTTAATAAGTTGATATATTTATTAATTATAATTTTTCCTATTATTATTGGAATCATGGGGGGGGGGGTTTAACCCCCAGTAACCCCCCCTTGCGTACGCGCCTGCCCTCTAAGCTGCGCAGGTGCGCGTCCGCGCACTAATTTTTCGAGAGTTGCGCAGCCATTTTTTATTCTACGCACAATGGGCTTGTTCACCATTTTTTTATTTCATTTTGTAAAAAAATTGCCACTAAAAATGGCAAAAATCCAAATTTCACAAAAAAAGTAAAATTTGATTGGTTTGCTTTATGTTAAGAGAGGGGAGTTCGTTGTTGTGTGAATTTTGTGTACAGCATTTCGTGAGCGGTTGCAGTCATGTAGTTGGTAACGTCACCGAGCGTAATATATGACTAGCTCTCTTTGTATACTCTTCTTGTTTATAGCTACTACATGACTGCAAATAAACTGAATCACTCGTGTTTACTAAAGAAAATAGGAGAAATGATTTTATGAAAGGAACTTAACTCTATCCGTTGCTATCAAATTTAGGCCTGTCCCACTAATTTTAAAAATATAAACTCAACTTCTTTGAAAAACGAATAATAAAATCTTTAACAAAACAAAACAAAAATTCAACAAATCAATAAAAGGAAAAAGAGAAATTAAACTGTTTTATAGAAGTAATCTGCCCTTTTTGCTGCGCGAACCAATCAATCTCAACATTTTAAAAACTCAATAAAATAGTATTATCCGAAACCGCGTAAAATTGGCTGGCGAGTTCGTTGTATAGCATGAATCTTAGCTGTTCTTCTAAATGTAACAAATTTCATTAGAAACACTATAGACTGAGCCACACTGAATTCTTTCGTTAATGCACGTGTTTAATTATTTCATGCTATAAACGATTCATCTTGACTAATCCATATCACATCTTTTTGCTATAAGTGTGTTTTAAACTGTCCCAATAAATCATCTCCGCGCCCACGAACTTCTAATTTACGTTTTTAAGGTTTTTTTGTGAGATATCACTCTTTTTTGTTTTAATACATTCTAAAATAAAAAAAAAGTGTTTTAATAAATAATCTTTTGTATAAAAAATTATAGTTTTACCCGGATACGAATATATCACGTAAATGTAGTCACCTAAAAATGAAATCTGAGGGTCTGATATGTACCAACAGACAGCTAAATATTTAAACTTCAACGAATACGACATATTTTTAGAATTAAATTACAATTACGGACTCGGCAAAAGTAGCAACAAGTATTTAAAATCGCGATTTTACTGTACATTTGTACTACGAACTACAGTACATATGTTTTTTATAGTACCTAGCGCCATCTGACACCGTAGTTGCGACTAACGACTTTTATATGAACACTTGGTAATCGGAACTCTTGAGATGACCGCCATGGAACTAACGACATAGCTTATTGTATTCTACTTATTATACTTTTTCATTTGATACCAATGTTGGAAAATCATTGTATAGTACATTTGATACCAATGTTGAGGGTTGTGAAGACAATGGTAATCCGCCCTCTTGAGATGGCCGCCATTGATCTAACGACATAGCTTATTGTATTCTACTTATTATACGTTTTCATTTGATACCAATGTTGAGGGTTGTGAAGACAGTGGTAATCCGCCCTTTTGAGATGGCCGCCATGGATCTAACGACATAGCTTATTGTATTCTACTTATTATACGTTTTCATTTGATACCAATGTTGAGGGTTGTGAAGACAATGGTAATCCGCCCTCTTGAGATGGCCGCCATGGATATAACGACATAGCTTATTGTATTCTACTTATTATACCTTTTTATTTAATACCAATGTTGAGGCCTTGTGAAGACAATGGTAATCCGCCCTCTGGAGATGGCCGCCATGGATCTAACGACATAGCTTATTGTATTCTACTTATTATACGTTTTCATTTGATACCAATGTTGAGGGTTGTGAAGACAATGGTAATCCGCCCTCTTGAGATGGCCGCCATAGATCTAACGACATAGCTTATTGTATTCTATTTATTATACCTTTTTATTTGATACCAATGTTGAGGGCTTGTGAAGACAATGGTAATCCGCCCTCTTGAGATGGCCGCCATGGATCTAACGACATAGTTTATTGTATTCTACTTATTATACCTTTTCATTTGATGCCAATGTTGAGGGTTGTGAAGACAATGGTAATCCGCTCTCTTGAGATGGCCGCCATGGATCTAACGACATAGCTTATTGTATTCTACTTATTATACGTTTTCATTTGATACCAATGTTGAGGGAGAAAGTAGCTCGGCAGGCTTAAGGTTAAATCCGACTAAAACCAAAGAAATGCGGATAAATGCAAACACCCTTGAACGAACAGCGCTAAATAACGGCGACGTGGAACTGGTAGATAAATTCTGTTACCTCGGTAGTATTATTACCGAAAACGGCGGTACAGAAGAAGACGTCAGTTCCAGAGTAAATAAAGCAAAAAGCGCATATGCATGCCTGTTTCACATATGGAGATCGACGGAGATCTCAATTAACACCAAAATGCGGCTGTTCAACTCCAACGTCAAGGCAGTTCTTTTGTACGGTTGTGAAACATGGAAAGTCACCCAATTCATCATAGGGCGCCTACAAGTTTTCATCAACAGATGCCTACGTCGTATCCTAAAAATCCGCTGGCAAGATAGAATTTCAAATGAAGAACTATGGCGCCGTGCCGGCCAAGCAAGCATAGACGACCAAATCAGGCGAAGGAAATGGAATTGGATTGGCCACACGTTGCGACGCGAAAACGATAATCTAGCCAAACAGGCCCTCGACTGGAATCCGCAAGGAACCCGTCGAGTCGGAAGACCTAGAACAACGTGGAGGAGAACCCTATTAGCAGAGGCCGCAACAACCGGGAGATCCTGGTCAGAGCTGAGAGCTGTCGCGCAAAACAGAGTCCGCTGGAGGGCAAATGTTTCCGCCCTATGTCCCATGAGGGATTAAAGGAGCAATTAGTTAGTTTAGTTATTTGAGGGTTGTGAAGACAATGGTAATCCGCCCTCTTGAGATGGCCGCCATGGCTCTAACGACATAGCTTATTGTATTCTACTTATTATACGTTTTCATTTGATACCAATGTTGAGGGTTGTGAAGACAATGGTAATCCGCCCTCTTGAGATGGCCGCCATGGATCTAACGACATAGCTTATTGTATTCTACTTATTATACCTTTTTATTTGATACCAATGTTGAGGGCTTGTGAAGACAATGGTAATCCGCCCTCTTGAGATGGCCGCCATGAATCTAACGACATAGCTTATTGTATTCTACTTATTATACCTTTTTATTTGATACCAATGTTGAGGGCTTGTGAAGACAATGGCAATCCGCCCTCTGGAGATGGCCGCCATGGCTCTAACGACATAGCTTATTGTATTCTACTTATTATACGTTTTCATTTGATACCAATGTTGAGGGTTGTGAAGACAATGGTTATCCGCCCTCTTGAGATGGCCGCCATGGCTCTAACGACATAGCTTATTGTATTCTACTTATTATACGTTTTCATTTGATACCAATTTTGAGGGTTGTGAAGACAATGGTAATCCGCCCTCTTGAGATGGCCGCCATGGATCTAACGACATAGCTTATTGTATTCTACTTATTATACCTTTTTATTTGATACCAATGTTGAGGGTTGTGAAGACAATGGTAATCCGCCCTCTTGAGATGGCCGCCATTGATCTAACGACATAGCTTATTGTATTCTACTTATTATACGTTTTCATTTGATACCAATGTTGAGGGTTGTGAAGACAGTGGTAATCCGCCCTTTTGAGATGGCCGCCATGGATCTAACGACATAGCTTATTGTATTCTACTTATTGTACGTTTTCATTTGATACCAATGTTGAGGGTTGTGAAGACAATGGCAATCCGCCCTCTGGAGATGGCCGCCATAGGTCTAACGACATAACTTATTGTATTCTACTTATTATACCTTTTCATTTGATACCAATGTTGAGGGCTTGTGAAGACAATGGTAATCCGCCCTCTTGAGATGACCGCCATGGATCTAACGACATAGCTTGTTGTATTCTACTTATTATACGTTTTCATTTGATACCAATGTTGTGGGTTGTGAAGACAATGGTAATCCGCCCTCTTGAGATGGCCGCCATGAATCTAACGACATAGCTTATTGTATTCTACTTATTATACGTTTTCATTTGATACCAATGTTGAGGGTTGTGAAGACAATGGTAATCCGCCTTCTGGAGATGGCCGCCATGGCTCTAACGACATAACTTATTGTATTCTACTTATTATACCTTTTCATTTGATACCAATGTTGAGGGCTTGTGAAGACAATGGTAATCCGCCCTCTTGAGATGGCCGCCATGGATCTAACGACATAGCTTGTTGTATTCTACTTATTATACGTTTTCATTTGATACCAATGTTGTGGGTTGTGAAGACAATGGTAATCCGCCCTCTTGAGATGGCCGCCATGAATCTAACGACATAGCTTATTGTATTCTACTTATTATACGTTTTCATTTGATACCAATGTTGAGGGTTGTGAAGACAATGGTAATCCGCCTTCTTGAGATGGCCGCCATGGCTCTAACGACATAGCTTATTGTATTCTACTTATTATAAGTTTTCATTTGATACCAATGTTGTGGGTTGTGAAGACAATGGTAATCCGCCCTCTTGAGATGGTCGCCATGAATCTAACGACATAGCTTATTGTATTCTACTTATTATACGTTTTCATTTGATACCAATGTTGAGGGTTGTGAAGACAATGGTAATCCGCCCTCTTGAGATGGCCGCCATTAATCTAACGACATAGCTTATTGTATTCTACTTATTATACGTTTTCATTTGATACCAATGTTGAGGGTTGTGAAGACAATGGTAATCCGCCCTCTTGAGATGGCCGCCATGGATCTAACGACATAGCTTGTTGTATTCTACTTATTATACGTTTTCATTTAATACCAATGTTGTGGGTTGTGAAGACAATGGTAATCCGCCCTCTTGAGATGGCCGCCATGAATCTAACGACATAGCTTATTGTATTCTACTTATTATACGTTTTCATTTGATACCAATGTTGAGGGTTGTGAAGACAAGGGTAATCCGCCCTCTTGAGATGGCCGCCATGGCTCTAACGACATAGCTTATTGTATTCTACTTATTATACCTTTTTATTTGCAAACATCTGACAAAAGCCGCATGTACAAAACGGAACACAAACAAAAAATTTGAATTCGAGAGAAAACTCAAAATTTATTGCTATCGGGAATAACAAAAATGACTCCTACCATCATAAAAGTTCAGGTAAATAACTAGTATACCTAACGTCATCTAACGCCATAGTTGGGACTAACCACTCTTATATGAACGCTTTTTGTTAATCATCGAAATGATTGGTAATGCTAACTAGAGTAACTAGTAACGCCATCTCATTGATTGAGCAATTGAAATAACTTATAACGCCATCTGATGGAATTCTTTTGAGTACCCACTTTTGATCAAATAATTAGACTGAAGGAGAAAAAAAAAGTTCATTTCGAAATGTAAAAAATGTAAAAATAAAGAAAACGAAGATGGATAGGAAAAAAAACTCATTGAATAATAAATTATTTATATTGTGGTTATCGGTTACAAAGGAAAAATTACTTATAGTGCTTATAAAAAGGTGGTAAATCGCATAAATTTTATAAAAAAACAAAAAAACACTCTGTTTGCCATATTTAGGCGTAAATAAGGCTTTAGCTGTTTGCCCTTACGAACTCGGCAAACTACCGCTTGCCTTGATAACTTTTTCATTAAAATTTGGAATCTCGGAAATATATTTATTACATACTGATAATGCCGCTAATGAATTCAACCGACACTGGCCCATAGTGCTAGATTTGTACCTTTTAATATCTTTTAAAGTACTAAATAGCTGTTCAGACTCGACTGTTGAAACAAGTGTGGTTAATATTAGAAGTTTGCTTAAAAGCCTCATGTAGATTATTTTCTTTGAAAAATTAATATAATTCCTGAATAGAAGTCATTTTTGAGACATTGAATTTTCATATATAATTTCTAACTCATTTTTCAAAACTTCTTTATCTAGAATTAGTCCGGGGAAATTAGCAAAAAAAAACACACGAAAGGAGACAAAATTCTTATTATACTTATTATACGTTTTCATTTGATACCAATGTTGAGGGAGAAAGTAGCTCGGCAGGCTTAAGGTTAAATCCGACTAAAACCAAAGAAATGCGGATAAATGCAAACACCCTTGAACGAACAGCGCTAAATAACCGCGACGTGGAACTGGTAGATAAATTCTGTTACCTCGGTAGTATTATTACCGAAAACGGCGGTACAGAAGAAGACGTCAGTTCCAGAGTAAATAAAGCAAGAAGCGCATATGCATGCCTGTTTCACAGATGGAGATCGACGGAGATCTCAATTAACACCAAATTGCGGCTGTACAACTCCAACGTCAAGGCAGTTCTTTTGTACGGTTATGAAACATGGAAAGTTACCCAATTCATCATAGGGCGCCTACAAGTTTTCATCAACAGATGCCTACGTCGTATCCTAAAAATCCGCTGGCAAGATAGAATTTCAAATGAAGAACTATGGCGCCGTGCCGGCCAAGAAAGGATAGACGACCAAATCAGGCGAAGGAAATGGAATTGGATTGGCCACACGTTGCGACGCGAAAACGATAATCTAGCCAAACAGGCCCTCGACTGGAATCCGCAAGGAACCCGTCGAGTCGGAAGACCTAGAAGAACGTGGAGGAGAACCCTATTAGCAGAGGCCGCAACAACCGGGAGATCCTGGTCAGAGCTGAGAGCTGTCGCGCAAAACAGAGTCCGCTGGAGGGCAAATGTTTCCGCCCTATGTCCCATGAGGGATTAAAGGAGCAATTAGTTAGTTTAGTTAGTTGAGGGTTGTGAAGACAATGGTAATCCGCCCTCTTGAGATGGCCGCCATGGCTCTAACGACATAGCTTATTGTATTCTACTTATTATACGTTTTCATTTGATACCAATGTTGAGGGTTGTGAAGACAATGGTAATCCGCCTTCTGGAGATGGCCGCCATGGCTCTAACGACATAACTTATTGTATTCTACTTATTATACCTTTTCATTTGATACCAATGTTGAGGGCTTGTGAAGACAATGGTAATCCGCCCTCTTGAGATGGCCGCCATGGATCTAACGACATAGCTTGTTGTATTCTACTTATTATACGTTTTCATTTGATACCAATGTTGTGGGTTGTGAAGACAATGGTAATCCGCCCTCTGGAGATGGCCGCCATGGCTCTAACGACATAACTTATTGTATTCTACTTATTATACCTTTTCATTTGATACCAATGTTGAGGGCTTGTGAAGACAATGGTAATCCGCCCTCTTGAGATGACCGCCATGGATCTAACGACATAGCTTGTTGTATTCTACTTATTTTACGTTTTCATTTGATACCAATGTTGTGGGTTGTGAAGACAATGGTAATCCGCCCTCTTGAGATGGCCGCCATGAATCTAACGACATAGCTTATTGTATTCTACTTATTATACGTTTTCATTTGATACCAATGTTGAGGGTTGTGAAGACAATGGTAATCCGCCTTCTGGAGATGGCCGCCATGGCTCTAACGACATAACTTATTGTATTCTACTTATTATACCTTTTCATTTGATACCAATGTTGAGGGCTTGTGAAGACAATGGTAATCCGCCCTCTTGAGATGGCCGCCATGGATCTAACGACATAGCTTGTTGTATTCTACTTATTATACGTTTTCATTTGATACCAATGTTGTGGGTTGTGAAGACAATGGTAATCCGCCCTCTTGAGATGGCCGCCATGAATCTAACGACATAGCTTATTGTATTCTACTTATTATACGTTTTCATTTGATACCAATGTTGAGGGTTGTGAAGACAATGGTAATCCGCCTTCTTGAGATGGCCGCTATGGCTCTAACGACATAGCTTATTGTATTCTCCTTATTATACGTTTTCATTTGATACCAATGTTGTGGGTTGTGAAGACAATGGTAATCCGCCCTCTTGAGATGGTCGCCATGAATCTAACGACATAGCTTATTGTATTCTACTTATTATACGTTTTCATTTGATACCAATGTTGAGGGTTGTGAAGACAATGGTAATCCGCCCTCTTGAGATGGCCGCCATGAATCTAACGACATAGCTTATTGTATTCTACTTATTATACCTTTTCATTTGATACCAATGTTGAGGGTTGTGAAGACAATGGTAATCCGCCCTCTTGAGATGGCCGCCATGGATCTAACGACAGAGCTTGTTGTATTCTACTTATTATACGTTTTCATTTAATACCAATGTTGTGGGTTGTGAAGACAATGGTAATCCGCCCTCTTGAGATGGCCGCCATGAATCTAACGACATAGCTTATTGTATTCTACTTATTATACGTTTTCATTTGATACCAATGTTGAGGGTTGTGAAGACAAGGGTAATCCGCCCTCTTGAGATGGCCGCCATGGCTCTAACGACATAGCTTATTGTATTCTACTTATTATACCTTTTTATTTGCAAACATCTGACAAAAGCCGCATGTACAAAACGGAACACAAACAAAAAATTTGAATTCGAGAGAAAACTCAAAATTTATTGCTATCGGGAATAACAAAAATGACTCCCTCCATCATAAAAGTTCAGGTAAATAACTAGTATACCTAACGTCATCTAACGCCATAGTTGGGACTAACCACTCTTATATGAACGCTTTTTGTTAATCATCGAAATGATTGGTAATGCTAACTAGAGTAACTAGTAACGCTCATTGATTGAGCAATTGAAATAACTTATAACGCCATCTGATGGAATTTTTTTGAGTACCCACTTTTGATCAAATAATTAGACTGAAGGAGAAAAAAAAAGTTCATTTCGAAATGTAAAAAATGTAAAAATAAAGAAAACGAAGATGGATAGGAAAAAAAACTCATTGAATAATAAATTATTTATATTGTGGTTATCGGTTACAAAGGAAAAATTACTTATAGTGCTTATAAAAAGGTGGTGAATCGCATAAATTTTTTGAAAAAAACACTCTGTTTGCCATGTTTAGGCGTAAATAAGGCTTTAGCTGTTTGCCCTTACGAACTCGGCAAACTACCGCTTGCCTTGATAACTTTTTCATAAAAATTTGGAATGTCGGAAATATATTTATTACATACTGATAATGCCGCTAATGAATTCAACCGACACTGGCCCATAGTGCTAGATTTGTACCTTTTAATATCTTTTAAAGTACTAAATAGCTGTTCAGACTCGACTGTTGAAACAAGTGTGGTTAATATTAGAAGTTTGCTTAAAAACCTCATGTAGATTATTTTCTTTGAAAATTTAATATAATTCCTGAATAGAAGTCATTTTTGAGACATTGAATTTTCATATATAATTTCTAACTCATTTTTCAAAACTTCTTTATCTAGAAATAGTCCGGGGAAATTAGCAAAAAAAAACACACGAAAGGAGACAAAATTCGGAAATGGCTCAAAATTGGTCCACAGCTTCCTTGGGACTTTTTAAGAAAACAATTTCGGAATCACAAAGGAAAAACATGGCCGCCGGAAATATAACGGTTTTCCGGTGCTTTCCTTGTATTTCGGTGTCTATAGGTCGTACCAGTGGCGTAGATAGGGGGGGGGATCATGGGGATCAATCCCCCCCATGAGCCTACGAAAATTATAATAGAATTGAATAAAAGTCTTCGTATCTACGTATTTAAGTATACATGAAATTTCTTAAGCACCAGCACCTCTTTTGGCATTATGTAAAGTGCAATTTTGTTTTTGCGCAATTATATCAAAATCATCTAGATATGTTTTTGTGACGGCTGTGCATTTAAGTATTGTATAATTTCCGCGCTTCGAGCAAGCCGACCAATCAAGAGCCGCGAAAAGGACGCTCACTATAATTGTGGACACATCGAGCACATGTAAAGTAAATACAATGAGAGCCAATAGTCTCACCTCGGTTCCTAAATACTAAAAATTTTAACGTTATAATAAATCAAGAAATATAATCGTCTTTCCAATTTTGGGTGAAATAACTAGTAGCTATGAGCATATTTTATTCAATATTTAATATTTCGAATATTTTTTAATGTAGTAGAGTATCAAAATATGAGCTTCCTAAAAAATAGGACTAACCTTTGGCTTTGATTGTCAATTTAATTCCTCCTTAATATTTTGAAGTTTATAAAAATTGCCAAGTCAGTAAAAATATTAAAGTTCAAGAAAAGATTCTACGGGCAAAATTATGATAAACTTTAAGTTATAAGTTCGGGGAAGCTTTGCACTTCTTAGATTGTTCTAAATCGATACAATTTTATCGAGCACAATACACAGTACACTCATTGTCTCTAGCGAATCAACAATTCGAAGACGTTCCTTGGAGCGTTAACATTAATTTACTCTAGTTTATAATTGAGAAGTGCTGTTCAAAAGGGCGTATTTCCGTTTTCAACCTTTTTTTATTTTAAAATTATTTTGAAAATATGGCATAAAAGTCCATCGATTGAGCCTAAAAACTTATTCAAATGGAGCGCACTTTCCATATAAAAAATTCCATAAAATTAGGATTCCAATCAAAAGGGCGCATTTCTGCATCTTGTGAAGGAAACGGTAATCCGCCATTATTTTGGTTGTCATATTGGATCTATTGAGTATACTATATTATATTGTCATCGAAACTGAAGCTGTGTGCAAAATTTCAGTATGATCGGATAACCGAAACCCCCTCAGCAAAAGAAGCTTCACTTCAAAATACGATCTGAATTTTCGTTTCATATAATTGCGACTGGAAGCGAAAGGAAAGCCTTGCTCAACAGCTGACTGTTGCATGGAATATTTTTGTTATATCATTCTAAACTAATTTTTGACGCTGATTTCAAATATATTATCAGTTTTTTTTATATCAGCTTTAGTTAATGAATTATAAGGCAGTGTGTTTTTTTAGAAAAACTATCAACTTCAACTACCTTTTTCCCCAAAAATACGTAGTTAGTCAATATTTTTTTTCGAAAATTGGAAAGCACGGACAATTTCCTATAAATAATGTCCAACAATTTTTGTGTTGCGGCCTTTATTTTTGAAGATATGTATTAGCAAATTTTGATCTTAAAGTTGGCTTTATTTGGTAGTTTGGTACTTTGGTATTAGGGCCCTAACACAATAGAAAATTTAATTTTAGCTCAAAGTTATACTAAGAGTGGATAGGTGGACATAAAAATCTTACTAAAAGGATTTTTGCTTTTGACAGAACCCCAAAAAACTTCACTGCAAGTATTTCCAAAAATTCTATTCAAAAAGGCTTATTTCTTGAAGTGACTAATCAAAAGGTTGTATTTCTCACAATCCCGATCAAAAAGGCCTATTTCTAAACAAATTAAAGAAAATATAGTTTTAATGTGTATTTTTTTAAATAAAAAACCCATTTCATATTGTAGTCTTAACCTTCACATGAATGTGCATTTAAATATATTTTAGCATTTTATTTATACTCCAGTCAAATTAGTCATTTGAAAGGTAATTACTAGGCCTTTAAATTTATTAATGGGCATTAAGCCAAAAAAATTAATATTTGGCCAGTTAATTGCAAAAAACTGCATTCAACCCTCACCACACGATCATGGTTGAACTTTGACCGACCATAACTTTGAGCCAAATCAACTTACAGAGCTCGTTGAGGGCTCATTTTTTAGACAATTTTATTCTCCACAACTTCGCCATTGATCATTCTCAGCTATCATTGCATGCAAATGAGGTATTTAATATAAACAAGCTCTTCCTCTTTTTCAAGATGGCGGCTTCTCCCAAGCCACTGCGACGGTTTTATCATTTTCAAATGTACCCGAACAAATGCCAAAAAAAAATTCTGTACCTCTTAAAATGCAATTTCATTTACTAATTTGACTGGACTATTATAGGGACAGGCCGTTTTTTTCGATTTCTGTACAGTTTGTTTATGATGGAAATACGCCCTTTTGAGCAGACACTCCTCAATGGTCAAATTTATTCTAGTTTATAATTGCAAAAGTGTGTTAAAATGGTTTTGTTTATTATCTCGGAATGAAGAAATTTTTACTGCCAATAAAACCATTCGGCAAGTCTTGAGACGGTGAAAACCATAGAAATGCAGAATCATTGAAAATACCCCGTTCTGATGCATTAAGTTGTGAAAATCCGATCAATCAAAATATACTAAGTCATATCCCCTCCCATCGCAAAAAGCTACCTACGCCACTGGGTCGTACAACCAAAGACGTAATTAATTGAAAAATAATTTTTACAGCGGAAGTCGAGTTGGTTGTCGTTAACAATTTTATTTAAGAATATAATGCTAAAACAATAAATTGATTTTTATTAAATTAGATATAATTCGTCTCGGTAATTTATCGAATTTACGGGCTTGTGCTGTTGTCGTGTTACATCTCGTCCATTCTGACTCCGGGAAACGCCCTCGTCTTCGCCGTCTGTTGAATTTTCAGCGTGTCCAACTTCGTCTTCTACTAGGATGTCACCCTCAAATGCTGAGCACCAAGGCTTCATTTTATCTGAAGAGTACAAAGAGGTGAACTTCCTTTGGGTTCGTTGGCACCCTGGGATATCCTCGATAACGTAGCGGTCATTTCCTAGGATGAACGTCACCATATACGGCCCTTCGAATTTAGGGTCGAGCTTTCGAGATTCTCCAGTTGATACTGCCGGCCTCTCGATGACTACCAGATCGTTAGTTCTTTGGTACATAAGATCTCCCCATCCTTATTTTTGCACATTGTTATTCTGGGCTTAAAACCGACTCGTTACTCATTTACTTTTTTATATAGTTTCCGGCCATCGTTTTCGTTGTTCGCTTCTTCTATTTTTGACATTTCGTTTTCCCAGTACTCCTTTTTCTTCGCCTCTTTGCACTCTTTTCTCTTGCCTTCTTTTTTCTTTGCATATGTCTCAACTGCATTTCTCGTTCTGTGTTTCTGTATCATTATTTGATATGCTACATTCTTTTCCTGCGTTACTCGTGCACAATCATTGTCGAACCATTCATTCCTTTTTTCACGGGGTTCGTATCCTAGATTATTTGATGCTGGTTCTTTGATTAGGGTTTTCAAGTTACTCCATTTAACTTCTATGTCTTCGGCGTTGTGATTATTTGCATTTATCGCTCTTCTATTTATTTCTTCCATATATTCTTCTTGTTTTGCTTCTACTTTAATAATTTCACGTTAAATTTTCTTTCCCTGCGGTTTGTTCTTTCGTTCACTGTCGATATTCTGTTTCTGATTTTCGTCCCAATCATATAATGGTCAGAGTCGATGTTTGCACCACGATGTGATCTGACATCTATTACTTCTGAACAGTAATGCGCATCTTCCATCCGGGGATCTCCAGGTCACCTTATGTATGTCTTTGCGCTAGAATCTTGTGTCTTCGATTACCATATTATTCATCATTGCAAAACTGATCAGTCTCATACCGTTTTCATTTGTTTCGTCGTGTAGACTAAATGCTCCTATTGTTGGTCGGTATGTCCCTTCATGGCCGATTTTTGCATTTGCATCTTCTATAGTTATGTACAGACCAAGCGAAGTAAGGCGAAGGAACGAAGGAATGTGCGCAGTGTGTACGAGTTAAAAATTGAAAACAAACAAATTTGGATCATTCGCTCCGATTCGGATCAAGTAGCAAAACTTAGCACATTTGGTCGTTCGTTCACTGCCTTCTAGCGAACGAATATGTTATGTGTAGACGGTTCTAAAAATTCTACCAAATAGAAGTGGAGAAAGGAACAAATTTGCTCGGTGTGTACGTTGTGTAAAAGCACAAAAAAAGGTTTGCATTCATTCGATGATATTTGCAGAAGTTTTAGTTGCAATCACAAATTTAGTAGTCGAGACAGTTAACTCTACTGTTGATAAAACTTATAGCAGGGGATACTTAAGTGAATTTATTTAGTACAGGTAAATTAAGCCAAAACTAAAAAATATCAACTTCCCAGTATTATGAATGTGGAATATTATCAATGAATATTTTAATAATAAATAAAAAATAATCAATAAATAATATATAATACCTAAAATTTTGTCACATTTGTTTATCAATACTTTCGCTAGGTTGTCAAATAATATGCGCGTATTTACAAGATTAGGATGACGAAGTTGTAAACAAAATTAATGTATTACTTTTAACACTGACACTTGGATGAAAAATGAAGAATATGTTGTTATTCCAAAACTTATTTAACAAGTATATTGTTAAATTTAAGGGACCTGAAGCTGCAGCTATTGGAGTTACGATCTACCAAAATAATGACCACTCTGCTAATTCTTTAACAACTCATGCGGACGTTACGTTACAAAATACTTAGTCACGATAAATCACCTATTCGTGAAGTGTGTGTAGGCAGATGTATGGCAGAAAATGGACAACTGATTGAAAATTTCGTGGGAAGCTATTGCTCGGCTGAACCCATAAAAGTTAACCTCATTTAGAACGGGTTTCATTCCAACGAGTATATTAGACAGTAGCAAAACTAATTAATTTAAGTTACTTGGTTACTTGGTTCGCGCGATATTGGGCAGGTACAAAATCACGAACTTCGTTCAAACAAAAAAACGGTTCGACCGATTTTTATGAAAATCTTTTCAGATCATATGTTCTTTAATACGCTTCGAACTGCACCTTAACGAAGTCGATATCTTTTTTAGTTCGCGCGAAATCGTGCTGGCACAAAAATCACTTAAGTCGTTTAAACAAAAAAACGAAATAGCGGAAATAATTAGGTAGAGGCTGAAAATTGACAGAGAGGTGCATTTTAGGGTTATTGATAAGGGGTTATAAAGTCTAGCGCTTTTCTGCCCCCGGCAGGGGGGTTTTAGCCCTCAAAAGGTAAAAATATCAGTTTTTTGCAAATACATCTTAAACGATAAGCCTTATGTTCAAGATAATTTACATTTTTATATTTTTTTTGCTATTTCCAATATTGATACGTATTTATAATTTGACACCTGCATGCGGCGGATATTCGCCAGACGAAATTTCTACATTTATGGAAACCTGCCGGTGCAAATGAACACCATGCACTTGCAAATCAATTGCGCTAATTAAGCGATTTATGCATAAGAATATTTGCACCTAGATGTAAGTTATAATTAAATTGATTAATTAGTACTTGTCTATATTTCAACCCGTTCGGTAGTTAAATTAAAAGTTGTTGTTATAAAAAAGTTGTTTTTTCATTAATTTTCCTAAATATTTCTATGTTCCCGGAACACCTTATATTATGATAAAAGAGTGCTTACAAAGTTTGCAGATTATGCGATTATCTACAAAACACATTTTCACGTACGAATTGCCATTCATGAGATATGAGACGTTTAACGTAGCTAATATTTTTTGGGGTGATTCTTGGAGGTTTTTGGAGAAAAAAATTGCTCTAGAGAGGGGGCTATCCCGACTATCCACTAAGATACAGGGTGTTTACGAAAAAACTTTTTTTTTATTTACTTAAAGTTGAATAACTCCTAGACTAATTATCATCTTTTAGGTAAATTTGGTGTAAAGAACAGAAACTTGAGTGACTGCATTTAGAAGATATGTAGGTTCAAAGCATAAGCAATATCATAATTTTCTTCGTTTTTTTAGGCTTCTGAAATAAATTTCAACACATGTGTTTGAGCTAGCCACTTATGGCCGAACATTGACAAACGCAAACGGATTCGTTTTTTACAGTTTGAAATTCGTCCACAAATAACAAATTTGTTACACAAAAACGAGCGAACGAACGATCGAATGTGGGCAAATTTTATATGAGTTCCGAATTCAAGCAAATAGTTTAAATTCGTTCGTTTGCTATTTGCAGTCCGTACACACTGCATGAGTTCGTTCGTTCGTTTGTTACCATGCGCTTGACTTTTGAATGGCCGTACAAACCAAAAATAAGATAAGAAAATGTGGCCACATGTTCATTCGTTTGCATTTGCTTAGTCTGTACATACCTTATGACAATCTTTATATCATGTCTAGGACAGTTTCTTAGCGTTCTATCTAAGGTTTCATAGAATGCATCTTTCACTTCTTCTAGTGCATCTTCAATCGGGGAATGAATATTTATTAAGGCATAAATTAAAGAATCTTCCTCTAATACGTATTCTACATATTCTTTCGTCTATAGCGTCAAACCACATTACTAGATTTTAATTTGTTTTCTTACGATGAATGCCGTCCCAAAAGTATGATTTTTCTCGTTACAGCTATAGAACATACTGTGCGTTTTTTCTCTAGGATCCCCTTTCCAATCCATCTTTTATTAGAAGAAACAAAAATGTAATTTATTTTAATTTCGAATAAGAGTTTCAAGTAAAAAGCACTCGCGCTTTTGTGCCTCTTGCGAAAAGATTTTTCTAAACTTGACTATTATTTGTGATTTTTTGTGTGGAAAATTTAAATAACCCTTGCCAAAATGTTTTCGAAGAAAACGTCGCAAGACAGCCATAAAAGACTAAAAATAACCTTTGAAATGAAACGGAAAATAATTGAAAAGCGAGAACAAGATGTAGGTAAGCGTGGCTGATCTAGCGTGTACTTACAATCGGTCTACATCAACAATTTGCACTATCCTTAAGAACAATTAAAAGATTAAGGAGATAGACGCTGCAGAGGGAGTAACAAGAATATCTACGCAACGATTACGTATTCTTGACGAAGTTGAAAGGTAGCTGCTCTTATGGATTAACGAAAAGCAATTGCAAGGCGATACTATTAACGAAAATATCATTTGTGAGATAGCGAAAGTGAATTTTGCTGACCTCGTTAAGAAGATCATTAACGGCCGAAAAAGTGTTTAAAGGAAGCCGCAGAAAACTTCATTAGGGACTTTAAGAAGCGCGTAGATTCTGAAGGTTATCTGCCGCAACAGGTTTTTAATTGTGACGAGACGGGTCTCTTTTGGAAAAAGATGCCGAGGCGAACTTACGGAGGAAAATGCATTACCTGGCCACAAGCCAATGAAAGATCGTCTCACGCTGCTGTTTTGTGCCAATGCTAGAGGCGATTAAAAATTAAACCGATGCTTGTTTACCACTCAGAAACTCTACGAACAGAAAGGCTTGGGTAACCCGTGACCTTTTTACTGATTGGATCAATGAAGTGTTTGGTCCGTCTGTGAAAAAATATTTGCTAGAGAAGAATCTCCCACTCCATGCCCTGCTTGTTATGGACAACGCTCCTGCCCATCCTCCAGGCCTACCCTGAAGAATTTAAATTCATCAACATTCAGTTCTTGTCGCCTAACACTACTCCAATACTCCAACCTATAGACCAACAGGAGCGCGTTCAAAAACCTTACTATGGTAAACCACGAGGTAAGCTGTGGTTATGCTGCATCACTTCACTTAACCACGAAAGTTTATGTTTAACCATGGAGGTTTTTGAACGCACCGTGGTTAACTACAGTTTAAAGAAGAAAAAAAATAAAAACAAAATTTTCCATAAAATAGTCCCCGATAATTGCGTCAAATATTTCATTAATTATTTATTTGCAATAATCCCACAAATCCCACTTTGATTTGTTCATGTTTTTACATTAAAACAACTGTCAGAGAGTTGTTTTTATTCTTCTTCTTCTTAACTATCGCTAACCACGCTCCCGAGCAGGATTAAAATTTAACTACACCATGGTTAACCACGAGAGTTTTTGAACGCCAAAAAGCTATGCTCGTGGTTATGTTGTAGTTAACCACAGAGTTTTTGAACGACAAAAGTTTACCATAGTTAACAATGGTTAACCATAGTAAGGTTTTTGAACGCGCTCCAGGTTATTTCAAATTTTAAAAAACTCTACACTAAAGCACTCTTTGAGCATTGTTTTGAGGTAACTGAAGGGACCAATCTCACCCTCAGAGAGTTTTGGAAAGATCACTTCCACATCGTTGCTTGCCTCAAAATGATCGAAAGGGCGTGGGAAGGGGTTATCCAAAGAACTCTTATTTCTGCCTGGAAGAAGCAGTTCTGTCGAATGTGACTTTGGAGGTTTTGAGTTAGACCCTGCGGACCCATTGTGTCTTTGGCCGAGACCATGGGACTGGATGTGGATGACGATGACATCGATGAGCTTGTGGAAGAGCACAGTCAAGAGATAACCACCGACGAGCTTATGGAGTTGCATTATTTTTCGCAGCAGCAAGCCGTCGAGGAGAGTTTATCTGAGGAGGAGGAATAAACAGCAAAGCACCAATCTTCTGGTGACATAAAAGAATGTTGAAAGCGTGGGAAACTGTTGCATTCTACGTTGAGAAACATTATCCCAATAAGGAAGTGGCTATGCGCGCTACCCAATTATTTAATGATAATGCTGTGACGCATTTTCACCAAATTTTAAAGGGGCGGCAAAAACAAATGTCGCTAGATAGCTTTCTAATAAAAAACAATTAGGTATGTATCAGAAATAATGAACTAATTATTTTGATTTTTTCAAATTCACGTTCCAGATTGGTTAAATCCGAAATATATATGATAAAAAAAACGTGAAGATGATGTATATAATGTAAAATTTTGTTTAATAAACATATTTTTTTGGCAAGGAAAGAATTATATATTTTTACTTTATATGGGAAAAATTGTTTCGCTTAACGAGTATTTCGCTCTACGAGTAAGATTCTGGAACGAATTATGCTCGTTATGCGAGGTTCCACAGTATTTTCAAACTCCAACAACATTATAACCACTGGACCAATTTCGATGGTTATTAAATCAAAGTAACACTCGAACTAAACCGATCGGTGGATCGTGACTTTTTGCAATATGCGCTATCTATCGGGAAAGCCCACGCATTTTTCGAACTGACCTCAACTATCAATAATTATAGGTAAATGATGTAAATTTAGGAAACTCTCAGTGAGCTAATGCTTTAGCTTCTAAGCATAAATTAATCGAATCTTTTAATACAGCTTTGATTTAATTCATTAATTCACCATTAATAACCTTACTATTAAATAAAAATTAAACTTAGCAATTTCGAAGCTATACACTTAAATAAACATTGCTTTATGCCCAAAGTTTTCAATATTGAGCGAATATAATAGCAAATTTTGTTTGTTGAAAAATTTCATTGTGCTCAATTAAATTTCCGAAATCCTCTTAAAGAAATGCGAGGGTAAAACCAAAAGTCATACACCAGCTCGCACTCCATTCAACCCCTCGAAGTCACAATTTGAATCACTACATAAAAGAAAACATCCTGTAGGGTGAATTGTGCTGACAAACGACTGGCAAATTGTTAGTCCCCTAACAAGCCCTTGTTATTATAATTCACTCATCGCATTCAAGAATTGGTACTTGTGCATGAATTGTTCTTATCACGTGAGCATATTGTTTGAAATGTTTGTTCCCAGCATATAATTGGGAATTAATTGTGAATACTAAAGTTATCCCATTTTTAAATACGAACAGGTTTAGGCGAAGCATGGGGTTCTCAGTCTATTCCAAGGGGAGCGACTATCAAGGAAATGGCATCATATCTTCTTCAGACATTAGATGGTTTTATTTTTGTTGTTGCTCCAGACGGTAAAATTATGTATATTTCAGAGACAGCATCTGTGCACCTAGGTCTAAGTCAGGTAAATTATTTGCAATTTTTCAATATACTGTAGAAACTGTACTTTATAAACAAAATTTTAGGTTGAATTAACTGGAAACTCTATATACGAATACATTTATAATTTGGACCAAGATGAAATGAACTCCATATTATCGTTGCATCCTCAAATTTATACAAATCCCGTGAGAAAAATGAATTCTGAATTTGTATTGTAATCATTTATGGTCTTTCTATAGGAAGCACTTCTAAATTCAATCCACATACCGCAAGATCAACATTCTGTTAATACTTATGCATCACAAGGAGAACGGCCGTACACAACAACCATAGAAATTGAAAAGACATTTTTTGTAAGAATGAAGTGTGTTTTAGCAAAAAGAAATGCCGGATTAACTACATCAGGGTATAAGGTAATTAGTAGCAACGACAGCAGCGCCAATTTTTTGCAGATTTAAAAATTAAACAGAATCCGTATCACCGTATCGTATCGAATCAATAGTTATTAGTTATATGTATGTATTGTTTCATATGCAGCACACTGGATTTTTTTCAGAGTAATTTTACTGGTTATAAAAATGCTATAAAGAGATGGATATACCGCCGGTATCTTTCTTCGGTCTCTTCTTCGTCTTCACTTCACAATCTTTTGCAGATCGGGGAGTAATGGAGACCTTCCTTCCTGCATCCCCAATGCGTTGGCAGCCTTTTTTACATTTACACAAAATATGCCAGAGTGTCGAGTCCGGTACATGAGTCAAAGTGGTTGGCGCTGGCACGAGACCATTTTTATTTTTGGTTTGACCGGATAACCATTGCTTCACCTGAAGGTACACTCTCAGTGAATGATGTCATGCAGCGGCTTCGGTGGGGGTAGTGAGGCAATGTTGGGTTAATTTTGTATGATTAAAATAAATAGTATTGCCTGGATATTAAGGCTGGTCGCACACATACGGTTTCCGGGTTCGGTTCGGTTCGGTTTTCGTTCAAGCTAGTCTCATGTCCTTTCCCATACAGAGATATGAGAAACCCGTTTCCTGCCTCGGCATTGTCTTGCTGTACATGAGGGTCTTTGAAAGCTTGCAAGTCATTGTTCTTTGGCAGGACTTTGAGAAATTTCAGTTTCCCTGATTGAACAAAGCAGAAGCACCACTCATCGGGTGCAGGAACAACATATGGTCTGATAGAATTTTTCAGCGGTAAGGTGAGCATTGTAGAGGGTTTCACACATCTTTCCTTTTCCTGGTTTCAAAAAGAAAACATTCTTTATATCAGGGTTCCACAGGCCTATCAATATCACCAAAAGGCATGGGCGGCGAAACATCCGTTGTTTGTGTTGACCATTCAACACATGAGCCCTCCCTAGTGTTGAAAATCAACACATGAGATCCCGTTTCTATTTTAGGCCTTCAAAAAATGTTCCAACTTGCTTCTTTTATTTAAGGCTGTACTGCACTCGTGCATGCAAAATACGTGTGAAAGAGTTTTAAATGAGCGCGAAAAAGCTGCCATGACGCAGGAAAACTTCAACTCCCAGCTATACATAATTACCATGTTTGTACGCGGAGATCCACTGCCAGATCTTCAATCCAAAGTCAAACTCCCGATGCGTTTGTAAGCAAATGGGAGTGAAAATGCAAAATACTTTCTGGTTTTAGAGGACAGCTCTGAGCTTAAATTTAAAATGACAACAAACACAAATGTAAACCCATGTTTCGTTACGATGGGTCAACGAAGGCTGAACAGCCTTACAATGCTGCATCTTTACCATGATGAAGTTGATGAAATCGATCTTGAATTGTTGATGAACGATAATTTATTTCACGAAGTTCAAAACGAGCTGCAGTCTTTGCAAAAAGTAAACTATTTTTTTTGCATAATGTGTAAACATATTTCTAGGTATATTTTCAAAAAATTAAGTTGAATATGCACAGTAAGATTGAAGCTTTTGGATATCTAATATACCATTCTCCCTCCTCTTCCCCACCCCATTTTGAAGCTTTCGAACTCAAGACATAGCTTGGACCTGTTCCGCAGCCTCTGTCAAAAGGTCAATATCTTCGCTTACCAATGCCACTTATTCATTTGACGGGGCTAACATAAGTTGTGATAATTAGGATATCAAAGTCCTCCACAGCTTGCTTTGTATCATTTTGTGCATCATTAAATTTTTCCTGAGCTTGTTTTTGAAACTCTCCTGTGAGACAGTAGGTACCATCGATTCTTTGGGCTCTACCCAATCGTTCTATGCTCTTGATACTTTTACAAGTCTCGTGAGGGTAGCTATCGAAAATGACAACGGCATTTGATTTGTTTCACGATGGCCATTCCGTGAAAAAGTCTGGTTGGATTGATGACTACAGCCCTGGCTTGTATCTGAATAGAGCTGTTCATGACTGCAAAAGGCTGCATTCTTTCGCTTCGTTTGAAATTTACGGCTTGAAAATCTTCACCAACATTGCGCTGCATACCTTCCTTGGACAAGTGGCAGTTAAACATCTCATCTTCGGTAGCACCTGTACTTAGTGACATTAGGTCGGTGGTCTCTGAGAAGGGAAGATGCTCCAATGCAGCAACTAATGTGCGTCAGTGTTGTCTCGTTTGCATAGTATCTTTTCTGTCAACGTGTTGTTCTGACGTCCTGCAGTGCTGTCATTTCTTGTGCCCATCTTGTCAACGCCTACAGTTACTCAACCTCCATGAGTGAGACCACCACTGGTCTTCATTGGCTTCATTCGAGTTTCTTCAATCGCCATACCCCTCCTGCTGCACACCACAGTTTTTCACTCCTACGAATTCACGATTTAGAGTAGAAAAAGTGGGTTTTTGGGGACACAAAATACGCCAATTTTCAACTAGCGCTTGAGCCCGAACGATTTGTCGATGAAATTTGTAGGAAATTTTATGTACCTACTTTGATTTTGAATAAGAAAAGCTGATAGTACCAAGTTACAAGCAAATAACCACTACTAAAAATACTAATTTTATTAGCAAGCCCTAAGATTCGGATTCAGTACCTCAAAAATACATAGAATGGACGAAATCAAAACTACCACACAACTTTTCCGCTAGGGGCCCTTTTAATCACATATTAATATGTACTCGCTGAATTTTCCAAGCAACCTCGTCGCTCGTTATTTTGAAATTTTGAAAACAAAATATTTCATGTTATCTATAGTTACATGGGTTTTCATTTTTCTGGTCATGGGGAGCGGTTTGCTGGTCAACCCGCTCCGTTAGTAAAATGGGTGCTCTTGACCGCGCGAAGTACTTCTATTTCAATACGGTCCCTCAACACTAACGTACAATTTTCAGGACTCTTATATAAATTGATTGATTGATTGATATTTCACTTTGTTCGATCGAATAACTAATTTTATCTAAGATAATTAATTTTATTACGTTTCGATTTCTAAACATATTTTTGATTCTGCGATTACTTAGGCAACTTAAAATGTTTCACTTTTGTTTTGGCCAGTCCGTATTATCAGTGTTTTCCGTTAAATGTGTTTTTTGTGCCTTTTTGTATAATTACACCGTTTTGATTGACCAATGGAGGTTCCTATTGCACTAAAACTAGTCTCTTCTGTTCTATGTCAGTCAATTTCATATTGCAACACATTTTCAGTTAAAATTGTATACACGACTATGCCAAGCTGCATCCTCTAAAAAAGATGCCTTCCACGTTTTGAATTTCGAATGCCAACAGTATTTTTAACACAGCAAATGTTTTTCACAAAATCAGTCGTTTTGACGTGAATACGTCTGTAAGCTTACTGCTATGACAAAAAACCGATGATAACGAAATTATGGCATAGAATTTTGAGTTGCAGTTCAAAAACTATTGTTTATATCGAGCAAAAAAATATACCATGACGTAGACGTAGAATCAAAGAATTTTTTTGTTTACTTTCCACATGAAATTGAAAATGGTCGCCGAAATATGACCCAAATTTAAAATGGACTCCCAAATATGGTTGAATTTGCTAATTGTGCTTCGATTTTAATGAAAGTGGGTATCTAGGGGTATTTAAGGTAGTATATAACGAATTTGTGGTCAAAGCTTATAAATTCTAAATGGCTGCGCCAATATGGCCGACGAATTTGCCAATTGTGTTCCGATTTCAATGAAAATCGGTAGGTGCGGTTTTTTAAGGTAGCAAATAACAAATGTATGATCAGAACTTATAAATTCAAAATGGACGCGCCTATATGGCGGACGAATTTTGTCAATTGTCTTTTCCGATTCCAATGAAAGTGCGTGGATGTCTCCCATGATGGCGCTCGAAGTCCGCTTTTCAAAATTCAAAATGGCCGAAATTCAAAATGGCCGGGCAAATATAGATAATTGAATTTTCCAATTGTGTTTCGATTTTAATAAGAGTGGGTTCTAGGGGTTTTTAAATTCGTAAATAACGAATTTGTGGTCAAAACTTATAAATTTAAAATGGCGGGGCCAATAAGGCTGACGAATTTTGCCAATTGCCTTCCGACTTCAATGAAAGTGGGTATCTAGGGGTTTTTAAGGTAGCAAGTAACGAATCTATTACCACAACTTTTCCATCCATCCATCCAATGGCCCTAAAGCCCAATTCGAGCCGTGGTCTCCTCTAGGGCATTTCTCCACTTGGGCACTTCGTTGGACTGACGTTTTCCGTATCACCCATTCTAGGGCCAGGTTGAAACACAAGGGGGCCAGTCCATCCCCTTGTCTAAGACCTTGTCGCACTTCGAACTCTTCTGTTACTGCATTTTGGATCCTTACTTTCGCCAGTGAGCCATTTGCTGCGCTTTTGACCAGCCGTATAATAGCCCAGTTGTCAGAGACTTTAACCTCGCACAAAATGTGATCTCTTAAAATAATAAACATTGTCTCTGTTTAATAAAATCTATGTTTTAAAATATTCATTTTTTCTTACAGCATTCATTCGGCGCCATTTTTATTTTCAAAAGCAACCGACACCAAACGAGAAAAGTGAAAGACTGCCGGCCGCCCGGGCGCGTCTTTCTTCTTCTTCATATTTTGTGTGCCGTCTGTATTTGAATATAAAAATGGCGCCGAATGAATGCTGTAAGAAAAAATGAATATTTTACAACATAAATTTTATTAAGCAGAGACAATGTTTATCTTTTTAATTATTTTTACAACGAAAGTAATTGTCTAGTGATGATAAATGTACAAGGATTTTTTATTGTACGCCTCTATTAATATATATCTTCAATTTTATAAACATGAGTGAGAATTTTACAAATTATAATTTCCGTTCAAGTTTTCTATGAGAAAAAAACAAAAAATTAAAAACTAATGGCTTTCTTAGAAAGCTTAGAGTGTCCTCTTTTTTTTTATTTTCGCGTCCATTTTAGGCAAGGATACTTTAGTTTTTACCCGAACGCCTCTCTAGAAAATTTGAATTCAGCTTTTTGGCGCGCTTAGATTTTTCGAATTTGCTTCTTATTTAAATTTTTTTTATAATAATTAAACAATTTTTTTTAAAATAAGTTATAATATAGATTTTAGTAAAATTTTCCGCTCTTTCACGTGGCGCTATTAGTTTTTCGAATTTTTTTTATTTTTCGATATATATATTATGTACCTAAGTCCTAATTTTCAGCGAGATCACATTTTGTGCGAGCTTTCGGTCTAAATTTGGCTCTGACGACTGGGCTATAAGCTTTGAGGGGACTCCTAATTCCGATAAGATTCGTACAGCCTCTCTTTGTTTATTGAATCATATGCCTGTTGAATGTCAACAAATATCTGGTATATATCCACATTCCTTTCCCAGGTTTTTTTCCAGAATTGGCTTTAAGGTCAGTAGCTGGTCCGATGTTGATCTGTTTGTCCTAAAACCAGCTTGATATTCTTCTATAAGGCCTTCCGCTATAGGTTCTAGCTTTTGTTTCACAAAGATTGTGAAGGTTTTATAGCTGGCGCTGAGGAGAGAGATGCCTCTGTAGACAGGTTAATTTATCACAACTTTTACGGGGCCAATATGAGTTGGAAAATCTGAAAATCTTCACATCCTAGCCCCAAATGGAAGAACATTAAACATAGTGTATCCTGAAGCTCTCCCTCAGTTCAGAATTGACCAACAAGGTTTTTTCCATTTGTTTTTTATTGTTTACTAGCTGGGACCCGGTGCGCCTATGCTGTACCCATAAGCCAATAGTAGTAATCAGGTGATATGAATTTTAATATAGAGTTTGAAAAAGGCATTTTTTGGTATTTTTGATTCCAAATTACAAAATGTGAAACTTTTAGGGATCTGATATTTTGATCGAGCCAATAGAAACCGTCCCTGACTTGGCACATATCGATCAGATTCGATTTTGCTATGCCGGGGACTCGACGCCCTGTGCAGAACTTCGCTCGAGGGTGCCATTAGCGAAGTTCTGCACAGGGCGTCTAATCCCCCGCAGAGCAAAATTATTCCCAAAAAAAATAATCAATTTTGCAAATTTGGCTCAAAAATTCACAATTTGGTGCCCTAAAAAAATACATTACACACACATTTTCTCTCTGTTTTTGACATTTCGGCTTGAGACGAACAGAAGGAGCAAAAAAATGTCCAGCATTTAATCAGACATGCAACAGATGTATCGGTGTTTTTTTAAAGAGCTTCAGGATAAACTATATTTAATGTTCTGCCGCTTTTTTACATTTCGAAAAGTAAGTCCCCATAGGCTAGTGTTCCCATATACTGGCTGGAGCGATAAAAACTTTATATTAAATTTTTTGTGTTGGTCGCCATTTTGCTTTTGGAATGACGCCGCACAGCTAATAGTATTCTACTTGTCATACCTTTTCATTTGATATCCATACCGGATGGCTTGCAAAGAAAAAGGTAATCCGCCATTTTGTGTAAGCGGCCATTTTGAATTTGGAATGACCCCACACAGCTAATAGTATTCTATTTGTCATACCCTTTAATTTGATTCGCGCAAAACAGAGTCCGCTGGAGGGCAACTCTTTCCGCTCTATGTCCCATGAGGGATTAAAGGAGCAATTAGTTAGTTTCATTTGATACCCATGCCGGGGGTCGGGGAACACAATTGCAAAATTCGGCCGCCATATTGGAACCGCCATCTTTGCGAAAGTAATGGACAACTCCAATGGCTTTCCCGTACCCAGAAACCACTTTGTATAAATTTTCAACATCGTAGAACGTATATTATTATGCTTTTTATCGAATTTTTAACAAAGCTCTCTATGACAGCGTGGCCTATGAGTGATTTTTGAAAGTAGGCGCCGATGCCAAAACCAGCACCTTGATGTAAGTAATATGTGGTTAAATTTTTGTGGCCATCGGTTGAATGGTTTAGGAGTTATTAGGGAACATACATACATACACACATACATCCAATTTTATATACAGGGTGTAATGCATAAAGTAACAAAGCGGCCGGCTGTGGATAGGTTTTGCATAGACGAAGAAAAAATCGTATGGGTGGGGGGAGGAAATCGTACCGGTTTAGCCGCTAGGGCGTTTTGAAGTTTTTTTGCTAGAGTTTTACATATCACCCTGTATTTTTGTAACCCTACGACCTATTTTCATAAATAAGTTATCAGTGTACGCAGAATACTCCCACCTATCTAAAGCTGCAAAAATGAAGGTGCTACCGTACCAGGTTCCAGAGCAATGAAATTTTGGTTTTTTTTTACTAAAATTTCAACTAAAACCACCATTTTCTCCAAAAAATACGTGATAAACCTAAACTTTTTTTTACAAAATTGGAAAGCTTGGACAATTTCCTAAGAATAATGTCTAGAGAATTTTTTTCCTCACTCATTGCTCTGGAACCTGGTACGGTAGAACCTTCATTTCAAGTTTGTGCTGAAACTTAACTTTTATGTTCAATATTTCATTCTTTCTTTCCAGCCATGATTATCGCATAAGACAATCTGGCAAAAATCCCCGGGGGTTACCTAAATTATTTGTACCCTTGAATTTTGTGAACTAACGACAAAATTTTTGTGTGTGCATTCTAAAAAATTACAAAATTTGCTGCCTGCACAAATAATTAAAACTATATTTATATTTATAAAACTTTGTTTGGACCAAAATTATATTTTAATAAAAAATCTTTTTAAAAATTACATTAGTTTTATTAATTGGATTGTGAAAATAACCGTTTATTGTAAAATTGCAGGTAATACATTGTTCTGGTTATCTTAAAGCAAGAATATTTCCCGACTATGGGGATGGCCAAGGATATATACAAAATCTGGGTTTAGTTGCTGTTGGCCACTCATTTCCACCATCTGCAATTACAGAAATCAAACTTCATCAAAACATGTTCATGTTTCGTGCTAGTATGGATTTAAAATTAATTTTTCTCGACGCGAGGTATGTTTTACAAAACTTTAAACCTTTAATTGCTTATGCCAAACACTCAATGAACTCTAAAATAAAAAGGAATCCAGAAAACGTGCGGCACTTCGAATCTAAGTGATTCGGCTTAAGCTCAATCAATTTTACATTTTCTCTTTATTTGTAGGGTGTCGCAACTTACAGGCTATGAGCCCCAGGATTTAATAGAAAAAACACTCTACCAGTACATTCACGTGGCGGATATCTTCCACATGCGATGGTCCCACCAAATGTGTAAATATAAACAAATCTTTGTTAAACTTTCGAAGCACTTAAATCTTTTTCCATATCCAGTGATATACAAGGGGCAAGTAACAACTAAGTACTATCGATTTCTGACAAAGGGAGGAGGTTGGGTTTGGGTACAGTCGTATGCGACCGTCGTCAATAATTCCCGCTCGTCCCGACCACAATGTATCGTGAGTGTTAATTATGTGCTGAGGTATTTTAATTTTTCCGTAAAATTTATTAAAAAATGTTAAAACAAATCTTTTTCAGTGACCAGGAAGAGAAAGACCTTATATTAAACGAAATACAGGGGCCATTGAAAAGTGAACCTTTATCACAAGAATTGTCCCATACGAACCATTCTAGCTCTCAGCAACCTCCTACTTCAAATAGTACACAAGCAGTAGTACAAACAACCAAAAGTGAATCATGCTTCCAAAGAAATCAGAATCTCGACAGCTATGGGCAAACTGGATACCAAATTAGTGAAATTGGGTCTCGTATGAGTCAATGTACATCATTACATGATATTAATAATTATTATAGCCATTACTATTATGACTCGTTGGACACGAATAGTATACGACCGTTTTCTGCCAACTCTAATAGTTGTAGTAGTTCAGAAAGTGATCGGCAAAATCTTTTAAATTCCGCTTCAATTGGCAATGGCGCATCGCCTCAAGCGGCGGTGTACAGTGATTTAAGTAATTTTGAAATGAACTGCTTCCAGACTGGTCATCACCAGCCAAGTACAAATTTTAGTGACACATTTAGAAATAACGGAGCTCACTATGCAAGTGTAATTGTAGAGCCTCAGCATTATATATCGAATGAGTATGTTCATTGAGAAAATTCTAGTTTTAATTTGTCTGATCTATTGTTTAGAATATCTAAATTTATGTCAAATTTAATTTATACTTAGAAATATATTTATTCAACAGAGTTTTCAATATAGTTTAATTTTCCAGAAAATAGTGTAAGAAACTAAGATATTAATGTAGTCAAAATCGTGATGTATTTTTTCAGCAAATATAAGTGGAGCAGAATTTACTACTACATTTTAGCAACATTATTTCGGTTTCTTATTTAAGGTAAATTCACAATTATTGTTTATGTTTATTTTTTCCACAGGGTCATTCCATGATGACGGGTGGGACATTTTAACACATTTTTTGATATGCATTCAATTATTTTAAAGTGCAAACAAAGCACATAATACATACTATATTTATGATAGCATTCTTATATATATATTTTTTAAGAAAAAAACATAAATATATATTCTAATATTGTTAAATTCGTAGAATTACATATGTGACGGGTGCGACACGCAAAACCCTTCTTTCTTTAGATACTTGCACTTGACGTTGAAATTCAGATCAAATAGTTCATATGAAGAATTTGAGTTATGTCGCTTATTGTTTTCTAAAAAGAGGTTAAGTGAAAAAACAATACGAACTTTTTTTTAGGAAGCTTAAAATGTTGTGACGGGCTGGACGAGTAAAAAACTAAACACACAAAACACATGAATTTAGGAATATTTTATTAATTATTTAGTTATTTTTTAGGCTTGGTGTAAGTAATTCATGTTCTACATCTCTTTCGCTTTATATCTCAGCTGCTGGTTTTAAATCAACGTCACTTTCGCTACAAGTATTTTAAGTTAATATTTGAGCTTGCATTCTTCACATAATCGCATTTTTTTTAATTGAATGGAAAAATCAATATTCAACTGAGAAAATAAACTACGTCCTTCGTCTGTCCTACGTCTGTAAGTTTACTTCTATGACAAAAAACCGATGATAACGAAATTATGGCATACAATTTTGAGTCGCAGTTCAAAAACTATTGTTTATATCGAGCAAAAAAATATACCATGACGTAGACGAAGAATCAAAGAAATTTTTTGTTTACTTTCCAAATGAAATTCAAAATGGTCGCCGAAATATAACCCAAATTCAAAATGGCCGCCCAAATATGGTTGAATTTGCCAATGGTGCTCCGATTTTAATGAAAGTGGGTATCTAGGGGTTTTTATGGTCGTATATAACGAATTTGTGGTCAAAATTTATAAATTCAAAATGGCTGCTGGATGATTTTACCAATTGTGTTCCGATTCCAATGAAAATCGGTAGGTGGGGTTTTTTAAGGTAGCAAATAACAAATGTATGATCAGAACTTACAAATTCAAAATGGCCGCGCCAATATGGCGGACGAATTTTGTCAATTGTGTTTACCGATTCCAATGAAAGTGCGTGGATGTCTCTCATGATGGCGCTCGAAGTCCGATTTTCAAAATTCAAAATGGTCGAAATTCAAAATGGCCGGCAAATATAACTGAATTTATCAATTGTGTTTCGATTTTAATGAAAGTGGGTTCTAGGGGTTTTTAAATTCGTAAATAACGAATTTATGGTCAAAACTTATAAATTCAAAATGGCGGGGGGCAATAAGGCTGACGAATTTTGCCAATTGCCTTCCGACTTCAATGAAAGTGGGTATCTAGGGGCTTTTAAGGTAGCAAGTAACGAATCTATTATCACAACTTTTCCATCCATCCATCCATCCAATGGCGCTACAGCCCAAATCGAGCCTTGGCCTCCTCTAGGGCATTTCTCCACTTCTGCACTTCTTTGGACTGACGTTTTCCGTATCACCCATTGTAGGGCTAGGTTGAAAAGCATAGTGCCAGTCCATCCCCTTGTCTAAGACCTTGTCGCACTTCGAACTCTCTGTTACTGCATTTTGGATCGTTACTTTAGCCAGTGAGCCATTTGTTGCGCTTTTGACCAGTCGTATAAGCTTTGAGGGGACTCCTAATTCCGATAAGATCTCATAGAGCTTCTCTCTGTTTATTAAATCATATGCCTGTTGAGTGCCAACAAATATATGTGGTGACCGCGTACAAACTTAATTACTAAGTTTTATGCAAAGTCAACAACATCTTCTGAAATGGTAAACACGATCAATAACCCCACCACACTCCAAAGTTCAGTGTTCTAGCCAATTTCCGGCATCTCCATGAGACACTCTGGTCCGAAGGTTGTACCGGCACAATGGAGCTCCTTGCTGGTAACAGCAAGGCTGGCTACCATCATGCTTGGTCATGCTTCCTTCATCAGCAGCTTTGAAGAACTGATCCGGATAGCAATCGCAGACATAAAAAATTTCTAAAAAAACTCACCCTTCTTAATCCTCCGAAATAACCGTTAAGGGGGTGTTATGCCGGTCACTCAGTAAACGCTAGCTCGACGGAAGGGGTCGTGGGAGTGTGACCGGACCGATACCTATATGGTTCACCACTTACCTACATGTCTGTGTGAAAATCTTCATGTCATTCCCGGTCTTCTGTCACTCCTCACAGAGTGTCCTGTTTAACCCCTAAGGCATTGTGGAACCTGTAACAAAGTTGATTCCACGACGTGAGAACCCCAAAGAAAAATCCCCCTCTCAACCATCCTGGAAACTCAAAAAAAGGGACTTAGTACTGCATGCTTAATAAAGAGGTAAACAGTATCTTTTATACAGCCGTTGCAGCAACAACAATTTAACAACAGAATGTATTAGATGATCTGGTGTATGTTGGGAGGGGGCGGGGGGGGGTTACCCACTGGACTCGGTAATAAAACAGAAGGGAAGGAACAACGTTGCTTTGGCCAAATCGAAGTTGCACAAATCAATAACCCTTATCAAATTGTAACCCGACCACACGCTCAACAGGCAATTACGCCTATTGCTCTATAAAACCCAAAAGTACATCGTTAAAGAGGAAAAGTCGAATGTGCGTTCACACCCCAGAAGAATGGACAGTGTAGCCTAATTATTTAACGTAGGCAATATGATTAACTTAATAAGTGTGAAGATATTTATATGAAAACTTTAGGAATAACAATTTGTAAATATAGGTATATGTATTCATGAATTGTAAATATATTTAGTGGTGTAATATAAATAATATAATATATAATTATATTGTAATATAATTAGTGTTATTTAATAGATTAGCATGTAATATAGTCAAGCAATATGATAATCAAAATGGCAATATAATAGTTAATTAATGTGATAACCCACAATGGTAAAGTTAATTAAAGTTACCACAATTCAAGTAAAAAAAAATATTATTTATTTATATGATTAACCCTGTAGTCCGATAAGCGACTCAAAACTAGTGCTATTCTTCTTCTTTTAATTCATATCAGAGAATATTCAACAACATCATATATTCGCACTGGGATTTTTTTTAAAAGAATGGTTAAGTGTTTTGAGAATTAATTTTTTTTTGTTAAATAGAAATTAATATTATTCGTAGAGACGTCATCGACCTTCTTATACCTGGGTTTGCCTCATTATGGTCCAGTTGGCAGGATCTTGGCACCAGATAGAAAAAAAACCACAATATTTATACTCCAATTGTATAGTTTAGTTATCTTCGGAACTCACTTAAACAGTTTTGTAAAAATTAACAACAAATAAAACGCTTTTTATTAATTAGAATTTATTTAAAAACCGTCACGGATAAAAGCTTAATTTAGACTAACTCTAAGATTCTTAACGAGATTTGTTTTCACTATCTCAGTGCGAGTGAGGACAGACGTTTTTGTAATTCGAATCCCGACATTTGCTCAAGTTTTATCTTATAGGAATGCAACGTGTTATTTTAATTTTTAGAATTGAATTTAAGACTGGAATTAAAATGATTGTCGCTAAGGGTTTTTATGAAATTTGAGCTTAGCGACGTGAGAAAATTTAAGAAAGTGGGGAGCTGTCGGTATTCTGGGATGTAACACCTCCCACCTTAAGATTTGACTCCTGGCGGATAAATTTCGTTTTGGTTTTTACATTGGTCTGTCCTCCTTTGCATTTAGAGAAAATAAAAACACATATTATTATAATTACGATAATAATGACAATGTCAGTGCTAATGCTTGTGTACCATTTCCAATTGCTTTCAAATTTAATTTCTTCTAACTTTTTGGTATTTTTAATGAACTTAAAGTACAATTTTTCAGGGTGAAATTCATTTAAAACATTTCCTATCGTGATATTACGTTCTACAATTGGTAGGATTTTTTCATAATACTCGCCAATTTTATTATCAAATTTCAAATTTTTTATCGCAATAGTACAATTTTCAAATCTAATTACATTATTTCTTTTAATCTTTATTATTTCTTGTTGACCAAAAGTATGTACTAATAAAGTCTCATTTAAATTTTTTGTTACTATAATAATGTCCGCTATTAATTTAACTTCTTCTGTATTATTTCTTTTATAGTTACATTTCATTTCCCTAAAGTTTAAAAGATTCGAGATACAATCATCTTCAAATTGGACTAGCTCCGTTTTGAGGATGTGGTTCTTTTCAATATTTACAAAAACATATTTCTGAGAGGTAATTATTTTATCGATATCAGTACTGAGTTCTAATGAATTATTTTTATTTGGGATCTTCTCGATCGAAACTCTAAAATACATCTCATGGACGAACTTTGGTACTGACAGTACAAATACAATTAAATTGTTTTTGAAAAGTACACAATTTTTTATGTAGGGAAATTTTTCAATTGTAATATTGTAACTCAATATTTCTTCTTGCGACAAAATATTTCTGGGTAAAATTTCTAATTTACTAGCTAAAATTACTTCTTTAATGTTAGAAATTTGGTATGAGACCATGTCAATGTTTTCGCTTATTGCAGTCATAATGGTAAACATTTTTAATTCTTTGTGAATTTGATCAACGTGTATTTCAAGTTCGTTTATTTTTGTACTTATTTTATCTTGTACGGTATTCACATGATTTGTGATATTTAGTATTTGGTCTGAAAGTTGTTTATTAATTTCGACTTGGTCGTTTAAATTGTTAATAATTTGGTTATCATTTTTCTCTATTTCTTGAAAGTGTTTTTGGATGTCCTCACGGTCATTATTATCCATTACTCCGGCGACAAAATTTAATCCGTTACCTAATAAATTAATTAGTCCTCTTTTATTCACATGGTGTGGGATTAGACTACTGAAGTCTTCTTTTAAATTTTGTATAATAGAGTTTCATGTATTTGAGCTTTATTGTGAAGATTGATTATGTTTTGTTCAATTTTATTAATGTTGTCTTCGTACTGACTTAAATTTACAAAATGCATTATTCGTTTATAACTATGAATTATTTTCACTTCGGATTCTCGGATAAGGACGTAGCCGTTTCCTGATTGGATTTCGTCTATTGATATTGACGATTTTGCTGCACTGATTTGAAATATTAGTAGAAGGGTGAAGCAGAGTAATCCTGAAATGAATAGGTTATTTATTAGTTTTGATATTTCATTTTTCTTTTGAATTGTTTGTTGTATCTGGGTAAGCGTTCATTGTTAATTTGTTGA
Organism: Thereva nobilitata; assembly: GCA_963855945.1. Lineage (NCBI taxonomy): Eukaryota > Metazoa > Arthropoda > Insecta > Diptera > Therevidae > Thereva > Thereva nobilitata. The sequence goes on from OY979695.1 coordinate 73,350,531, forward strand.
TAATTTTCGTCCGATTCTCTAACATTAACTTTTTTATGGTACGGTTGGAGCTTAGTAACTCTATTTAATTTAAGATAATTTGAGGGTTTATCTTCGTGTCTTCCTTTATTTCGCTTTTGAATGGTTGTATTTTTATTTTTTAGTATGTTTTTATGTATCGAATCGTATTCTTCGACGCCTATAATTCCATTTAAAAAGTCTATTGGTCTTTTCCCGGTGGAAGAATGAATAGTTTCGTTATAAATTTTTACGCTTTGAATGATTGGATCTCCGTCGAGTGGAGTTCTCTGTTCTTTCTCAATTACGCTAAGTATTCTCAAGTGTTCGATTAAGGGTATTAAGAAACAGTTCTACGTCAGAATTACTCGTGTGATTGTTTGGTGTGGTAAAATGAACCTCAATTCCTTTATTTTTTAAGAAATTTAAGAAGTTTAAACTGTTAAAACCCTTTTCTCGATCCGTTATAATTTTTCTTGGTTTACCAAGGGATGAAATGTATTGCATTAGACCATCTTTTAAATCTATCCAAGTTCTCGATTTAAGTGGTATTACTTGGTCATGTTTTGTAAACTTATCAATAATCGTAAGGCATGGAACACCTTTGCTTTTGAACCAGATGTCCATATGGACAATATCCAGTGGTTTATTCGGCGTTTCTGTAATTTTAAATGGGAGTTTTAATGGGTGCCTTTCATACTTGGCAGAATTGCAAATATGACAATTGTTAATTATTTTTTGAATTTCTAATTTTAATTTGGGGAAATAGATTTTTGTTTTTAATTCTGCATAAACAGCGTTAATACCTCTATGGTTCGTTTTATCATGTTGCTCTAATATTTTTTCATGGAGCTTGTGACGTTCTGTTATATCTTCTAATAAGAGATAACATTTGTTAAGTTTAAGTAATTTATTTTTGGAGAAGTATTTAAGATAAGTATTTTGAAAAACATTATAAATGCTGAGGTCGTTAATTATAATACCAACAATTCCTTTAAGCGGAAAATGCGTCTTAAGGATATTTAAGAAAAATATTTCATCTGGGTTAGGATTTATAAAAGTTTTCCGGTTTCTTCCGAAGACTTTCTGAAAATCTTCTTTTATCAACGAACCCTTTTCCACAATAATTTGGGTTTTATAGAAGTTGAGCGGCGATTCAGATATTGGAATGTGTTCCGTGCTATCTTCATTAGCAGAGTGTACAGTTGCGCCCGTTGGTGATATTTCATCAATTTCTGTTTCGTTCGTATTTATTTCGACTCTAGACAAAGCGTTAGCAACCTTATTCTCTTTGCCATTCAGGTATTCAATATCAAAATTAAATTCTTCTAGTTTGATCTTCCATCTTTGCAATTTTGAATTGGGCTCTTTGAGGTTCTGGAGCCATTGTAGGGGCTTATGATCCGTTCTTATTAGAAACTTTCGACCGAATAAATAAGGCCGGAAGTACTTTGTCGCCAAGACGATGGCGGGAAGCTCCTTTTCGATTGTCGAATATCGCAATTCATGCTCATTTAATGTTCTAGAAGCATAACATACGGCACGGTTACCTTGCGATAAAATTGCCCCGATCGCAAAGTTGCTGGCATCTGTAATTAGTTCAAATTTCTTACTAAAATCCGGGTAAATAAGAATAGGGTCTGTAGTTATTAATAATTTTAATTTGTTAAAGGCTGCTTTGTATTCAGGTTTACATCTATACGTCTATCCTTTTTTAAGCAGGCAGTCATAGGCTTCGCTATTTTAGCGAAATCCTTGATAAACTTTTGGGCGTAGGAAATTTATGGATTGCTTCTATCTTCGTTGGGTTTGGTTTCACACCGTTTCTAGTCACAATATGACCCAAGAATTCAGTTTCGTGTTTGAGGAATTCACTTTTATCTAATTGAATTTTCAGGTTAGCGTCTTGCAACCTTTTCAAAATTTTTTGTATCGAGTCGAAATGTTCCTCTTTACTAGTACTAAAAATGATAATGTCATCTAAATAAACATAGCAAATTTTACCAATAAAATCCCTTAAAAACGCATTAACTAGTCTTTGGAAAGTGGCAGGAGCATTCTTTAAGCCGAATGGCATCCTGACAAATTCGAAATGCCCATTGTCTGTGCTGAAGGCTGTCTTTTTGACATCCTCTTCGGCCACCTCTATCTGGTGGAAGCCTTTTGCCAGATCTAGAGTCGTAAAGTACATAGACCGTCCCAGTTTATCGAGTATGTCATCGATATTTGGGATTGGGAATTTATCGTCAATGGTGACATTATTCAGCTTCCTATAGTCAACAACGATGCGCCACTTTTGTTTCCCTGACGCGTCTTGTTTTTTGGGTACTACCCATATAGGAGCTGAATACGGTGAGTTACTTGGACGTATAATCCCTTGTTGGAGCATATCGTGAATTTGATTATTAACTTCTTCGCGGTGTACTTGAGGGTAACGATAGAGCTTTGTATAAATTGGAATTTCGTTAACAGTATTAATTTTATGCTTAATTTCGTGGGTGAAAGAGAGATTGTCTCCCTCATGGTAAAAGGCTTTATTGAATTTTCTTATTATTTTCAAAAGTTGTTCTTTAGTTATGGGGTCCAAGTGATTACATCTTATTTCGTTGTCGCTAAGAAATACTTCATTTTGAAATACTTTTAGCTCGTGGAGTGGTATAGGAATTTGATATTCTTTCTCTTCTTCAGCACTGAAGTAGAGTGAAATCTCATTGCCTGTGTTTAGTTGAAGGGTATTTTTTTTTGTAACTGACTTCGCCCTGGAGAGGTATTAATATGTTATTGCCTATTAGTCAGTCAAATTTATCGTGAAAATTCATTTCCAAAAATTGAAATTTTTGTTTTGCGTTGAATTCTAAAAATGGATCTATTGTAACTTTGCAATCGCAGGAACTACCCCTAATACAGTTTTAATAATGATTCGATTAATTTTACTTTTATAAATGGGATTACATATCCCTAAATTTATGATGCTCATTGTTGATCCCGTATCAACAATAAATTTCAAAGGTCTACTTTTAGATTGAACTTTTATATAAGGTAGCTGTTGGATTCCGAGGCTACTGATTGAAAATTTTCCACATTTCCGATTTCCACAAAATTTATTCTTGAATTAATGGATTTATCGACATCCATAGGTTCTGGTAGATTGTGAGAATTATTAAAAACTGGGATATTTGGTGCGAAACCATTCACTCTACTAATATTATTTCGGCTTTGATAACTGCGTTGATTACGATTATAATAATTATTGTTGTAAGAATTCCAATTATTTCGCGAATTTTTATAATTTTGATCACGATTACTGCAGTTGAAGTTATTATTCTTTAGACTATTACCACTGTTCAGCCCCAAAACACTCAACACAAAAATAAAAAATAAATAAGAATAAAAAAAAAACTAACTAATAAAAACTCACCAGAAATAATAATAAAAAATCCAAGACACGTTCCTTTCTCTTGTTTTTGTTTTTTTTTGTTATTTTATGGCCTCCGTTGGACTCCCATAATAAACCTAAAAGGCAAAACATCAGATTCATTAATAATCATGTAAAAGCAGCCATCAGTACTGCTTGAAAATAGAAATTGAAGATAAGAAAAATAAATAAGATCAAACAAAATATTACATGCAAAAACAACAACAACAACAAATACATCACAAGCAAACAAAACCTACAAATAACACAAATTATGTACATCTAGCATGCCCTAATCATATAACAAATATTAAAAAATAGTTTACCCAAATTAAAACATTGATACAAAACACAAAACACAGGTAAAGGGCTATTAAAAACCATACATGCATACATAACCTAATTGTATACATTTGGTTGTTTACAGACAACCAGTTCCACTTTACCTACAAAATTACGATATAAACAACACATAACACTACAACAACACAACAAGATGACATACGCACCTGCAACCGCGACATTTGCACGTAATTCGCGACATTTTACGCGCACGCAATCGCGAACCGCACCGTAGCCCGAAACGTCAAAACTTTATGCTACATCAACATATGATATATGAAATCGATGTAGAATTTGACGAAGAATACAGCGGCGATGTCAGAAAAACGAAATCTTTTATGGATAAAAAGATATTTCCATAAAATATAAATTCTCATAAAGAGAAAAAGAGAAAATATAGTGAAAAAGGATGAATATATGAATTAATAAAATTATGATATTGCAGTTAAAAATAAGGAAATGGTCGAAAAGGACATTTTTAGTACATCATAAAAATTGAAGAAAAATAATAAAATCATAGTGAATTAATTGAATTTTTATGAAATTAAAAAGAATAAAATAATTAAAAAGGGAATACACATAAGGGGAAATAGTTTGAAACTATTTTTTAGTCATAAAAAAGTTATAACTACCCCCACCTGAAAATGGCAATGCAGTGTAGGCCAGGACCGTTGGTTCCAGTGTATGAAAACCCGAACCCAGGAGCAATCACTCTCTCTTGTCTATCAGTAGTCAAAGAAAGTACATCGAGCAAACGTGCAACCGAAGTAATTTCAAAGATTTTTCCAAGTGTTTTTATTGTAAACAAGGATTTTTCAACTGCTAAATAAGGTATTTTCACCAATCATTAGATTTTCTACAGGCCGCATGGGTTCTGGGAAATGTTACATGTTTGGTCTTAATCAAGTGTCTCTTTCAGCATTATTTCGAAGATAATATTCAGTACGATTCTGTATCTTGCCTTAGTCAAGTATTAAATTACTGTCTGGCTATATCTTCTGATATCCTCAGTGTAATTTTGTATACTAGTACTTTAGTCGCTGTCTGAATATATCTATTCGTTATATATATTATATTCTTGAATAAAGGCTACTAACTAGAACACTTCTATTAAGGTGTTAGTGGTTGGTAATAGTGATATATATAAGATAAGTTAAGTTGAACATAAGTCCTATCTGTTAGCACCTAAGCAAACAGTTTTCTGAAATAAAGACAAAATTGAATTCTAACTGACACGTGTGTTTCCTTCATAATTTTTTTTCCCTTAGTGTAAAATTTAATTTTGCACTAAACAACCACTAATATTTTGGTTGTTTTTGGGACGCTCATTATAGGAATTGTTAGGTAAACTTCGCGAATTTCTATTATTAAATTCACTGCGATGTAAATTGTTATTTCTACTGCCGTTATTTTTATTTGGATTAAAATAAGCATAATTGCCTTCGTAGAGGATATCCAAAGCACTTTCAAGGGTTGTAGGGTTTCTACTAAACATAATGGAGCGCATGGGCTCTGGTAACTTTTCTTTAAATATTTTAAGACCAGTTTCAATATTTGCTTTAGCGGTTTGTGTTGCATTAGGCTCATCTTTAATTTTATTATTTAATCTTCTTAATATTGCTTTTATCTGATTATAAAGATCTACACAATTCGTATTAAAACTTACACTTCTTAATTCATCAAATATTTGCAAACTTGATTTTTGTCGCTAAAATTTTTAACTAACACTGCTTTTATTTCAGACCAAGTCTGTGCATGGTTATTAATCTCTATCACTTCCCTAGCTTTAAATGTTAACTTACTTTTAATTAAATAGCTTGACTACTGTTGTCGTATTTTAAAATTTTGGGAGTAATTACATCTACTAAATCTAAAAATGTAAATAAGTCATCACCTTGACCATTATATCCGGGCAGGCGTTCGATGTATTTCAGTGGGCCGATCTCTAACACCAAGGGGGAAGTCATCTCTGAAGAATTGTCTACAGGCATCTGTTGTAACTTGTCTTCTGACTTTTTATTGGTTTTTTTTTGGGATGTCCTCTACGAGTTTGTTTTGCTCCTCGAGTCTTCTTTGCTATTCCGTCCACTTTCACTTTTTGTACTATCACAAAAGCTTACAGGAAGGCTTTTATTATTTTTCTTTTCAAACGTTTAAGTTCGTTTGTCTTATGCCACCTTTTTTCTAAATTCACGTTTTGATTATTAATTTTTCCTAACTTTTTCGATTCGCGCGTTCCTTTATTTTTTGGATCTCTACTAAATAAGATCGTCACCGACTGCGCCAGTTTAGTTATCTTCGGAACTCACTTAAAAAGTTTTATAAAAATTAACAACAAATAAAACGCTTTTTATTAATTAGAATTTATTTAAAACCCGTCACGGATAAAAGCTTAATTTAGACTAACTCTAAGATTATTAACGAGATTTTTTTTTACTATCTCAGTGCGAGTGAGGACAGACGTTTTTGTAATTCGAATCCCGACATTTGCTCAAGTTTTATCTCATAGGAATGCAACGTGTTATTTTAATTTTTAGAATTGAATTTAAGACTGGAATTAAAATGATTGTCGCTAAGGGTTTTTATGAAATTTGAGCTTAGCGACGTGAGAAAATTTAAGAAAATGGGGAGCTGTCGGTATTCTGTGATGTAACAGTAGATATCAAGTTTTAGAAAAAAACTTTTGAGCTTGGGCGGTGACTTCAAAAAATGAGTCCACATATACGCAGAAGTTTTTTTCTCTTGTTCTGGAAGACTAAGACTCGGGTAAAGCATCGCTGGCACGTCTTATGGGGGACACCAGACGCTAAAGTGGATGACTGAATGACTTCTGATCCGGCAAAAATCCCGAAATTAGAATTTTCTTATCCTCTCTTCAAAAAAACGTACGCAACACCTGCTTCCGGGCACCTTCAGCGCCCCACTTGATACTACAGCACTATACCTGCTACACACAAATATACCTGTATCCTGGGTTTCTTATATAAACTGATGCCTGTTAATAGAGACCATCCCAAAGAAACTGTGATTCACCCTAGGTTCTTCTTGCAGTTAAATGATTAGCCCTCAGACTGCCAATCCTTCCTATTGACTAATTGAAAGCTGAGCTCTCCTGATAACAATGAGTAAGTTGGGGGTTGTCCACTCCTAACTCCACTTCAGGGGGCATACCTTATTTCGTTTTGAGTGCTATGTCTGCTATCCACGATGTTACCAAAAACTAAGCCTTCAGAATGACTAAATTATCTCGCCTTGCATGCTTTCTTCACAAAATAAAATTCACTCTTCGCTCTGGGTATCGACCCAAAATCGACTCTCTTTCATCAAGAATTAATCCCGACTCTCAAAATTTTTCAGTTTATTTTTCTTCCAAAATTTTTTTTTTGTTTTTTCCGCCTACTGTGTAACAAATTTTTGAAATAGTTTTTTTCGGGAAGTGATTTCAGTGATATTTTCGGAAATTTCCGCGCGATGGGGGCATCATCCATAGGGAGAAATAACCGATAAATAACCGACCGTTACATACCCTCGGAGTAGGTATTGGGGCTCTTGCTCCTGGGAACCAAAACCGGTTTTTAATTGCCCATTAATTATGTTAATTGGCCATTAATCATTTTAATTGCCCATTAATCAAGTTAATTGCCCATTAATGTCATTTTAATTGGTTTTACGAGCAATTAAGTTGATTGATGGGTAATTAGAATGACATTAATTGCTTTTATGGGTAATTAGAATGACATTTATTGCTTTTTATGGGTAATTAGAATGACATTTATTGATTTTATGTGTAATTATAATGATTAATGAGGTGTTAGAATGGGATGTCATTCACCTGGGATCAATCAATCAGCTGTATTTGGCCTTGTGATGTAGGTCAAGGTGGTTGACCTAGAGACTGGACGAGTCTGGAACTGGGTCAGGGTCGGTGGCTTTGGGCTCGGCGGGGGTCGGCGGCCTCGACTGGGGCACTTTGGCCAGACAGTAGTGCCATATGAAAAGGCGCCAGTGTGTGTGCCAGACAGTGTTGCCATATGAAAGGTGCCAGTGGGCCAGGTCGTTGACCTTAGTGGCTGGCGCTCCTTGTCCCTGCCCCGCCCCAGGCCTTTTGAGAGTTGAACCAGTTATGACGCTCGGGCTAGTGACCTTGCAGCCGGCTACTAGACATCCGGCTCCATTGCCTACGCATACTAAAGGACTGTTGCTATGGGGGATCTTGCACTCTGCAGACAGACAAGCATGCATTTCTATAGAAACCCAAAACGAAACCTGAAAAACGACTGGGGGAATAGTTATAATAAAAACAATATGTTACTTGCTGAACATTTTTATTTTATTTTTTAAAACAGGATTTATTATTACACTCAGTTGTGAAATTCTGTTCTTAAACATTATTTTTATTTTATTTTCTAAAATTGGATTAATTATTACACTAAATTGTAAGATTCTATTTTTAAATCTAAATGTATCCATTGCTAATGTTTCCCAAGGTCCCTTTCGTGCTTTGTGATATGCAAACTTCCAGGTGTACAAATATTTGATGGTAGGTGTGTCGTTAAACTTGACTTGTTTTTTCATAGTTTTCCGTAAAAATATGAGATTTCACAACACATGCCTAGAACGAGTAAAGTACCTGCTAAAAACTTCAAAGTGTTGAAAGTGTAAATTAAGGCTTTTGATTCAGACTGTTTGGTGATGAGCGGTGTTGATGGAGGTGCAGGTGGTGGTAGTTCTGTCATTGGTAGATATTTACTACATACGTCTTCCCCAATTGATTTAACACGTGCACACCTTGGTGAACGACGTCTATGATCGCGATATATATCTGATGCACCGCTGGTTGCATCCATTTCCAAAGAACAAAAGTAACATTTAACATGGTCTTTGAAATTTGTGTAAAAAAATCCGTCTTTTGCTAACTGATTTGCTGTGTCTAAATCAATAGCAAGATTATCAAATGTTTTAAAACGATCGTATTCTACTTTCAGGTTTAACATCTTGAATGAATATTTGAGGATTTATACAACGTCTTTTATATATACCCAGCTGTTGTGACTGGGTGAAAAACCAAGCCATTTAACAAAAACCCTGTTTCCGCGTCGTTTTAAAATTTTTTCTACTAGATAGACATCGGGGTTTTTCACCGGGGCTATTTCTTGTTCATAAAATCTGCCTTGAATTATATTTCCCTGGTAATCTTCGAGAATATATGTTGTCGGGTAAACAGGTTTAACTTCTTTTATTTTAAATATCTCAGCGGACCAATTAGGTGTATAACCTTTTTCGAAAACATGTTTATGTCTACTTATACGAACAAAATCACCTGCTTTATATTTAGGCTTTGACTTTATTTTGGGGTACTTGTACACAGATAATAATAAACGTTTTTCGTTGTGTGGTCCAACATCTGCGGGTCTCATCTTAATCGTACGATGTTTTGTTGTATTGTAGTCGTCTGTTAACTTGGCCAACATACTAATCCAGTGATAATTGCCATTCATGCTGAATTCTTTCCACATCATATTTTTCAATGTTCTGTTAAATCTCTCTACTATTGAGGCTTTTAAATTACTGTAGCTGGAATAATGGTTTATTTCATAATTTTTCATCAGTTGCTGAAATGGTTTATTAAAAAATTCCTTTCCATCGTCAGTTTGTAAATTTTGTGGTATGCGTCCTGTATTAAAAATAGACTGCATTGCTTTAACAACTTCTGGGGCCTTTTTACTTTTAAGTGGTAAAGCCCATGCATACTTTGAAAATGTATCAATCACAGTAAGTAGAAAACGAAAACCTTGGTTTTCTGACGAGTAAGAACCCATTTCGACCAAGTCTGCCTGCCATAAATCATCTATACTTTTGGTAGTGACATGTCGGCGTTTAAAATTTTTTCTAACCGGTTTATGCAGTTCGTTGATTATCTGTCTTCTACTCATCGCAGCGAATGTATAAATACCAGAGGTAGAATAACCGGTTTATATACAAAGCAAGAATGATCAAGTTTAATCACCCATTTACAATGATGGTTGCGGGACCTTCAGGATGTGGGAAAACAACATTTATAAAAAATCTTCTTAATACTAATCAGATATTTATACAGCCGCAAATTAAAAAAATTATATGGTGTAATGCAGAACATGGTGCACTGCCAACGGATATCAAACTACAAAACATTGAATATTTAAATGCTATACCAGAGGAGTTTGTAAATCATGTAAACGAACCAGCGTTGATTGTTATAGATGACATGATGTTAAATGCGTTTAGTAAACAAGTTTGTGAACTCTTCACTAAGGGGTCTCATCATCGTAATTTCTCAGTAATTCTTGTAACACAAAACGTATTTCACCAAGGAAAATTCAGTCGTGACATATCGCTCAATTGTAAATATCTTGTTGTATTTAAAAACCCCCGAGATAAAAGCCAATTTACCCATCTGGCCCGACAAATTTACCCAGAAAATAGTTTAGAACTTGTGAGAATATATAAAGAGATAACTCAAATGCCTTACGGGTATTTGTTAATTGATTTAACTCAGGACATTAACGACGTCTTAAGATTTCGCACGGATATATTTAATAAACACTTTGTAACCTGTTTTTGTCCACAAAATTCTTTAATTGGTAAGAATGGCATCACGAATGAAACGATTAAGGGACAACAAGCATATGCTATATGTTCTTAAAAGGGCTAAACCAAATCTAAGAAAGTCCATCATAAAAAACGCTGACCCAGAGGTTATAAAAACTCTTTGTGAAATTACTCTCAACACCTTAAAAGGTAACCATATGCCGCATGGAAATATCTACAACTCACTGTGTAAGTATAAAAAGGACATGCGTAAATTGATTTGCGCAAAGAGATCTGTTGCTAAACAACGTAAAATACTAGTGCAGCGAGGAGGTTTTTTACCAGTTTTATTAGGAAGTCTATTATCGGGAGTTATCGGCTCGTTAATTGAAAAATATGCATAGAAATAATGGACTTAACAAGATGCTACTTCTGTCGCCAGAGGTTTACAACAAGCTTAAAGATGAAATTGAAATGACTGCAAATCAATCCATCTTTGATAGAGCAATGAAAAAAATACTACAGAATAAAGACATGAATGATTCAGAAAAATGGTATAGCTATCGAAATCAACTAATTTCATTTTTAAATCACAAACGGGAATCTAGACGAACTCCTGATAAAAAAACAAATTTATACTTGCCTCGTGAACGGAATGTCAAACAAGAAAATTTAAGAGATAGTGCCACACAAACGAAATTTATATTTAAAGATGAAGTGTCAACACAGACTTCACCGGCATCAATGGATTTTCTAGACGAAGAAGTCTTTGAAGAAGCAGGTAGTATAACCCCACCGAGAAGATCTTTATCACCAGCGGCAAAAAGACGATTATCAGCTAGTGGTATAGCAAAAACGCTAAAACCACCACCAAAAATACCAAGAACAGCATCTGCACCTAACGCACGTGAAAAGGATTATAAAATAATTACGGGTGAAGATGGTATAACACAATATACTGTACCAATGAATATGACTGTCGATGAAGCTAACGATGTTATAGAAGAATTAGAACAAAGTGGAAAACAAACAAAACCAGTACAGAAACAGTCTATATTAAGACCCTCTGAACTAGAATCTGGTCAATATACGCTTTCATTTCCTGTGCGCAAGCTTGGTGTTAGACAGAGTGAACGTTTGAAGAACCCAAAGGATAAACCAAAAAGTACTTCGGACATTCCTTGGGAAAGACTTTAAAAAAATGCCAGTGGATATAAAAGAAAATGATTTCTATGCTTGTCTTTTGAGTAATAACTCTTTAGAGTTTTATCCTGAAAATACATTGTCAGGTTTTACCAATAAGCTAGCCAAGTCGTGTAAACTTAATGACGGGTGGAGTGTTGGAATTACGGAAATCTCATTTCCTTATTTTAATTTTGATAAATCAAAAAAGAAAACAAAACGTTGTATAAATAAGAATAATGAATGCAATAACTCATATAGTAGTAGTAGCAGTAAAAAGATAAAGCGTCAGTTATATAATCCTGAAGAAGAAAAGATTACTATCAGAGTAAATAAACGCTTTGTGCTTAAATGGACTAAGGACGATCTTGCACATCTCGCAAACGATAAAAATGAAATACAGTTTCCAAGATTTTTACAGTCGTTCTCTGGTGCACTGAAATCTGAGGAATCTGCTAAATTATTAGCTAATCTTAAAGTAGATGCAGGACGATTCATCGAAGATAATATGAGGGAAGATAAAATTCCTGTAAAGACGTATAAAAAAGATGCTAAAGATTTCATGTTACATATAGATAGCGCTTTTGTAATTGGAATTTCGATAACCGTTATTTTGAAATACAATCACTATGATCATATTTCTTCGTTTTTGGAAGATATTCTGAGTCAAATTGCTATAGACAAAAGAAGTTATCATGGAATATTTTCTGCTGTTGATACATATATACAACCAACGAAGAGTATGTATGAAAGTACACGAGACCTAAAATATGAAGCAATAGTTCCACCACACCCGTACCCAGAACTACTAGAGGAGGATGAACAAGAGTCAACAGAAGAACAAAAGTCAAAGTCCGAATGTAGCAAGAGCTCGATTGTATACGTTTATACTGATATTATTCAACCCAGAATTATTGGTAATAAGCTGGTAAGATACTTGCGTGTTATACCACTCAAGGAATGTGAGAACATAATAAAATTTAAGCATGTAGAATATTGCCCATTAGAGAAGACCTTTATTGAGAATATTTCCATTAAAATAACGGATCATCAGGGTGAATCAATTGATTTTAAATCAAGCTACATTCCAACCTATGTAATGCTGCATTTTAGGAGACAATAAAAACTATAAATATTCACACAACAACTTGTTTTTGCATAGTATAAATAGAACTACGAGATGAATTCCTATTATACGCGTTATTATTTAATACAAAGCGGCAGTGGTCTGTCGGATATTGGAGAATTATATCGTGGTCCACTTATTTATCAACGTGGAAGAGGTATCGGTAGCTTTTTCAGTGCATTATTTCGACACTTAAAACCTCTAGCTACATCGGGATTAAAAACATTAGCACAACAGGCTGTAAAGGCAGGACAAGCTATAATACAAGATAAAAACATCAACAGCAAATCAGTTAAAGATATTTTAAAAGAACACGGTAGAGTTGTTATTCAAGATTTAGCTCAGAAAGGTATAAATAAAGTGTTTGACGGCATGAGTGGAGCAGGTATAAAAAGACCGAACCCGTTTACAACCTTGCATATAAAACCAGCTCTTAAACGTAAGAGACGTGGCAAAACACCTAAACGCACGAGAAATTGCAAAACAAAAAATCAAAGAAAAGGAATAAAAGCAAAAGCTTTGAAAACAAAACGAAAGATACGTAAACGTATACTGGACATTTTTGATAAGTAATAAACATAATGTCGTACAAAGAATGTATGAAATCGGAATTGGATCTTTTTTCCACACCACCAGTTCAAAGCAATATTTTGAAAACAGAAGAAGTAGCATATAAGCCAATAGCCTTACTAGACAACTCCTCCGTTCTAGAGTTTGTAACCTTGGGTCATGGAGATACATACCGAGATTTATCTAGCATCTATCTTCGTTTAAAATTGCAATTAATAAAAATAAAAGATGGGAAAGAAGTACTTTATTCAAAAGAAGGTGATGCTCCAGGTTTAATAAACAACATTTTACACTCCATATTTCGCCAGTGCACCGTATATTTGAATGGGAAACCAATTGCTCAAACCGACCACAATTACAATTATCGCGCTTATATTGAAAATTTATTAAATTATGGTAAAGATGCTGCATCAACCCAGTTGGAGTCGGTCGGTTGGTATCTTGACAAAGATGACACGGAAATTGCAGATATCGATAAACCCGTCGCTGAATTACATCAAGGCTATTTAGATCGGCAGAAACTTTTCAATAAAAGTAATGTAGTTGAACTGATGGGGAAAATTCATACTGATTTGCTTAATCAGGATAAGTTGCTATTAAACGGTGTAGATTTACGTGTAGTTTTATCGCTTGAAAAACCAGAATTTTATATTTTATCCAAGGCTGGCGATGACTCACCACACTTAAAAATCCTGGATGCAACCATGTACATGAATCACGTAACAGTCAACCCGAATATTTTATTAGCACATGAGACAGTTCTACAACGTTCAAATGCCATATACCCATACAAGCGAGTTGAAGTTAAAAGCTACACTATTCCCGCAAACACATTTACACTTTCACTGGATAATATAGTCATCGGACAGCTACCGAACTTAATAATTTTTGGAATGGTGGACAATGATGCGTACACTGGCAGAATAACAAAGAACCCCTTCAACTTTAAACATAACAACATTACCAGATTCAATTTATCAGTGAATGGCGTGCAGATACCAAATCAACCTCTCGAATTTGACTACTCAAAGGAAAATCCGATTAGTACACGCGGATACAACACGTTATTCAGAGGAACCGGTATTCATTATTTCGATAAAGGTCATCAAATATCCAAGAAATTATTTGACAAGGGATGTTTTCTTCTCGCTTTCGATTTAACCGCAGACAATTCATATAACACGACTTGCGGCAATTTACTAAATCAAGGGACTGTACGAGTTGAAGGAAAATTTAGAGACGCGTTACAAAATAGTGTGACATGCATTGTATATGCTGAGTACGATGGAAGCATTGAAATTGACAAGGATCGAAATGTTTACACAAATTTTTAAATCTACATAAGGCGGCTACGTGCAACAAACTGTTAGTCGACAAATTGCTTTATTACGGTAACAATGAGCTGTTTAATTAATGTGGAATACTTTTGCGGGGGTGAATATACCTTCTTTAAAAAAGTCTCTTTAGCTGGATTCACTGCGCAAAATAAAACGTTTGCGAAGGAAATAATTTTTAAGTATCCAACATCTGGTACAGAATGCACTGAGCAACAACAATCAACTAAATTTGGTAATCTTGAACTAAAACGGATTGATGAAGACCTTATAAAAACTCTGGCGAAATTTAAGACAATCTTTGTTCGTGGTACATCAACTAAGGAGTTTATAAATAACTACGTTACATCTCTCACTAAGGTCATTGATCTAGAGGCAACATTTAGCTGTGAACAAGAATGAACACGATCGAGCTTGCAGCCGCCCTGACAAATAACCGTTTAACAAACAAGTTTTTTAGAGGAGTCTTCCCCTGCAACCATCTACCGCAAAAAATAAAAAAACCCGCATGCGTCATAGCTAATACGGATCCATCACATAAAGGTGGGACTCATTGGGTTGCATTTTATTTTCCTAAACAGGGTCCTGCAGAGTACTTTGACTCGTTTGGAAGATATCCAACCAATAAATTTTTTCAAAAATTCCTTCTAGCTAATTCAAACACGTTTTTAAATAGCAAGAAACGATTACAAGGCCTGTTTTCATCAACCTGTGGACATTATTGCTGTGTGTTTCTATATTCTCGATGCAGAGGAAAGAGCCTCAAGACTTTTTTAAAACAGTTTACTGCTAGTGACTTAAGATTAAATGACAATAAAGTGATTAATTTATACTTGAAGAATTTTACACAAAGTGGTGGGGATTTTTGTAACCAGTCATGTAAGGCTGAGATCAGCACTATAAAAACCTGAACACAATGTTTCAATATTCAGTGTGCAAGTTTAATTTGAGTAACATGGAGCCATCAAGCAAGAAGAGACAGAGGACTGTTGGAGCTAAAGGAACAGATAAGCTGCCTAAACCTGAATCAGTACCAGCACCAGCAGTAAAATCTAAGAAGAAGAAGAAGAAGCTGTCCAATTTTGAAGCAGAAGTGGCAGGAGAAAACCTTTTGCTAAACTATACATACCACCTGGACGATTGTCATAACCGGAAAATAGTACTTGGGTTTGATCCATTATCTTTCGAGGCGAAAATTGTATTTCATCGTCACGGCTTGTTTCCTGTGTCAGCATCTTTTTCCGAATGGACATCAGTTTACAAACATCTAAACGACTTGAAAACCCAGATGGGAGAGACGATTCCAGCAAATCAGGCCGAGCTGAACAATGAGCACAGGATCTCCATTAACAACAACTCGAGCATCATACTAAAGCAGACGGAACTTTATAAATTGTTCGAAATGTTGACATTTTTCAATATTATCATGTATCACAACAACAACGCTTCCGAAAGTGTAAAGGAGTACTATAAGAAGTATGCTGAAAAATGTAAAGGAAAAGGCGTATTAACTTTAGCATGTGAAGATTTTTTTATTCCAAGTCGAACTTCCTATGTACACTTGAATTATTCTAGACTTTTTTATGAAATACCTTTGTTCTGTATTAGTAATCTTATTTTTGACACTATAAATTTTCAAGGCATATAAATAAATAAATAAAATAAAAAACTATAAAAAATTCTTTTATTGAAAACATTTATTCACTAACATGTACAAATAAATATTAATACAATTTTGAACAGCACATCGCACTGAAGGTAATTTACCATGGATGGGGCAGTATGTTTCAAAGTGTTCCAGAAGTGTTAGTTTTGGTATTTCCAGTTGTTTTATTTCAGCTTCCAGTAGGTATTTTTGAACAAACCTCGCTTTTTCCAGTCCTTTCACATAGATTGTTGAATTTGAATAATTTGTCAGTATCACTGGTAAATCGTTGTAGTCAATATTGCCGCCGTTCCATCTTAGGCCATTTATCTTGTTAAAGTTGAATTCATTCTGTCTGCGGGCTTTTGGTGTCAACTCGTTGTATGAATATGGAGGTTTAAAAAAGTACAAGTCTGGTAAAAGTGATCCATAACGTAAAACTGCCAACTCCTTAGCAAACAACTGTCCATTAACTCCGCTGGCAAACTGCACGTCTAAAATGATTCGGTCTGAGCTCATGACTTTGACTGCACAAATGGAAATACAAAGCAGGTGCGATTTCATGGCTTTATATAAGAACTCATTTCCCCACCACCTTAAGAGGTAGAGTTTTATTTGGCGCGTTTTTTTTATCATGTGGTTTCCCCAATAGGCCTAATCCACAAATATTATCCACATGTTGGCTCAAAAACTCATTTTTCTCTTTAGGAGCTTTTTTGTCTTTTAAACCCATATGGTAGAGAGCTGCGATCTTCCAGAAATCTTCGTTTATTTGAAGTCACTTTATATTTTTTTATTTCTGGAATCGTTACCACTTCGTGATCTTTTGTGCGGCGAATATTTTTTGAGAGGATGGGAATATGGTCGTCCTCGTTGTCGTTTAATATCATATTTTTGATTGATTCTAAATTTACATGTTGTGAGGCCTCATAGTTCAAACAGATCCCCTTTACTTTACTTTTTTGTATAATTGAATTTGTTTTCGTACTATGGACAGCGTAAGCATAATTTTTCGGACCTCCACTTGCAAAAATCGTGATATAACTGCCTGGACCATAACACTCAAGCTCGTCAGTCATATCTCCTACAAATTCTCCAGTTGGTGGATCATATTCTCCTTCGCGACTGATGTAAATAACAGAATCGGTGTCGTAGTACAAAACTCTATCTCCAATTTGTTCCAAATAACCAAGAAGTTTGAGTCGTGCCTGGGTGGTAGTATAAGCTGCTATACAAACGTTGACTGTGGCCAAAGACTCTGCGGCTTCTTCTTTGTAACCCCAATTGACTATCAGTGTTTCTTCATTAACAGGGAGGAGATGGTGTACTTCAATTGCTGGATTTATTAGCATGGTGTACAGCTCTGAGGGGCTATTAATGATATTTGTTTTCGGTTGATTTTCGCGCTGACCAAACTTTCCCCAGAAGGAATTCAGTATGAGCTTGGCTAGAGATCTTAATCCTGGATTATTCACAATTTCTGAAAATTTTAATTGAACGCCTTCGTTCTCGAGGACAGCTTCAACGTATCTTTGTTTTTCCTCGTCTGTATTGCATTTACTAGGCCATCCTGATGCCTGCTGTTTCATTATGATAAATTTATTCATCATTGCAGTGAACAGACCACCTGAACGAGTTAACTTATCGTATGTTTCAGTTTCATAGCTCCATATCTCATATATTTCCAACAGTTTGTATCCTCTACATAGAGCTGTTTTCACTTCGTCAATTACCCACGTTCCGGTCAATGCTCTTTCCTCGTCAGAGTGTGGGCAGTCTAGATCTTGCTTTTTCTCCTCACTACATCTGCGGCATAATGGAAACATTAATTTATTATTTTGTTTAATAGGAAGAACGGGGTGATACAGGCCTTCTGGAGGTAAAATTCGACATTTAATTAATCCCTCGGTATTTTCTAAATCAATTTTGGAGCAGGCATCCGCACCAACATGTAATATAGGATGACCAACTGGAAATTTTCCATATTTACAAACCCAGGGGTACAGTGAGCATACATCTATGTATTTGATTTTTTCACCAGGCTTGCACTCATAATGCTTATAAGCATTTCCTGTTCGTCCACCATAAAAAGCATCGCGAGGATTTAACGGTGAATTTGCCAGCAGAGGATGGTCTTTCAAAGATTTCATCTCCTTATTTCTTTCCATTTGAGTAAAAAAATCGCACTTCCACATCTCGATAACTTCATATCCATAGGAACGTAAGCGCTCAGTTTTTGCAACAGTTGCTTCATATCTCCGATTTAAAGTATCACATTGATCGTCGTGGAGAGGTTGATTCCGGTTATGAGTTAGACATTTAGGGTGTCCGTGGTAATAACAACCATGGAATTCGAAAACCTGCTTTGTCTCAGAGCAATATCCATCCACTTTTACACCATTTAAAACAATCTCTCTTTGCTTGGCTGCATGCACTATATTAATTCCTCGCTTTTTTTCTTCCCATATAAGCCAATGGATTGCTATGGTTGACTGAATGTCAGCGTTTCTATATCCGTTTCTTGGAATAATCCCAATAGTATTAGCCTTAAGGAAGTTGCGTCGAAAAACAAGGTTGCATGCAGAGGCAATAGTAGTAGCTGCAAGAAACGGGTCAACTTTACATTCATCCAGCATTAATTTCCGGAATTTTAAGCATGCTTGTGTTAAAATATCGACGTCACTTACGCAGTAGTCTACAAGATCTCGCTGCATATTGAATTCATCATTTTTATGCTCCTCGTACCATTTTAGAAACGTGTCGCGGTCTTCAGTTTTCATAGTGTCTGGGCTGTAATATTCGATAGGTGGTAATAATCCAATATAACTTTCATTGTCGAGAGTGTTGAACAGGTGGGGGAAATAACCTTTTTTGTATACAGATGGTAAATCAAAAACCTTTGGTAGCTGGGATAAAGCCATGGGAAAGTAATTTAGAGAATCTATAAATTTTATATTTCCCAGTACCATCATTAATATCTTTGTTCCACGCATTATTAATTCAGGTTTCAAAGTAGTATGATGAAGTATATAATTTAAAATGAACTGATGATCAAACGCCTGTCCATTATGGGCAATAACAACCACTTGTTTGAACTTCTTTCTAAGTTCAAAGACATTTTTCAAAAATTTGTTAATTACATCAGATTGGTAGATCTGAAGTCTAAAGCCACATTTCTGACAAAAATACAATTTGTTCTCTCCAATACATAAATCACAGCGTTTAGCAAGAACACATAAATTTGGCTCATGCAGTTTTATTTCTCCAAATGTTTCTTTTTCACCTACTACTTTTTCCTGTCTTGTTTCCAAGTCATAAAATACAAATAAAATGTCTTTTGCCTGAGCTTCTCGGGTATCTAGTTGAATAAAGCAGTTGTGTCCTTGTTGCACATGTTTATCACACACCTTGCAAAAATACTCTCCACATGTATGAACTTTATCTGCCTTAAATGTTTTCAGACAATCCATACATCTTTTCACCTGTTCACAAACACTATCTCCATTTAAAGAGCCTGAAGCTTTATGATTAACATAACAATTCAGGCCCCTAAAGCCTCGATTGCACTCTCTGCAGAAAATTTCTTGGTTGTTATCTTTGACGCATGCAGGAGCTTGTTGACAACAAGGACAAGTTCCGCTGCATCTGTGAGCGTTTTTGCTATTATACGCTGCATGACACTGCTCACAATAATAGCTACAGCAAAATGCCGCAGTCAAAGAAGTTATGACATTATAGTGGTTCTCATGATACAATAAGTTAAGCCGTTTTCCATCATTTTGGCCTTCAAAAACAACGTCTTTTCCCTTGCTGCCATAACGATAAACTATAATCTTGTAATGTTTTAGATGCTCTTGAAATCGATGAAGTTCCAAGATCCCAGCTCCTTCAATAGGTATATCTACTTTAGATTCACCTAACAGTTCCATGACTCGGTGTGTTTGTACTTTTCCAATGTCTCTTTTTATTTTTGTATAATTGGAATCTTTATTTGCATGGGCAATTGCAACCACCAAAGCCCTGGGTAGACATAAATTATCTTTATTGTTTATAACCACAACACACCTTCTCTTAACACATTCTTCATCAAATGTATTATATTTTTTTCCATGATCCCTTCCTCTGCCTTGTGGTAAGCTGACTGATGTTGCTTCTAGACAGAATGAATCGGTGCTCACTCCCTCTGAATTGCTTTGGAAAATTTTTGCAATTATTTCCCACACATTGAGGGGGTTGACCTCCGAGGCTAGTCTATAGCTTAACCAGCCTGGTCCTCTTTCCTTAAAACTATCTCCACAGAAGGTAAACCCAACGTAGTCCTCAGGCTGGAGCTGCATAATCACATGCTGTACTATATCGTCAATAGCGTTTTTGAACCATGTAGCGGGTTCTACACTCGCAGGTGGACTTTTAATTTTAAAATTAATTTTGCGCCCACGCAGATTGAAACGCTTGATGTGTGTTGTCACATCGCTGGTGATGGAGAATTTACGCCCAAACTCTCTATCCAACAAATCTTTTAGCTCCTCATTGTTGGTGCTCATCATGAGTTCCTCGTTTGCATGCACAATCAAAAGAAGAAATAAAATAAAAAATTGTATAGTATTTACTTTTTTTTTACAAAATTTTTCTTGAATTCACGATTCTTTCTTCTTATTTTTTCCCGAAAGAACCGCTTTTCATCAACCGTTACAGCTAACTTCTCGATGCGCTTTAACTCCCCAATTTCTTGACGGTGGAGTACTTTTACTCCTCCACGTTTTGTTTTGGGCTTGAATTGTAATTGCCGCTGCTTATATTTTAAATCCTCGATAAGTAGAGGGGCAGGGCCTTGTTCCCGCTTCTGCGTCCGCTCTTCCTGAAGTCTCCGATATTGCTGCAACGAAATTTTTTTCGTTGTTCTTGGTAGTGTTGGTTGTTGTTGCTGATGATGATGTTGCTGCTGGTGTTGCTGCTGCTGCCTATGGTATCTTCTTCTGCTCTCCTCTAATAGGTAAAATGGCTGTTCTTCTTGCTGCTGCTGCTGCTGTTGCTGCTGGCAGTATCTCTGAATATCCTCTTCCACTTGTAAAACTTTTGCGGTGAACACTAAAAGAAAACTGGTCAATGCAGAACTATATACAGGCAAAAATGCCAATTGTTAACAGTCGGCTATGGCCACTTACTGTCGTTCTGCTTTGAAAACTCCAATTTTTCTGATTGCCAGTCTCTAGATCACCAATTTATATACTCAACTCAATAGCCGTCGTACAATGATACACCGTGCAAAAAGGTCATAAATTTTTAAGACTTTCGATGGTGAGGGTAAGTTGGCTTAGAGGTAATAATAATAAAAATTCCATTCAAAATGCTTCAGTTATTTTCCCCATCTTGTTAAAATTTATTGATAATAAAATTTCTCGAGGGTAAAATCGCATCTCCATTAATTGCTTTTTTACGACGGCCGTTGGTATCCCGAGCTAATAAAAATTCCATTCAAATTGGCTGGTACACATGCGCTCTGTATAGAACTAAACGAACGAACGAAAAAGAAGAAAAGGAAAGTCCTCTGAAATTGCCATGAGCAAGCGTGTGTTCCGTATATAAGCGGTCTTGCGTCATCTTCCCATCCCGTTAAAATTTATTGCTCTCTGATGTACAAGGAATGTTTTCCTGCGGGCATTAAGATTTATAAGAAATGTTGTTCCAAGGTTATTTTTCCCATGGTGCACAGAACGTATTAAAATTTATATACACAGGTTTTTTCATCGAGAAGAACTACAGCCGAGGTTAATATACTCGTTGGAAATGGTGGGGTTAGTGATTGCGTATATAAATTCGAGTTCTGGAGATTGGGAATCAGAAAACTCAAAGCTCTTCAACAGAACAGCGGTAAGCGGCCTTAGCCAACCGTTAACAATCGGCACTTTGCCAGTAAATAGTTCTGTTTTAACTTGTTTTTTATTTTAGCAGTACAAGTGACAGCAGCAGCAGGACCAACAACTAACAGCAGAAGCTACTACTACCAGCAGAAACCAGCACAATGGTAAGTACTTTTAGAACCTAGGGTTTTAAATTAATTTAAACATTTTTTTATAGAGCACCTTTTCTCTTTTGACATCGTTTGCCGAAGCAGCCTCAACAGATACAAATATCCCCATCTCTTCCATGGAGGAAAACAAACCCTACCCCATCAAGTATTTTAAACTTGTTACTACGAGGTATGGGTTAAGGGTGATTGTTACCTTCATGGACAACACTTATGTTTACCTGCCATCTAAATTTGCGGAAAAAATAAAGACAGAAGAGCAGATAGAGGAACTCAATGCAGAGCGAAGCAGATTCATGATTTTCGAGGGGAAGGACAACAACAGAAGCGGTCTTTTAAAAATAAAATTTATTTAAACGAAAGAATCAGTGAATAAAAAATGAAAATTTTTAAAATCAATGTTTTATTTATTTCACAATTTTTTTATACTCTTATTTTAACTTTCTAATATATGTAGCTGCAGCATTTCCAGACCCTCGTACATCTTCTTTTGAAAGTTGGCGGTGACAAACCTCCTATCTGAGAGGAACTCAATGCAGAGCGAAGCAGATTCATGATTTTCGAGGGAAAGGACAACAACAGAAGCGGTCTTTTTAAAAATAAAATTTATTTAAACGAAAGAATCAGTGAATAAAAAATGAAAATTTTTAAAATCAATGTTTTATTTATTTCACAATTTTTTATACTCTTATTTTAACTGCTTACTCTTATTTATATGTAGCTGCAGCATTTCCAGACCCTCGTACATCTTCTTTTAAAAGTTGGCGGTGACAAACCTCCTATTTGTAGGAGCTCCACCTCTGTCCGTCTACGCCTCTTTGCTACTTGAGTAGTTGCAGCCTGCTCTCGGCTGCACTTTACAGTGGGCCTCTCGCTGCTGCATGCTGCTACCTCTCCTCCACTCCACCCTGAATTCGCCTCCTCATCCTCGTACGGCGCGGTGTTTTCCATCGGCTGCTCTTTGGTGGCTGATGCCGCCTGGTTGGACTCCTCTTGCGGCTCCTCCTTTACAGCGGGCTTCTTGCTGCTGCATGCTGCTATCTGCCCACCACTCCACTCCAAATTCGCCTCACCATCCTGGTACGGCTGCTCCCTGCTGGCTGTTGCCGTCTGGTTGTCTTCATCGAGCCACATTTGTGTCTCCTCCTCAAGCTCGTACAGCAGCTGAGTCCACTCTTGATTTGCCGCCTCATATTGCACTGGGTTTGCCGCGGGCTGCTCCCTGCTGGTTGTTGCCGTCTGGTTGTCTTCATCGAGCCACATTTGCGTCTCCTCCTCAAGCTCGTACAGCAGCTGAGTCCACTCTTGATTGGCCGCCTCATATTGCACTGGGTTTGCTGCGGGCTGCTCCCTGCTGGCTGTTGCCGTCTGATTGCGCTCCTCTTGCGGCTCCTCCTTTACAGTGGGCTTCTCATTGCTGCATGTTGGTGCCTGGTTACACACATCCGTTCTGCTTTCTGAGGTCTTCTTCAGTCTGTTTAATGGATCTCCGAAAGCGTCCAGAAAACTTCTATAACTCAGCATTTTTCTGGTCCCTACTTCACGCTGCATGAGGTTGAGGAACTGCCTCTCCACCTTCCTGTTCCTCAAAAGGTGTACCTCGATCCCTCGTAGACACTTTCTAAGTTGCTCCTTTACGTGTTGATTGTAGTTTTCCATGGCTTTCTCTGGAAGGAAACTGTGATTCTCAGTCTCCAAAACGCGGGTTATATATCCAACTCACTAACCCTACCATCATTTCTATCTCGTACATTGATGCACCTTGCAAAAAAAAAAGTATAAACTTTTACGAGCTTCGTTGATAAGGGTAAGTTGGCTTGAAAGTAATAATAATAAAAATTCCATTCAAAATGCACCGGACAAGTATAAAGAAGCGAACCTGCTTCAGTTTTTCCCATCTTGTTAAAATTTATTGCTTTCTAAAAACTTGCGAAAGGTAAAATCCCATTAATAAAAATTCGCGCAGGTAGAATCCCGCGTCCATTACTTACCTTTTTTACGACGGTCGCCAGTATCCCGATCTAATAAGAATTGTATAGGGGTCCCATGCGATCTGTATAGAAGCGAGCGAACGATCGAAAGAAGACCGGATATTTAGTTCATTAAAAACGTCTGGGATTTTTATAAAGCATCGAATGAATCTAACTTTAGTATATCAAATTTATGACTAACAATTTAAGAACTTAGCTGGTATTTTGTGCATGAGGTAATAAGTTGTGTTTTATTGAACCGGATATTTAGTTCATTAAAAACGTCTGGGATTTTTATGAAGCATCGAATGAATCTAACTTTAGTATATCAAATTTATGACTAACAATTTAAGAACTTAGCTGGTATTTTGTGCATGAGGTAATAAGTTGTGTTTTATTGAACCGGATATTTAGTTCATTAAAAACGTCTGGGATTTTTATGAAGCATCGAATAAATCTAACTTTAGTATATCAAATTTATGACTAACAATTTAAGAACTTAGCTGGTATTTTGTGCATAAGATAATAAGTTGTGTTTTTATTGAACCGGATTTTTAGTTCATTAAAAACGTCTGGGATTTTTATGAAGCATCAAATGAATCTAACTTTAGTATATCAAATTTATGATTAAAATGTATACATGCTAGAACCGGCATTGTATATCTACCAATTGAAGTCCTACCTACAGAGTGCGGGATCCCCTATAGCAGTGCCCCCATAGTCCCCGCCAAGACCCCCGCCAAGACCCAGCCGAGGACCCCAGCCGCAGCCCCAGTCGAGGCCGCCGACCCCCGCCGAGCCCAAAGCCACCGACCCTGACCCAGTTCCCGACTCGTCCAGTCTCTAGGTCAACCACCTTGACCTACATCACAAGGCCAAATACAACTGATTGATTGATCCCAGGTGAATGACATCCCATTCTAACACCTCATTAATCATTATAATTACACATAAAATCAATAAATGTCATTCTAATTACCCATAAAAAGCAATAAATGTCATTCTAATTACCCATAAAAGCAATTAATGTCATTCTAATTACCCATCAATCAACTTAATTGCTCGTAAAACCAATTAAAATGACATTAATGGGCAATTAACTTGATTAATGGGCAATTAAAATGATTAATGGCCAATTAACATAATTAATGGGCAATTAAAAACCGGTTTTGGTTCCCAGGAGCAAGAGCCCCAATACCTACTCCTCGGGTCCACAAGGCCGACTCGCGAGGCAGTGAGGAGCCGAAAAAAATGCTCTACCAGATCTGATAAAAAATTTTAAATTTTTTTTCAAAATGGCCGAAAAATGCAATTGTTAATATTTGAGTTATAAACAAATGAAAAAAAAGTTACCAAAATTACATTAAAAAATTTTTTTTAATTGCATTCGAAAGGTGGCATGGAGAGCTACATTTTGAAAAAAGAAATTTTCATTTTGGACTTAATGGCATAAAATGGCGGGCATTTCAAATTTTAGATAACAATAGCAATTTTGGCCAACGGGTTCAGTATTTTGGCACCAATTTTTCAGAGTCTTTTTGTAACATCAAAAAGTATATTTTTTGAAAGTTTGATGCAAATTGGTGCAGTTGACTGTCTTGGGCATTAAATTGAAAAAAAATACTGTATTTTTCTTGTTTTTTCAGTTTTGTAGGTTATGTATGTACTTCAAAAAATTGAAACCAACGAGGATTTATTGGAAATTTTATTACGAAGAGACTGGTATTTATTTTGCCCCGATCCGACTTATAGAACCGGAGTAATTCACATTTTAAGCTCGAAAAACGTGGTAAAAAAACTTTAATTGTTTATAACAAAAGTAGCACAAGTTTTTCGAGGTCCAAAACTTACCAATATACTCCTGGTGATATCCCAAACAGGATTAAATCATAATTTTGCTGTTACAAAACTATACCTATCTTTTCATTTTTTTGGCCTTTTTTTACTGCACTATTAATAACTATTCAATACACTACTATATTTTATTGATCTTTAACAGTTGCTGTATATCAGGAATTAGAGAAACTGCGCATAGGATTTAAGAAATTAAAATAAAAATTTAACGATTAAAGATTTCAATACAAATACTGAGGGTAACAATTGCAAAGAAAACCAAATGCTCACATAAATAATTCTAAATTTAAAAACTAACCCTTTTGAATAGTATGGGAACGGTTAGCTTTCAACCTACTCGACTGAGGCAATAGGAAAAAAAGTAATACGTAACGAATGTCTAATGGTACTAGCTAACTATAACTGTAACACTAACACGCCACTAACCATATGGCCTGGACTAGAAATGATTTAATATGCACAACGAAACAAGGAATATCCCTTAGAAACGCAAATTATTAAGAACGTAGAACAATATAAATACCATAAATACCATGAATAATATCATGAAGCCCTGAATGCCGTAATACATGAAATTGAATGAATCGCCAACTTGAGATGTTGGTCGATAACAATGTAACAAGTAACTTTAATGGGAACGTGAATAATGAAGTTATAAAGATATAAATAGAGTAAGTAATGCTAAGGACGCACGCCAAAACTGCACTCGAGAGCTGCATTCTCCATCTCGTGGAAGTGATAACGAAAACAAACAAAATAAAAACGCTTATAATGGTTAAAGCAGTACAATACGTTCGGGATGGTACTATTCTGCTAAGTCACGTAATATCGATAGAATCTTGACAGGACAATCTTCTGCCAATTCCCATCCGGCTGACTTACACGCTCGGCACAGGCATTTTAAATTGTTGGGAGTTGGCTCTTGGAGTAGTTGATTAGCCAGCCCATCAAGCATCTGCCCAGTTTTCTACCAAGCGAACCGACCTTCTGAAATCGACCATAAGCTTCCGCCACCAGTAAGGTTATACCGTGCAATTGATAATCAATTGGGGGAATGTACCTTTTAATCACTTCCTGCTGATAGGCCAAGGTTAACCGAAACAAATTTCTAAAAACGCTATTTTCCACGGGATTCATCGAGTCAAAGAGCTCATACAGCCTAGCTCCAGTATGACAGAAGGGTGGTTCGGCCAAGGAATAGTGGAAAATGATCTCCATCGCATGAATCAGGGTCAAAGGTTTATTCACAATGTCCGCCAACATGGTTACTATTCTCGAAGCCATCGTATCGAAAGCACCTGGATGTGCTTCTAAACATTTAACAATGTTCAAGGTGTATTTTATCGCTGCACCCTCCAGTGCGGTTGATGACATCATTGGGTTGACGGTTACTCGTCTAGAAATCAACTCCTTTGCACCGGGAGATAACAAGTACAAGCAATGTGGCCTTCGCAACACTTTATGTGCTACTGGAAGTCCATAAAAGGTTTTTAAGCATGTCACATCCATTTTCTCTAAGACGTTAATACGCATCTACCGTTGAAAGGAAAAAAAAGTAATGATAATATGTTTGTGTGTTTAAAGATTTATTGTTAACAGTGTTTTTCAAATTTCCAGGATGGCTGAAATAAAATCTTTCTGAATCTCTCTCCCTAGGATTCTCGGTGGTAGCTATGAGACACCGCCAACACCAAGTGTCACCGACAACGCCGGAAGCACCTCAGGTCCACACTCACGTGGACGACATGAAAAGTATCTCTCATCACAACAAAAGAGAAAGCTTCATCAAAAATAATAAAAATTTGGATTGATTCCGCTGTCCAACCACAGCTGAGCTACCCTTCGGAAAATGAATCAGAAGTGGGGACAGACGGGATACGAAGAAAATAGATGAAAAGCAAAAGCAAGTGGAGGGAGCTGGATGACTCTCAGGGAGGTCCACAGGGCGCAGTACCAAGCGCGAAGCTCTGTTAGCCAGACGGTTAAGCCTGTGCAACATCCTTGAGGTTCACCTGAAGTGACCCCAACCATTACCATTACCAAATTTCGACCACATGTCGAAAGGGAAATGAAAGAAAAAAGAATTTTTAGGGACTGAATGGATTAAAGATGTCCACGGGGCGCAGTGGCAGGCGATATCGCCCGAGTAACATCTCAAACGTCCACCAGGAAAAATAATCAGGATCCTGCTCTTGAACCG
Source organism: Thereva nobilitata (assembly GCA_963855945.1). Taxonomy (NCBI): domain Eukaryota; kingdom Metazoa; phylum Arthropoda; class Insecta; order Diptera; family Therevidae; genus Thereva; species Thereva nobilitata. Next base: position 73,378,761 of record OY979695.1, read on the forward strand.
ACGCAGTGGCAGGCTGTATGACGCCTGATACCAGAGCCGCCGACCCAAAAAAACAGAACAGAAGAACCCCTGACTAAACCTTCACGCATAGCCAAACGTCCACACGCTTGTTAGCAAGCCGTGACGGTAAGCAGAGTTCGAATATACCTAAAACGAAAAAGCTACCGCTGAACGGGACAATCTAAAAATGAAAACAAAGAAAAAGTTACAAAGAATTTGGACAACAGTTCTAGAAATAAATCTGAAAAAAAGTCAAGGACTAAGGCCTCGCGGTACTACCTTAGTCCACGCTAGCATTAGATAATCGTGTTGAACCATAAACAAACAAAAAAAAATTCTAAAGTTGACCGTGCAGGCATAAGTGGTAGTATACACTGAAAAAATTTAACTACACTGTCCGTGAAGGACTTTCAACAAGCTTTAACAGCCGCATTGGGCGCCATTTATGTACCGGCACAATTGAGCTCCTTGCTGGTAACAGCCAGGATGGCTACCATCATGCTTGGTCATGCTTCCTTCATCAGCAGCTTTGAAAAACTGATCCGGATAGCAATCGCAGACATAAAAAATTTCTAAAAAAAACTCACCCTCCCTAATCCTCCGAAATAACCGTTAAGGGGGTGTTATGCCGGTCACACAGTAAACGCTAGCTCGACGGAAGGGGTCGTCGGGGGTGTGACCGGGCCGAAACCTATATCGTTCACCACTTACCTACATGCCTGTGTGAAAAATCTTCATGTCATTCCCGGCCTTCTGTCACTCCTCACAGAGTGTCCTGTTTAACCTCTAAGGCATTGTGGAACCTGTAACAAAGTTGACTCCACGACGTGAGAACCCCAAAGAAAAATCCCCCTCTCAACCATCCTGGAAACCCAAAAAAGGGACTTAGTACCGCATGCTTAATAAAGAGGTAAACGGTGTAAGTATAACTTCAAAATACATATATTATATGATTATTATAAAACTCTTAAAGTTAAACAAATTTTATACAGCCGTTGCAACAACAACAATTTAACAGCAGAATGTATTAGATGGTCTGGTGTATGTTGGGGTAGTGGGGGGGGTTACCCACTGGACTCGGTAATAAAACAGAAGGGAAGGAACAACGTCGCTTTGGCCAAATCGAAGTTGCACAAATCAATAACCCTTATCAAATTGTAACCGACCACACGCTCAACAGGCAATTACGCCTATTGCTCTATAAAACCCAAAAGTACATCGTTAAAGAGGAAAAGTCAAATGTGTGTTCACACTCCAGAAGAATGGACAGTGTAGCCTAATTATTTAACGTAGGCAATATGATTAACTTAATAAGTGTGAAGATATTTATATGAAAACTTTAGGAATAATAATTTGTAAATATAGGTATATGTATTCATGAATTGTAAATATATTGAGTGGTGTAATATATAATTAAATTGTAATATAATTAGTGTTATTTAATAGATTAGCATGTAATATAGTCAAGCAATATGATAATAAAAATGGCAATATAATAGTTAATTAATATGATAACCCACAATGTTAAAGTTAATTAAAGTTAACACAATTCAAGTAAAAAAAAGTATTATTCATTATTATATGATTAATCCTGTAGTTCGACAAGCGACTCAAAACTAGTGCTATTCTGAGACACAAAAGAAGCTATCTTCTAATTCATATCAGAGAATATTCAACAACATCATATATTCGCATTGGGATTTTTTTTTAAAAGAAGTGTTTTGAGAATTAATTTTTTTTTGTTAAATAGAAATTAATATCATTCGTAGTGACGTAATCGACCTGATTATAGCTGGGTTTGACTCATTATTGTCCAGTTGGCAGGATCTTGGCACCAGATAGAAAAAAACCACAATATTTATACTCCAATTGTATATATCAAGTTCTAGAAGAAAACTTTTGAGCTTGGGCGGTGACTTCAAAAAATGAGTCCACATATACGCAGAAGTTTTTTTCTCTTGTTCTGGAAGACTAAGACTCGGGTAAAGCGTCGCTGTTCTGATCCGTCAAAAATCCCGAAATTAGAATTTTCTTATCCTCTCTTCAAAAAAACGTACGCAACACGTGCTTCCGGGCCACCTTCAGCGCCCCACTTGATACTACAGCAGTAGACCTGCTACACAAAAATATACCTGTATCCTGGGTTTCTTATATAAACTGATGCCTGTTAATAGAGACAATCCCAAAGAAACTGTGATTCACCCTAGGTTCTTCTTGCAGTTAAATGATTAGCCCTCAGACTGCCAATCCTTCCTATTGACTAATTGAAAGCTGAGCTCTCCTGATGACAATTAGTAATTTGGGGGTTGTCCACTCCTAACTCCACTTCAGGGGGAGTTCCTTATTTTGTTTTGATTGCTATGTCTGCTATCCACGATGTTACCAAAAACTAAGCCTTCAGAATGATTAAATTATCTCGCCTTGCATGCTTTCTCCACAAAATAAAATTCACTCTTCGCTCTGGGTATCGAACCAAAATCGACTCTCTTTCATCAAGAATTAATCCCGACTCTCAAAATTTTTCAGTTCATTTTTCTTCCAAGAATTTTTTTTGTTTTTTCCGCCTACTGTGTAACAAATTTTTGAAATAGTTTTTTTCGGGAAATGATTTCAGTGATATTTTCGGAAATTTCCGCGAGATGGGGGCATCATCCATAGGGAGAAATAACCGATAAATAACCGACCGTTACAAGGTTCCCTCGAGTGACACTTAGTCCATGCGATAATAAAAAATCGAAAATTTATATAATAGCCCCATAGTTAATCTAATACATGGGTACACTAAAAACATTAGTTATAATAAAATACTACCTATCTGGTATATATCCACATTCCTTTCCCAGGTTTTTTTCCAGAATTTGCTTTAAGGTCAGTAGCTGGTCCGATGTTGACTTGTTTGTCCTAAAACCAGCTTGATATTCTTCTATAAGGCCTTCCGCTATAGGTTCTAATCTGAAAATCTTCACATCCTAGCCCCAAATGGAAGAACATTGAACATAGTGTATCCTGAAGCTCTCTCTCGGTTCAGAATTGATCAACAAGGTTTTTTCCATTTGTTTTTTATTGTTTATTCCCTATCTTTTTTTACCAATAAGAAAATAAAACGATTTCTTTCAGAACATTGTAGATGTATTCACGTCACTTGTCCGTATCCGTGATACAGACCCCGCTTTTTCAGGAAATATCGGACCGTTGCCGGACTTTTGCCACACCCTGTATTTCTTAAAAATCCGGACTTTTGACCATTTCATTCTTTTAATTACATATTATCATTTACTTATACTTTTATATGTGGGCACCCAGGCGCGGATCTAGAATTTTATTTTGGGGAGGGTCACGGAATTAAAAGTGGCGAAAAAAGTCCTACTCCTAATGGCCTATTTAGACGGTTCGCTCCCAGGAGCATTCCTCACGAACTTTGTGGATGAACGAAGTAGTGGGGCAGTGCCGCGGCTGGCATATGTGCAGGATGTGCAACTGCACAGGGCCCCGTGATTTTGGGGCCCCGCTAGCAAGGCGAGCGAAAAATTATTTTGGAATAAAAATCATTTGAATTCATTATTTGCATTTTTACTTCATTGAGAATGGGCCATACAAATGAATATGGGCCATAGAAATCAGCATATGGGCCATTATTATGAAAAGAAATGCGCGAGCGAAGCGAGCGAAATTTTTTTTGGACTCTCCCCAAATCCCCCAAATTGTCTGGCCGCGGCACTGTAGTGGGGTTGATGAGAGGTACCACCCTACCTCTCCCTTCATCCACAAAGTTCGTGAGGAACGTTCCTGGGAGCGAAGCGTCTAAACAGGCTTTTTTAGGGACAAACACAAAATTAACAAAACTAACCGAATTTTCTCGTGAATTAAAAACAAACGTAGTCCGCTCAAATTAGTCAAAAAATCGCCGTTTTTAGGAAATTTTTCCCACAACTATGAGACCGGTGCCAAGTGAAGTCTCTATTTTGTGGAGAACCTATGCATTTTGGTGAAAATATCAAAGTTGGAGAGCATAAAATTACCTACAAATTTTGCTTTTACAATTTTTCCCAACTCCGCATATTTTCGCCGATGGAGTCCGTTTTGTGCCATTTTTAGATTTTGAGCCAAAATTATGCATTTGTATGAAAAATTAAATGAGATCAAAGTAGTAGTTGTAGTTTTTCAACGGCCTTTCTTTGGACGCTTTGATTCATAAAAGGTTATGGGCCCAGACTTCTAAAGTAGGGAAGTATTAAAATTAAAGGAGAATTAACAATGGATCGAGGAGATTTGGTTAAAGTTCGTAAATTGGAAAATAGTGACGGCTGGGAGACGTGGAAGTTTCAAGTCAAAATAATACTGAAGGCGAATGAATACTTCGATGTTGTTACGGGGGAATTTATAAAACCAGAAGTGGACGTAGCAAATATCGAGTCTGGGGTTAAAGCAGACAAACAGGCGCAGATGATTGTCTCAACTGCTGTTGGGGAACAACCCATGATGTATATTTTGAATTGCAACTCAGCAAAGGAAATGTGGGACAAGCTCCACACTATTTACGAATAAAAATCTGAAACATCGATACACTTTCTTCAACAAAGATTTTACGCCTTCCAAAGAGATGCAAGTGATAATATGGCTACACATATCTCAAAATTGGAAAAGATAAGTCGCAGTTTGAGTGAACTAGGACAGCCAGTGCCAGCTGCTGATGACAAAAATTCTAGTGACGCTACCACTACAATATAATCATTTCAATACTGCTTGGGAATCAACACCAGAGGACAAGAAAACTCTAGCAAATCTGACTAATAGATTAATGATGGAAGAAAACTGGATGTTATGACAAGAGAATGCTTTAAAAGAAGGTGTATTTTATGCGTCCAAAGGAAGAACAAATCAAAACCGCGATGGTGGCAATACTGGTTGTAAAAAGAAAGTATTAAAATGTTACAGATGCGGAAAAATTGGTCACTTCAAACGTTAATGTAAAATGAAAATGGATTTGAATGCATCAAAGAACAATGAAAGAAAAGGGATCGGCATTTATCAGTGAATGGTTGTCAGTGCAAAGAATAACAAATAGAAAAATTAATGACGGGTTTGTTGATTCCGGTGCAAGTGACCACATGTGTAATGATAGCAAAGTGTTTATAAATTACAAACCTTTCGAAATACCGATTGAAATATGCATAGGAGATGGATCGTATATAAAAGCGAGAACGCAGTTGAGAATCACCTATCAAATATTTTACATGTTCCAGAGTTAAACCGAAATCTCTTCTCATCAGGAGCAACAATCGATAAGGGTCTCACGATGGAAAGTAACAAAGATGTGAATTTTTCAAAAGTGGGCAGCTCGTTTTAGTGGAAGAACGCTCAGATCAAAATCGTCTGTATAAGCTTAAAATTGAGGTAACATCTGCAGAGGTCGAACATACTGCTATGGTAAATACAGCTGAAAAATTATGTCTACAAACCTGGCATGAACAACTAGGTCATCAGAATGTACAGCACGTTGAAGAGAATAAATATTGAAGTTCGAGGTGACAAGCCGGATTTTTTCTGTAATGGTTGTGCCCAAGGAAAGACACATAGATTACCCTTCTATGAAAGTGTCCATAAGGCTAGCTATGCTGGAGAAATTATTTGTTCAGATTTGCGTGGACCTATGCAGAAACCATCCATTGGTGATTCTTTGTATTTCGTCATTTTTAAAGATGTTTATTCTCGTTTTAGGAAAATATTTTTCTTAAAACACAAAAATGAGGTAAAGGACCTACTTGAATCGGTACTAATTGCTATGGAGAAAAAGACTGGAAGAAAAATTAAAATTTTCCGATCGGATAATGGACTGGAGTACGATAATGCATTTGTCAAAAAAGTTCTAGATCGGCAGGGCATCAGGCATCAAAAAACTGTTCCATATACACCTGAACAAAATGGGATCGCTGAACGGGAGATGCGCACTATTGTGGAATCAGCTCGCTCAATGATATACACTAAGAAAATGGAACTGAAGTTTTGGGCAGAGGCATGCCATAGTGCTGTTTTTATCCTTAATCGAACAGGGACATCTAGCGTACCGAACAAAACACCGTATGAATTGTGGAATAATACATCACCAGCTAATGTCGATTTTCTACACATATTCGGAACTGAAGTTTACACGCATATACCCAAGGAGAAACGTAAAAAATGGGATGCTAAAGCTAAGCAGGGAATATTTGTTGGGTATAGCGAGAATACCAAAGGATACCGTGTACATTATCCGTGTAATAATAAAGTAGAAATTAGCAGAGATATTGTCTTCAAAAATGAATATTATTCTGTTACTCAAACAACCGAAATATCTGCCAATGAATGTGCTGATATATATAGAAAAACCATCAAATGCCCTTGATAAAGATTCCTATCTTGAAGAAAGTAATATATATATAACAGTGATACATCAATTGAAGGGACCGCTAAAGTAACTACAGAAAAAAATAAACGAGAAAGAAAGAAACCGTCCCATCTTGAAGATTACCATTTATATTTTGCTGTAAGTGACAATCCCCAAACGTACGAAGAAGCCATGGGAAATTAAGACAAAGATTGTTGAAAAATGCAATGGAGGAGGAAATAGAATCCTTGCATTTTAATGAAACGTGGGATTTGGTAGAATCACCACCTCCTAACAAAAGGATTATAGATAATCGTTGGGTTTATAAGTTAAAAGGAGGAAATGCGGATGAGCCACCCAGATATCGAGCTAGATTGGTAGTTCGAGGATTCGCACAAGAGTATGGAGTTGATTATAAAGAAACTTTCAGCCCAGTAGTTAAGTATGATTCAATAAGAATGGTGCTCGCCTTAGCCGCTCAATTACTACGTTTACATGCTTACTTGAAGTATACTTGAAGTAGTTTTCAAGTAACAAAATATGCATGTAAACTCGTCTTGACTTCACGTATACTTGAGTCAAGTAAATCACAAAAATTTGTTTGATTGACTTGAAAAAGCTCATGTAAACGCTACTTGAATACTTGAAAGTTTTTTTTCTTGGAACAAGAAGAAGATAAAAACTGTAGTGAATGTATACTTTTGATACAATCTTTGTAAAGTTATTTATGTTATAATAAGGAGCTAGTTTCTGTTATAATAAGAAATGTCAAATGTCAGTTCAAGAAAATTTCAAGACATTTTGAAGTCAAGTAAGTGAACCGAAAACACAACTTGAGTTTCAAGTAAATTTCAAGACAAGAACTCAAGTAAATCATGTAAACGTAATGAATATGGAATGAGTCTGCAACAGTTTGATATAAAGACTGCATTTTTGTATGGGGAACTGAAAGAAAATATATATATGAAACAACCTATCGGTTATGATAAGTCGGTTGGGCTGAGGGTTAGCAACCCGCTCCCATAAAACACACAATTGCTACGAATCGGCAAACATTGCCTCGGAACCGGACGTTCAACACGACGACGACCTTTGCTTTTCGAAACAGGACACGAATCGGATCATGGAATGTGAGAACTCTGCTTGCTGATGGACGGCTGGATGAAGTCCTCAACGAGATGAACCGCTATAAAATCAAGGTCATGGGACTCAGCGAGACCAGATGGCCCGATGCGGGGGAACATATCTGCCCAAACGGTGAGTCCTTATATTCTGGGAGAAACGAAACTGAAAACCGTAGGAATGGCGCTGGGGTAATACTCACCAAGGAAGCCAGGTCCAGCCTCAGTAGCTGGTCACCAGTTTCTGAGAGGATTATTACCGTGCGCCTACGTACCAGGCTAAGAAGTACTACGATAGTCCAATGCTACGCTCCGACAGAAGACGCAGAAGATGACATCAAAGACGAGTTCTACATGCGATTGAATGAGGTTTTTCGCTCTATGCCAAGGGGAGACATCATTGTTTTGATGGGTGACTTAAACGCACAGATCGGCCCCAACAACACCGACCTTGAAAACACAATTGGAAATCAAGGCCTAAGCCAAGATACCAACACAATGGTGAACTTTTCGTTGACTTTTGTACTTCCCATCAACTCATGGTAGGTGGAACTTATTTTTGTCACAAGAAGATACACAAGGAGACCTGGGTATTGCCCGATGGTAGAACGAGAAATCAGATAGATCACGTGGCCGTCAGTCGCAGATGGCGAACTATTCTGGAGGATGTCAGGAGCTTTAGGGGAGCAGACACTGGAAGTGACCACCATTTGGTAGTAGCAACTATCCGCCTAAAAATCGCTGCAATCAGAAACGTCCAACGCGATGCCATAAACCGTAGACGGTTTAACGTAGACCTTCTGCGTGAGAGCACCAAAAAGCGAGAATTTGCTGGCAAACTGCAAGAAATCTTAAACCAGCAAACCGTTTCTGACGACACAAATATTGAAGAGCTGTGGAGCACAACAAAGGGCGCTATATTTACAGCAGCGGAAACGAGCATCGATTATGCCCAAAGAAACCAGCAACACTGGATCTCGGACACAACCTGGCAAAAAATTGAACGCAGAAGGGCCCTCAAAAATAACGTGAACTCTACAAGCGACCCGGAAAAACGGCAACAACTTGAACGGGAATACTCCCAATTGCACCGGGAGGTAAAGAGAAGTTTCCGGCGTGATAAAAGGCGGCAGATAAATGAGCTCGCAGAGAAAGCGGAAAACACGGCAAACACAGGCAACAGTAAAGTGCTGTACCAAATCACCAAACAGCTCTCGCGAAAGCACTCTACTAAAAAGCATGCCGTAAAGAGTGCGGATGGAAGGCTGCTGTGCAGCGACGAGGAGCAACTCCAAAGATGGAGAGATTACTTCTTCGCCGCCCTGAATGGTTCATTTACACAGGAACCTCAGGAAAATAACAACAACAATGCACAGCCAATAAGAATCACCACTCGTGCCCCATCCAAGACTGAAATAGTAACCGCAATTCATGCAATGGGCAATGGTAAAGCAGCTGGAAAAGATGGCATCCCGCCAGAATTGTTGAAAGCTGACCCAAGCCTCATAGCAGATGCGCTACAGCCAATCCTGGAAATAGCATGGAACACCTGTACCTTTCCGGAGGATTGGACGGAAGGTATCATAGTCAAAATACCAAAAAAGGGGGACCTAACATTATGTGACAACTGGAGAGGCATCTGTCTATTATCTACTGTGGGCAAAATCTTGTCCCACATATTACTATCAAGGATAAGAGAGGCAGTAGATCGAACGCTTAGAAGACAGCAGGCTGGATTCAGAAAAGGCCGCTCCTGCATAGACCACATTGTCCATCTCATCATGCCCATCTATCCAGCTACCACCCGTACACCTGCCTAAACCAACTATAAAAAAATTTGGAACTACTTGGACACCACTCGAATGGGAAAGTAGATTAAAAAAAATAGGCGCTTCAAACAAGGTGACTGATAAGAAGAAACCGAAAAAATCGTCTCGAGGCGGTAAAGTAAGGACGGCCATCACACCCAGAACGTCGCAATCTAGAGCTGAAGCTTCCCGCACCCCCGCAAGCTGATCGGTTTTGGATATACAACTTTTCAAAACTGAATTCGCCGTTGACATACAAAACTGTGGACCTGTACTACCGCGTAAAAACAAGTTGTTACAATACAGGAACTTCAAGCTGCTCATGCCTACTAGGTATGAATGGCTATTTCTCAATTCCAAAACGGACGTTTTCAGATGGAACAACCTCAGCCTCAGTCTTTGGAAGGATAGGTTAAGTAGTAGATCTAGTATTGTTAAAATTAATACTCCAACTACATCACCCAAAAATATCCATACTAATAAAAAACCCCGTGCAATTGGTAGTAAGATTAATACTAACACCACCCCGTCCTCAACTCCTATCACTAACTACATCCCGGCTTCACCTTCCGCCGTCCCCATCTCTACTAAAGACCTAACACCTAAACCAAATTCAAATTCTACCTCATATCCGAATTTTTTCCGAAGCCACATTAATATCGGTGGTTGTTCTTACGCGGACATCAACGATATTCCCACAAGCAAACATCCTCTGCCGAATGCGCACCAACCACAGCCCATTGTCAATATCAAGCGATCAACAGACTCCTCAGAGAGTGGCGTCAACGAAACAACCAGAACTAATCCACCCTTTTTAAATCCACTGCAACCTCCGGTTGTAAAAAAATACACTAATATCGGCGGACTCGACGGAGAATCGCTACTTATTGTCCCGACTCAGAGAAAGAAGGGTCTTCGAAAGTGTAAGGCTTTTCCTTGCCTACATGCACAATAAACCGGATCCTACCTGTATAAATGGTAAAACCAGGACTAGCCTTATCATCTCAATTCAACAAGAAGGTCTACCTACAGATCTTAATTCTCTTCTCAAATTATACACGAAGTTTCATGAGCAATATGAAATTAACTCCCAGCAAGTAGGCAAGGACCTATCGGCTTATGCATCTCATATAAGATCATTACACGTCTCGCAGCTTCAAAAAAGCCGCGATGAGATGAAAAGATATTATCGGCCATAACTAGACATACCACCCTTAACTAGTTCCAATGTAGTCCATCTCCAAAAACCCAACTTGCCTGTGGACATAAGACTATTCTATCATAATTGCAGCGGTATGAGAGGGAAGTTAAATAAACTGTTTATTGACGCTAATTCGTGTCACTTTAATATAATTGTTGTAACAGAAACTTGGTTAAACGAGACTTTTCAGAATGAAGAAATCCTAGATAGCACCTGGTCAATTTATAGGTGCGATAGAGATTACGTTTACACCGGTCTCTCAAGAGGAGGGGGCGTCCTTATAGCCGTCAAAAACTCTTTAAACAGTTCATTAATCACAACCAATCGATCACCCCTTTTCGAGCACGTATTCATACGGATCAAAACGGGTAGAAAGTATATTTTCATCAGTACAGTCTACATACCCCCAAACTCCGACGAATCCAAATACGATAATTTTTTAAGCATATTCAACGGAATTGTTGAAACATGCAGTGACAACGACGGAAAGAACAGAATATTTGTTATTGGGGGCTTTAATCGCCCTCATTTATCCTTCATCCCCGACGAGGAAGATAATAACCTACTTCCTATTAATATCACAAATGCGATCGACATCAAACTGGTCGATAATTTCTATAGTAATGACCTCCAGCAAGTTATAGGGCAACCAAACAGTAGTGGGAAATGGTTAGATTTAATTTTCACCAACTCATATGAGGAGTTGAACGTCCTACCTGCTTCTGATGAGGAGAACCTATTCAATAATACTATCCACCACTCAGCATGGGTCGTCGATTTCAATTGTGCAATCAGTAGTCACCGTACGTCCTACAATAACTCTATGGTTTACGACTTCAAAAATGCCGATTTTATTAGTTTTTGCTCTGAACTATCCCTAGTTGACTGGAAGAATAGGCTATCAAGTAACGACTTAGATATAGTAGTCTCATGCTTCTACAATATTATTTTTAAAACAATCGATAAACATGTACCTAAAATCAAAAAAAGGGACAAATTATGTGAACCGTGGCTAGACAAAAATACTAGATCTCTACGTAACCATAGAAATAAATTGTACAATATGATAAAACAAAATATCAATGTAAATGCTCAACTGAGATCTGAACATGCTAGATTAGCTTCAGAATTCTCACTTAGGTCACGTGAGGCCTATACCACATTTGTAAACACCGTCGGTGAAAACATCATTAAAGACCCTAAGAAATTCTTCGACTTCGTTAACATTAAACGAAAAACCTCAGGTTATCCGTCATCAATGACAAATGGTAGCACACACTCCTCGTGCCCTAAAGAAATCTCTAACATGTTTGCTGAAAGGTTCAGCGAAGTCTTTTGCCCAAAATCGTGTACAGTTAATACTGGCCTTACCACAGAAATGTCAACAACAGGTAAAGAAACAACACTTATAAAAAATATCTCTCTGACGGCCCACGACATCATGATTGGTCTAAACAGTCTTGACGACAACAAGGGTCATGGTCCTGACAATCTTCCCCCTAGTTTCTTGAAATGCTGCTCGGAACAAATATTACTCCCCCTTCAAATAATATTTAATAAATCATTATCATTAGGTAAATTTCCATCGATGTGGAAGAGATCCTTTCTTACACCGATCCACAAATCGTGTGACGAGCACCTGGTGGACAACTACAGGGGCATTGCCATCTTGTCTTCAATTCCAAAACTATTCGAAAAACTCGTTTTCGACAAGATAGCCCCCCTTATTGACCCTCTTCTTAACGAATAACAGCACGGATTCAGAAAAGGGCGGTCGACAACCTCCAACCTTATGATACTAACCTCTAAACTGTTATGTTTGATGGAAAACGGTCATCAAATCGACGCAGTCTATACTGACTTTAGCAAGGCCTTTGATCGTATTGACCACCATATTTTAATAGCAAAACTTCTAAAATTTGGAATATCCGGTCCTGCCCTTGAATGGATAAAATCATATCTTAACGGAAGAACTCAAGTGGTTAGGTTTCAAAGATTTTTATCAAAGGAAATCGACGTAACTTCCGGTGTCCCCCAGGGCAGCCATCTAGGCCCTCTCCTGTTCAACATATTTATCTCCGATTTATCCGAAAAACTAAGGGATATTCCACACCTCTTTTATGCAGATGATTTAAAATTTACAGTGTCATAAGGTCCCAAACACATTTATCCTTCTTTCAGTCGAAACTAAACGCATTGCAAGACTGGTGCGCCATGAATAAACTACAACTCAACATCAATAAATGCCATGCAATTACCTTTTCACGCAAAAGAAATAAAGAGATGCAGTACTACTATCTTAATGGCAAGGTTTTAGGCCATGTCGATCATATTAAGGATTTAGGTGTTGTCCTTGACAACAAGTTAAACTTTAATTTGCATTATGATCAAATTACTGCTAGAGCCAACAAGCTATTAGGCTTTATTAAGGGAAGGGCTAAAGAATTCGGCAATGTATGGGTCACTAAAACTCTTTTTTGTTCGCTGGTTCGTCCAATCCTGGAATACGCTTGCCCCATCTGGGATCCAATATTCCAAGTAAGTAGTAACAGGATTGAATCAGTTCAAAAACAATTTCTCCTCTTTGCTTTACGACATCTCCATGACCCCCGCGATTATCATAGGCTACCACCCTACACAAACAGGCTGAAAGCATTGGCTCTCTTACCACTGTCATGTAGGAGAAAAATGCTTATCTCTTGCCTTACCTTCGATGTTTTAAAGGCAAATCTCAAAGTGCAATTCCTGTCAGATAAAATTAAGGTCAATGACGATGCCCGACAGACGAGGCACGTGAAACTAATTAAGGAATATCCCCATCGTACCGAGTAGGCTAAGAACGAACCTGTTAACAGATGTTGTGTGGTCTTCAATACTCACAGCTCCTGCTTTTCCCCATCCTTTGACGAAACAGTCCTTCAAAAAAAAACTGATATCCCTGTTGACATCCACATCCGGTACTAACAACATAGCCTAAGTTATATTTATGTATTATGGATAAGGACAACTATGTAAGTTAGTTTAAGTATGCCTTGTTTGGCCTAATAAATAAATAAATAAATAAATAAATAAACACCTTGAGAATCATAGTGGAGCAGTCTACTGAATTCCGATCCCCCCTTTACCTTGCTTTCGTAGACTATGAGAAAGCGTTCGACTCGGTTAATAGGAGCTTTATATGGCGAGCTCTACGGAATCCTGGACTGCCGGACAAAATAATAGAATTGATAAAAGCTCTATACAACAATTCCAAATGCAGAGTTCTTCACAATGGAAAACTATCCGACAGCTTTGAAGTGAGCTCAGGAGTACGGCAAGGATGCCTACTTTCGCCATTACTATTCCTTATAGTAATAAACGACATCCTTGTCAGCGCTCTAGATACTAGAACAGATGGCAGACAATGGGGATTGCTAGACCGCCTTAAGGATCTCGACTACGCGGATGATATCTGTTTGCTGGCCCACAGACACCAGGACCTCAAAAACATGGTAAACGATTTGGCAACAGAAAGTAGATCGGCAGGCTTAAGGTTAAATCCGACTAAAACCAAAGAAATGCGGATAAATGCAAACACCCTTGAACGAACAGCGCTAAATAACCGCGACATGGAACTGGTAGATAAATTCTGTTACCTCGGTAGTATTATTACCGAAAACGGCGGTACAGAAGAAGACGTCAGTTCCAGAATAAAAAAAGCACGAAGCGCATATGCATGCCTGTTTCACATATGGAGATCGACGGAGATCTTATGGATACTTCGTATGGTCCATAAAAACTGTGTTTTTCCGTAAGCAATTTAATTAAATTTATTTTTATATTAATTATGTAACAACAATTCTAATCTCCATGAGAAACAAAATAGAACTAATATTTTTATTGACGTTTTTAATATTATCATTTCGGCAGCCTGCTTTGTTAGTACCTCCACATTACTCCCCCTCTTTATAATTCCTTAGCAGTACTTGGTGGGAATTCTTACGCTTCGTCCAGATCTAGTCTTTACTGTTACAGAAGGTGATGGTCACGGTATACAGAAACAAGGTAATGTAACAGAGACTGACAGCTTCGAATATCGTAGAAATTTCGTGCCAAGTGACGTCAGCACTAATGTAGAAACAACAACACAACTCCGATTTTATATGGGAAGAGCGTGCCAAGTGACGTCAGCACTCAAATGACATTTCTCCATTACATTACCTTGTTTCTGTATACCGTGGTGATGGTGACGTTCTGTTTGGTTTATTTAAGCTGAGGTTGAGTGTATTGCTATCCTTGGCTAAGAAAGCAGCTTTTAATCGGTCCACCGATATTTTTGCCTTACGCCCTTTGATGAGGATTTCAAAATATTTGTCATTTCTATTCGCGACCTCATAAGGACCGTTGTATGGTGGTTGGAGAGGTGGTTTCACAGCGTCGTTTCTCACGAACACATGTGTGGCCGTTTTCAAATTAGGTTCAATGAACACTTTGTCATTGCTGTGATGATTTGTTTGTGCAGGCGAAATACGTTGCATGTTTTGCCTTAAGATTTTTACAAACTCGGTTACAATTATGGCATCGCCTTTACTGCAAGATTTAGTAAAGAATTTTCCAGGTAGTCTTAGGGTAGTGCCGAAAGGCATTTCAGCTGGTGCGGCTTTCATATCTTCTTTAAAGGTTGATCTTAATCCGAGTAATATGCCTGGTAGAATATCGACCCAATTATTTGAGGCATAACACTTAAGGGCGGTTTTCAATGTCCTATGCCATCTTTCAATTATCCCATTGGCCTGAGGGTGGTATGGTGTTGTTTTCAGATGTTTTACGCCAAGGAGCTTAGTAAGCTCAGCAAAAAGAGAGCACTCAAATTGTCTGCCTAATAAAGGTACAAACAGAATGGCACGGCGACCGTATCGACGAAGGTGTCCGTGACGGACAAAACCTTTAAAATACACGCACCGCCATATATGCTAACATAATGACACGGAGGCGGAGTCCGGCACGGTGAAATTAGAGCAAATCCGAATTCTGCCGCCGCCGCCAAGTGATACCAACCATTGAAAACTGATTTAGTACACATTTAGAACACATTTTTTGTTTTCAACTGCTGTCTGCCTGCAATTTGACAATTTTGTCGTGGCGCTGTTTGGCCGTTATTTTAAATTTAATTCGTGAGTTTTTTTAGTATTTTAAATAAATTAATGCAATTTATTATATAATGGCAAAAAGGAGTTATTTATAAATTATGGGGCATCAGAAAGACTATGTTGCAGGTATTTAAATCTAATTTTTATAATAAAATCAAACCAAAATAGTCAACAATAAAAAAAATGTCTTGTCTTTATTTAGCAACTCAAGATGAATTAAATGGAAGTTTATTAATTTAAACTTTTGGAGATACTTCAAGGTACTGTGATGTTATTCATTTTCTAATAAATACTAATAACTTATAACTTTAATTATTAGTGAAAAACAATGAATGTTGAAATGTTTGTATTTTTCCTAGAGGAAAAACTATAAAATTCCGGAACCAGAGATTGTAGTTGTGATAGCTGAGGAAAAACAGGAGCCAAAGTAAGTTATTACATTCATTTCTGGGAAAGTTTTGTAGTTAAAGTTTTTTGTCAGATAAAAGTTGAAATAAAACATGCTGAGGATTCAAGCTGGAGATAGTGATGCCAGAAATTTTAGGCGGAAACCCGGAAACGTGAGAAGTATTTTTTATTGCTTTCTAATGATGTAGTATACATTTTTTGTACTTTCAGGCTTTGAAAGTTATAACATCATCCAAGAGAGAAGGGGAATATATGTCTTATAGATTATGTACTGTGCTATGGCTTAAAATAAAAGTGCTTGTTTAATAATTTGTTTTTCTTGATTTTTCTCAATTAGATCTATGCGGCAAGCTATATTTTATTTCTTTAGGTTGTTTTTAGTTCAGATTTCTAGCGAATTTATTTATGAATATGTATATTTATACCTTTTATGAAACGCTCACCTACGGGTGTTTATAGACATACTGCGGAAATCCTTCGATTTTTTTGTACCGGCTTGATGAAGTATGATACACGAGGTGGTTGTGGTGTTAAGGTTATCTACTACTACTTAATAGTTTTACAGAAAAGAAACGAAATAATTGTCATCGAAAACTTCCTTTAATGGAAACATGAACACATATGCCCATTTCTTTCTCTTCTTAACAAGAGAAATTCCTTCTCGGTGAAAAAATGTTACACGCCCATTCAAAGTTTCATATAGGCTAAACAATTATTGTAATCTTAAAGCAGCCCCTTGTACCATTAGACAACGACCCGGAAATACCCTGGCGACCAGCTTCTTGACTCTTCATTCATGTATCGGAAATTTCTTTATTTTCTGTGTATGCTCGTCATAAAAAATAAAGGGTTTAAAAACAACCGGGCGAGTTTCTCAGCCCAATGTAAATAACAAATCGCCCATTTTCTACTTCCAGGTAAATTTATCTAATGTAATGTCATAAAAGAGGTCATGAAACCACCCTCTTTCAAAACAAACCCTTTAATTTTTAAGTTTCGGGTAATCTTCGGTAAATGGCTAAATATTATATAGCAGCCAATTTTTAAAACAATTCTTCGATTTTTGAATTCCAAGTAAATTTTTCTTTACTAAAATATTGAAAAAAAAAATATGAAAATATTGAAAATAACTTAAATTTTTAATTCCAGGTAAGATCAAAGTTGCAATTAACAATCATGTATTTTTACAAAACAAATAATTAAAAAAGTTTATTCTGTTCTCATGAAATTATATTTACGTTAAAAATTTCAAATTCGTTTATTTCAATTCCGTCGTCCGTTAAATTCCGTTAAATTTGACCGCGCCGCACCATTCTGTTAGCTAAGACGGAGTCTAAAATCCGTCGACGGCCACCGGCTCGGTCGCCGTGCCATTCTGTGTGTACCTTAAGTCCGTTGTTACGAAAAGAGGCGTTCCATAGCGAGCTATCCATTCCGAGTAGAATGTCCTAGCGATTGTTTCAGCTGTTATGTCAGCGATTGGGAAAGCTTCTGGCCACCTTGAAAAGCGATCTATACATGTTAGGCAGTATTTCATATGTCGCGACGAAGGAAGAGGTCCAATAATATCTATGTTCACATGTTGGAATCTTTCGTCCACAACTGAATATTTTGTTAGTGGTGTCTTGTTGTGGCGATGGACCTTAGCGCGTTGGCATGGGATGCATTCTATTACGAATTTCGCAATATCAGCTCTCATGTTGGGCCAGACATATCGATCTGAGATGAATTTGCTGGTTGCCTTAACTCCTGGGTGCGATAGGGCATGCAGTTTTTTAATGACTAGCGAGCGAAAGTTTTGTGGGACCAGCGGTCGAACTTTTTGTTGTGAAGTGTCGCAAAACAATGGATAAGGCGATTCTGGAAAGATAACTGGTTTAATAATTAAGGAATGATTCTTATTTTTAATTAGCCCTTGTATTTCTGAATCGATTTGCTGTTCATCTGACATCTCTTTAAAGGTGAATTCTGAAATGCTGTCCACATTTGCGCGTGATAGGAGGTCAGCTGTGTCGTTCTCGCAACCTGAAACGTGCCGAAGATCTGTCGTGTACTGACCTATATAGTCCAGGTACCTCGATTGCCTTGGAGATGCTTTATCTAATTTTTGTCGAAATGCCTAAACCAGTGGTTTGTGATCTGTTTTGATGTGGAATTCCCTGCCTTCCAACATGAACTTGAAATGCTTAACTCCTTGGTAAATGGCTAAGAGTTCTCGGTCATAAGTACTGTACTTGCGTTGTGCATTGGTTAATTCTTTTGAGTAAAATCCCAGAGCTTGTGTTGTACCTTTGACGTTGAGAACAGCGCCTATTGCCATCTCTGATGCATCAACGCTTAATGAAAGCTGTGCTTCCGGAGCCGGGTGTGCTAAGAGGGTGGCGTTCGCCAAGTCCTTTTTGCATTGATCAAAGGCGTTGATTCCTTCTGCTGTCCATTGGATCATTGTCCCATCATTCTTTTTGTTTCCTACAATTAATTTCTGCAGGATCGACTGATTGTGAACGGCATTTGGGATGAAGCGCCTATAGAAACTAAGCATCCCGAAAAATCTCTTGAGGCTTTTAGCTACGCTGGGAAGTTTGAATTCCAATAATACTTGAACTTTCTCTTCCAAAGGTTTAATACCTTCTCCTGACAAGTTGTGTCCTAGAAACTTAATACGTTCTTTTCCAAATTGGCATTTGTCAGGATTAATAGCAAGGCCATTCTTTCTTAGTCGGTCAAAAACTATTTGTAGATGGACCTTATGTTCTTCCATAGTTGCAGATGCAACGCATATATCATCGATATACGCAAATACAAAATCCAGATCATGCAATATACTATCCATGTGTCTTTGGAAAGACTGTGCCACATTCCGAAGCCCAAATGTCATAAATCGGTACTCAAATAGCCCAAATGGCGTGGTTATAGCCGTTTTAGCAACATCTGGAGGCTCAATCGGAATTTGATGAAATGCCTTTTGTAAATCTATCTTGGAGAATATGTGCTTTCCATGCAATAAGTGCGTGAAATCTCGCAGAAAAGGAACAGTTACGGCATTCAGTGCGCGATAATCACCGCATAATCTCCATGAGTTGTCGGCCTTTTTCACCATGTGAAGGGGGCTTGCCCATTCGCCTTAGGAGCGCTGGCAAATGCCTACCTGGCTGAGGTAATCGATTTCTGCTTTTGCAGCCTTTAATTTTTCTGGTGTAAGTCTGCGAGGCCTGCAAAATACTGGAGGACCTTTGGTTGTTATATGGTGTGTGACAGCAGACTGGGTTGACTTTAATAAATTTAGGTGATGTAAATCCTTATATTGAGCTAGCAATTCTGAAAGTGGATCGTTAATATTATAAGTTATGATACTAATGGTACCTGTATTGACAGCTATGCTGCCGGATGACTCATTCTGAGTAGTCGAATCTATTAATTTGCTACTCTTAACGTTCACTAGAAGGCCGTAAAATTTTAAAAAATCTGCTCCTAGGATTGGAGTATTCACATCCGCAATGATGAAGGTCCAAGGAACTTTTCTCCGCAGACCTAGCGTCAGGATCAGTCTTTTTTCACCATAATTTTGTATTGCACTTCCATTTGCAGCGTATAGATTTTTACTGTTTTTAGGTAGTTTACTACTAATAGGCTGTTGTTGAGTCGGCGGCAAGACGGATACGTCGGCCCCGGTATCTATTAAAAACTTTCGCCCCATTGAAGGCTCACTTACAAAAATTCTGCTGATTATTTTGTTTTTGCCAACAACACCCGTGATATTTGAAATTTTAGGCACCTTGCTTTCAAAGGAGCAAGGAGGTTTACACACTTTTGCTTTGTGTCGGAATCTTCGGTGATAGTAGCAAATGGTTTGTCTAACTGGGGTATACTCTCTTCTGTTTCTAGTGACATTTGCATGCTGCCTACCTCGACTCATGAGAGTCCGCAGTTGTTGGTTAATTTGAGCAATTTGCTCCTCCATCGTTAATGGATGATTTTGCGTGAATGTAGATGGATATATGACATTACTGTTGCGCTGAACACTGATAGGGGCTACATTTTGAAATTCGCCAACTTCCTGGATTTTATCTGCAAGCGCAGCGAGGCCCTTTAGTCCTTCTTTAGAAGCTTGTAATATAGCTTGGACTTGTGTGGGTAATCTTTGCGTCCACAAGGATTTAAAAAAATCTTCACTAAGTTGACCACCACCGAGGTCCTGTAATTCCTTAAGAAGATGAGATGGTTTCTTGTCTCCTAAGTCCACTTCCGAGAGGAGTTTTTTTATTTTTTTGTGTTCGCTTTCGCTAAATGCTTGAATTATTGCTTCTTTTAAGTTGATATATTTATTATCTGCCGGTGGCGATAAGACAGCGTCTGAGATTCGTGCAAGAACTTTCGTTTCGATGGCACTCACGACGGTGTTAAATTTTGTTACGTCCGTAGTGACTCCAGAATTTGCAAACTGCGCCTCTATTTGCGCAAACCAGATTTCTGGCTTTTCATGCCAAAAAGGGGGTATTTTAACCGAAACTCGTGTTATGGATTGCACGGGGTCGGCTCTTACATCATTTGGTTCCACGTTTTGCATTTTTATTCTTTATTTTTATTTTTTTCTTTCCTTTGGACAACGTGGCTTACTGTATAATGTTAATTAAAGTTTATTATTTTTGTATCGGGGTCACCAATTATGGACACTCCGTATGGTCCATAAAAACTGTGTTTTTCCGTAAGCAATTTAATTAAATTTATTTTTATATTAATTATGTAACAACAATTCTAATCTCCATGAGAAACAAAATAGAACTAATATTTTTATTGACGTTTTTAATATTATCATTTCGACAGCCTGCTTTGTTAGTACCTCCACAATCTCAATTAACACCAAATTGCGGCTGTTCAACTCCAACGTTAAGGCGGTTCTTTTGTACGGTTGCGAAACATGGAAAGTCACCCAATTCATCACAGGGCGCCTACAAGTTTTCATCAACAGATGCCTACGTCGTATCCTAAAAATCCGCTGGCAAGATAGAATTTCAAATGAAGAACTATGGCGCCGTGCCGGCCAAGAAAGGATAGACGACCAAATCAGGCGAAGGAAATGGAATTGGATTGGCCACACCTTGCGACGCGAAAACGAGAATCTAGCCAAACAGGCCCTCGACTGGAATCCGCAAGGAACCCGTCGAGTCGGAAGACCTAGAACAACGTGGAGGAGAACCCTATTAGGAGAGGCCGCAACAACCGGGACATCTTGGTCAGAGCTGAGAGCTGTCGCGCAAAACAGAGTCCGCTGGAGGGCAACTGTTTCCGCCCTATGTCCCATGAGGGATTAAAGGAGCAATTAGTAGTATCGGTTATGATGATAATACCGGACGTGTCTGTAAATTGAATAACCTCGATGCTGGAACAAAACGTTTACTGATTTTTTAAAAGAATTTTCATTTGAAATATGTAATGCCGATAATTGCGTTTTTGTACACAATGACGGGGACGAGAAACTTTTACTTGCAATTTTCGTGGATGATGGATTAATTGCGGCAACTAATCAAGAGAAAATTGAACATCTGTTGAATTATCTAAAAGGCAAATTTAAAATAACAACAAACAAATTAAATACGTTTTTAGGTCTACAAATAGAGCAAATGGAAAAGGCAACTTTCGTACATCAATCACTTTATGTTAAGAAGATATTAGAGCAAAATGAGTGAAGCAAAACATGTCGCAACTCCAGTTGATCGCCATCATTCTTTGAATGTAAATGATTACCCAGAGGGAACATTTACAAGTGAAGAAAATTATCCATATCGTCAAGCAGTTGGAAGTTTAATGTATTTAGCTATATGCACACGCCAGATAATAGCTTATGCAGTAAATTATGTAAGTCAATTCAACGAATCTTATAAATCTATTCACTGGACTGCCGTCAAGAGACTATTTAAATATTTACTAGCTACGTCGTCGTATGGTTTATTATATGAAGCAGCATGAGATTTCAAGTTAGTTGGTTATAGTGATGCTGATTATGCTGGAGATACGATAACTAGAAAAAGTAGATCAGGTGCAATATTTCAATTAGGTTCCTGTACCATCTCGTGGTTCTCACAAAAACAAAGTGTAGTGGCCATGTCCACAACAGAGGCGGAGTATATCGCTGCGAGTCAAATAGTGAAGGATACTATCTGGTTGAACAATCTCAAGAAGCAGTTGCTTCCAGCAAGCGAAGATGAAATCCCGCGATTAATGGTAGATAATCGAAGCGCGATATGTTTGATTAAGAATCCTCAATTTCATAAGAGGACCAAATATATTGAAATAAAATATCACTTTATCCGTGACAATCATGAAAAAGGGGTATTCGACGTCGAACACGTAAACAGCGAAGAACAGAAGGCGGATTTGCTAACAAAGTGGTTACCAAAGGCTAGGTTCGTTTATCTTCGAGATCTAATTGGAGTTATTCCAGGAGAAGAGCTCAAGGAAAGGTTTCGCAAAGTGGGAGTGTTGGAGAAGAATATTGCTTAACCTATTTTATAGATGTCGCTAAAAGATGTAAATAGAAACAGTTTTATATTATAAAATGACCATCTGTCATCTTACTTTTTCTTCTTGTTCTTATCTGTGAACTTGTATTGAGAGGACGTGTCTTAATTACATTAAATAAATATCTGTATAATTGTTGAACATCACAATTAGTTTTCTTTTAATTATCATAAAAATATCCTTGAATATGAATATCATTTGCGTCTAATTCGTCTGTCTTTTTCAAAATATCCATAATATTTCGTATGTCCATATCTGTTTTTTGTAGTAAAGTTAACCCATCATCTTCACTCAGGCTAGTATATAATGATATTAGTTCAGCAATACTTTCTGTCTCTTCTGGTTCACCAAACGGATTGCGACTTAAACTGTCAACATGCCTCATTGAATCTCCAGGACGATGTTGAATGTTAAAGGAAAATTCTTGCAACGCTAACCACCATCGTCCAATCCTCGGAATTAAATCTTTCTTGCTTAATGAACTTCTTACTGAATTACAATCAGACACCACTTCAAACTCGATACCAATCAAATAAACCCTAAACTTCTGCAAAGTCCATACAACGACTAACGTCTCTAATTCAGTGCTATGATATTTGCCTCCTATTTGCTCGTTCGTCTGCTGCAATATGCAACAGGATGTAACTTCCCGTCTTTTTGCCTCTGTAGAAGAATACCACCGATGCCAATTTGGCTAGCATCCGTATGTATCTCAGTATACGCTTCACTTATATATATTGCAAGTACCGGGCTCTCTGTTAATTTAGTTTACAACGCACGAAAAGCACCTTCTTGTTGCTCCCCAAATTTAAATGTCACACTCTTTTTTAATAAATTAGTCAAGGGACAGGCTAATGTGGCAAAATTCTTAATGAATCGAAAGTAACTTGCAAGGCCCATAAATTGTCTGAGTTCATAGAGATTACTCGGAGTCTTGAAATTTACGACACATTCAATCTTTCTCTATCCCGTATCCGAGAAATTCTACTTTGTTGAAAAGGAATCTACATTTGCTCATATTTAATTTACGTTTTGCTCTCTGCAATACTTTTAATACGGTTTCTAAATTTTCAACTGCATTGTCCTCTTTTTCAGATGGAAACACAATGTCATCGAAATATGCCAATGCTATAGTGAATCTCAACGGACCTAACACTTTATTAATCAGTTTTTGGAAAATTGCCGGACCATTACATACACCAAAAGGTAGCCTCAAAAACTCATAATGGCCGTCTGGCGTCACTTTTCTCGAAGTCTTTGATACAGGAATTTGATAGTAGCCACTCTTCATATCTAAAGTAGTGAACCACAATTTATTTGCTAACCTATCAATCTGATCACTCATAATCGGTAGAGGATATTTAATTTTCCTCGTAATTTTAATCAGGGCTCGATAGTCTATGCAGATTCGCCTATCACCCGTTTTCTTCTTAACTATCAAAATTGGGCTGGCGAAATCAAACTCGGAATCAACAATTATATTTTGCTTGTTTCATTAATTCTATTTCTTCTCTTACAAATTCCCTCTCCTTAAAACTCAGCCGGTACGGGCGATATGTGACCGGAGTGTGATTAGTTAATTCTATGTCAAACTCTAACAAACTGGTCAATCCTAATTCGTTTAGATTTTCCGCAAAACAATCTCTATATTTATTAATGATAATAATTAGCCAGTAGACTCATATGATGAATTGGGACCAATTGCAATTTCACATTGATTAATTGTTTTCTTCGAGTTCTCGCTAGGAACTTTAATCTCTTTACTCATAAAATCGGAATCATCTATCTTTTCTTCTTCACACACAGTTGCTCTTATAATGATCTCTCCTTTATTAAACGTTATTGGTTGCTTAGACGGATTTATTATCGGAACACAAAAACTATCATCAGAGTTTCGCACAACGCAATTTGGTAGGAACGATCCTCCTCTATTATTACCACCTTCTAGGAATAAGTCAACAAATAATCCCGCATTCGTACAACCTTCAATACAGCCCATGTGGTTGGGGGGAATAACACTTGCGTCTTTTGCCCAAAGAGCCACCTTTACTTTTGGTAGAATAGGAATGTTGAAATTTTTAAGGCACTCATCATTATTCTCTTCGTCACTAACATTATTTGTTTCAAAAATTCTAATTACATTACCTTTCTTTACCACGACAATGTGAGTTTGTTCCGTAAACGCCTGTCCAATAAGTATAGGAATATTTAAAGTTTCATCTGGTACCACATAAATATCAACTATCGCCCTGGCTTGATCCACTTGTAACTCCGCTCCAAATACACCTAATGGCTGCACAACGCCGTTACCTACTCCTCTAATATTCAAGTTATTTCTCAATGGTGATATATTGAAATTAAAATTTTCTGCTGCTGATTGTCTCATCAAGACGCATTTACTACCAGCATCTATATATGATGGAATTATATTACCATTTATGTATGCATCCTTAAAATATTTGTCAATGCAATTATCCGTCGACTGGTTTACATTGGAACTAACAGTAGTGAAACTTCCCTTCGGAATTGCATCTGATTTATTCACATTTCCCATATTTAAAATATTTGGCTTCAATCCGTGGCATTGTGTTTGACTATGCCCAATTTCTCCGCATTGGAAACACTTTATGCTTGATGTGCACTTATCTTTAACATGTCCTAATCTTCCACACTGAAAGCATTTCACCACCTTCGGTTTTGGACATCTACTCGACATGTGACCCTCTTCACCACAATTATAACACTTAAGCTTCGTATCGGTAAGGTTTTTCTCTGGTCTGATATTTATATTAACTGCATTAAATGATCCTACTCTCCTTTCAAAATTTTGTTCTCGCCCTAAAACAGATTGATATTCTTTTATATTAAAAATTATTTCATTATAATCTGTATGACTCCTTTGCAATAGAAATTTTTTTAGGTCGTGCGACCATAACCCCAAAATCATTTCTCTTCTACCGTCTTCAAATTCCAAAGCAAGCGCGTTGTATAGCCTTAATTTATCGCAAAAGTATTCAATCAAGTCCTCGTTCTTTTTCTGCATTTTATCCAGCATTAATCTCCATTTCGCAGTACTCGTCAGTTCTTTGGTAAATGTATTTCTAAAAACTGTCTTGAATTCAACCCAGCTTTCAAATCTGTAACCTGAAAACCAATTTCTTGCTGGTCCTTCAATGATAGCTCGTACACATTCCATACGAAAGGATTCTGGCCAATTGTTTAAATTTCCTATTCCATCACGACCAGTAAAAATTTTAATTGTCTTATTAAAATCTGGCATAACAAAAAATTGTTGCATCGGATTCGCCTGACTACGACTCAGTTGCTCCATCAAAAGTTTATTTTGCTCCATTAGTACCTCCAATAATTGTTCTATTATTAATGTTTGCACTCGAAGCATCCTTGACAATGGATGGAGTGAATAAAAACTAAGTGTACACTTAAAGGGAACACTCCTGAGTGGAGTGATTCGTTAAAAGTGAACACTCGATTTAGTGTGAATAAAAATTCTCTCATTCAAATACCATTCACTCATGGGAAATTTTAGTTCACTCATGGGAAATTTTGGGATTAAAGGGAAACGTCATTTTTGTGAAATTAGTAGGCTAGTAAACGTGGATGTATTTAGGAGTTTTACTTTGAGAAAATTTATTTAAGGCTTAATTAGGTTCTGTGGGAAAAATTTACCTTTGCGGGATTTAGTTTGGGCAAAAGGTGGTTTTGTTGCGAGGTCAAGCATTTATCTAATGCTGAGTAGATTAAGATCTTTAAACGGGTTGAAAATTGAAAATATAAAACCAGTACAATTAACAGGCTAAAAACCATGCAATACTGATGCTCTTGAGGAAATGGAGCGCATGAGAAACTTATCTGCTGCTTTTTAAAATGGATTAATTTAAAAATTTTATAGTTGTGACTAAAAAGTAAAAAATAATTTTGCATTAATAAAAGTTTGGACATCCATAACTATAATCACAATTGTCTAACTGCAACTCATGCCCAAACTTTTAATAATGCACTTGAAATGCTGTAAATTTACACATTTCATTGATAAGAGATCAAACATTTAAAGTCAAACGAGAATATAATTTTAAAATTGTTAATACATATTAAACTTTAAGATACGCCTGAGTTCTAGAATTTCTTATTTTGCAATGAAACTTTTCTTGTGTATACCTATCACTGCCAAAGAAAAAAATATTTTTTACTTTTTAGTGCATTTCATTTATAAAAGTTATTTATTTTAAAAGTTTTTTTTAATTTATTTTATTAAAATGAATGAAAAAGGACCTCTCAACCAGCCTCAAATTTTACAAGTGTTCACTCACAGGCAAACGTTAAAACTTTGTTTTATTCACATCAAAATGAAGTGTTCACTCTAGATGGAGAAATGACAGAGTGAAGTACTTAACGAAACCTAACGAAGGTTATTTTTATTCACCCCAAAATAAGTGTTCACTCCAAAAAATGGAGTGAACATTTGCACTCAGTTTTTATTCACACCACCCAATGGGTGGAGTGAATAAAAGCTAAGTGTACACTTAAAGGGAACACTCCTGAGTGGAGTGATTCATTAAAAGTGAACACTCGATTTGGTGTGAATAAAAATTCTCTCATTGGGCCTATTCACACAGTGCACATTTATGGCGCCTAAAACCGGTTTTATAGATGAGAGAGGGAAGGGAGCGGAAGAACTTAACGAAACATTTTTCACGCAAAAGCAAACGCGTGAAAACTGGCACACATATAAAAAGTTACTTCTATCTCTTGCATTCTTTAGCTCTGTTTTTCTCTAACAAGTAAATTTCATCTGCAATACATTTAAAGGTTCCTGTAAAGCATTCAAATTTACTACACTCATTTACGCCCCGTCTGAGTTGCTAGGAGTTGAATAAAACCGGTTTTACTCACCACAATTATGGCAGCGTGTGAATATGCCCATTCAAATACTATTCACTCATGGGAAATTTTAGTTCACTCATGGGAAATTTTGGGATTAAAGGGAAACGCCATTTTTGTGAAATTAGTAGGCTAGTAAACGTGGATGGATTTATATGGAGTTTTACTTTGGGAAAATTTATTTAGGAGGTAAATGCGGTTCTGTGGGAAAGATTTACCTTTGCGGGATTTAGTTTGGGCAAAAGGTGGTTTTGCTGCCGAATCCGCTTTTGGGGTTTAGTTAGGGTAAAAGGTCGTTCTGTGGGAAAAATTTGCCTTTTGGGGGTCTTAGTTTGGCCAAAAGGTTTTGTTGCGATCTTTAAACTGATTGAAAATATAAAACCAGTACAATTAAGAGGCTAAAAACTAAAGATGCCACGAATATTCGGCATGTATTATGTATTTTATCACAAATTACAAAACTTTAATACATAAAATTTATCATTGGTAAGTTGTGATGAATAAAAACAAATTTTTCAGCATTTGTTGATAGCAAACGATTGCGCTTCTCCTCGTAAATAATACCTGCTTCAGAAATTAGCCTCTTACTATACTATAGACACTACTTCCGGGAGACAATAGATAAATCTTTGCAAAATATTTTAAGAGAGAAAGCGATATTGTTTTGTGTTTCTGACCACCACTTGTAAGGGTCTGCCGCCCGATCTAGGCGAATTGTTTTTAAATAAAAATCCATCTCATTTGGAATAGCACTCTTCTCCACATCCTCATTATTACTTGGCTTATTGTATGTAGCGATTTGAGCAAGTCCAGTTCCAGAAATTGTCATGTATTTCAATGATCATTTTCATTGGTGTTTCTTTTCTTACGAAGTGGAAAAGAATCATCATCGGTTCTACTAGATTCATCACCAGTTATTTTCAGAGCTTCTAGAAGAATTTTTTGTCTTGCTCTTTCTGTTTGAACTAATCCCAGGAAACTTTGTCGAAATCGTGGGGCTTGAAATCGTTGGCAATTGTTTTAACACAGGAAATATGATTGTAGTGTTAAGATCAGGCGGAATTTGGTTCTAGTTGGCAAAAGCAAGTGGAACCAGTTTTGATGGTACTTTTCCCATCTATAATAATTTGTCTGTGCTCGAAATGCATGTTTCATTGGCGCTTCGGCCGAGAGCATGGCCGAATATTCAGTATTGGGCCAAATCACTATTCGTGGCATCTCTACTAAAAACCATGCAATACTGATGCTCTTGAGGAAATGGATCGCATGAGAAACTTACCTGCTGCTTTTTAAAATGGATCAATTTAAAAATTTCTTAATTATTTATAGTTGTGACTAAAAAGTAAAAAATAATTTTTTCTTTGGCAGTGATAGGTATACACAAGAAAAGTTTCATTGCAAAATAAGAAATGATAGAACTCAGGCTTATCTTAAAGTTTAATGTGTATTAACAATTTTAAAATTATATTCTCGTTTGACTTTAAATGTTTGAACTCTTATCAATGAATTGTGTAAATTTACAGCTTTTCAAATGCATTAATAAAAGTTTGGACATCCATAACTATAATCACAATTGTCTAACTGCAACTCATGCCCGAACTTTTATTAATGCACTTGAAATGCTGTAACGTTATACTAGAAATTTGTGATTAGATTTTTATTTATTATTATAAATTATTATTCTAATTATTGAATAAGTTTAAGTTAACCGCACTTCTCACACATAAATTGAAGCCCATTCCGACTGAAGTCCATTCTGACATATTGTGAATTGAAGTCCGATTTTCTTTGAATGCGAGTGTGAGATTTCGTTGTGCATGGCTTGTAAATGTAGAAGGCTTTGGGTATAGTCAAGGCCCTTTCAACTACAGGCCTTGCATAAAATCTTCGCACTAACGCAACTAAGCGCAAACTTAGTCTGAATTTTGTAAGCGAGGTAAGGCCGTATCAGAACCTATGCAGCGCTGCAACCACAAGTGTTTCTATTGGCTGAGGCTGGTAAAATGACAAGCAAAGCAGCACCAGACCAGCGTGCTGCATTTTCATCTCAAATCCTAATTTTGCTGCATATATATGCAGCACTTTTGACACTTCGTATTTCGGCAAGTGATTTTAAACAAGGAGACGCGGGATTTTTTGCTTTTGGAGTAATAATTGGTAGAACTAGTGCAATTTTTAAATTTTTAATTTGAGGTTTAGCTATCAAATAAAAAGTGCGCTGCACAGCGGAAAAGACTAGGATCTGATACCGACTGCAGCATGTTGCTCTGGTGCTGCTGCTGCACGCTGCATATTTTTAGGTTCTTACCCCGTTTATGACTAGGTTCAACCTAGGTTCAACCCAGGTTGAACCCAGTCATAAACGCGGATCGAGTTGAAACTGGGTCCACTCAACCCAACTCAGCTCTCCCACCTGGGTCGAGTTGATATTTCGCCTCATAAACGCGGGTTGAGTTGAAATTGGGTTGAAGTGACATTTTTTTTGTTTGTTTACCATCCGTGAAGTTTGCCTTCGGCGTTAGTTTTGTGTTCGGTGTTTTTGTAGCGCGTTAATTATTTTATATTAACTGTATATGTAAAAATAGAGGAAATTTAATTTTGACAATGGCTAAAAGAAATGTTTGGGAGCATCAGGAAACAAAAACTATGCTAGAAATAATGCAGGAACAAAATTCCCTTTATCATTTTAATGGAAAACTGTAGAGGAAGTCAGAAATATAGAAAAAGAATTAACAAAAAGATGTTATGTTTTGATGTCAGTTCAACTCGATTTCAACCCAAAGTGAACTCAGCCCGGAATCATATACGGTGGTCGAAATTTCAACTCAACCTTGACTCAACTTTTCAACCTAATAATAAACGGGGTATCTGATACGGCCTGTAGGCAAGTGATGGGATTTTTGACATTATGAATGGAATTATTTCCATTTTTTAAGTTTTTTTGCTTTTAGATAAATAAATTATACTGAATTTATTTATAAAAAGTTCAGTAATCAATTAATTTTTTAAATAACAATTTAGAAAGACATAATAAATATGGAAATTATTCATTATAAAGCATGTAAATGCATTTTAAAATTTTAGTACGGAAGTGTAGTGTTACGAAAAGTGTAATGTTAAATTAACTAACTTTTGAGATCACAAGAAAAGGCTTCGTAGATGCTTTTGCGAAAAATCTAAAACAACTTTTCTTAGTGTCACCACATCCTGAATTTTCAAATGGTGTAAACTTGTTCTCATATATGAAACCACAGAGGTTTTAGATACCGGTTTTATCTATCCCCAAACTAAATATGATAATGCGGAACTTAAAATGTTTTCACCAGCGCGTTAGCCGCTTATTGTGTTTCCAGCCCCCACGGCGAGGACGAGGGGTTGGATTTTAGGAGCCACATTGGGTGCCTTCCATTTAGACACAGAGAGACACAGTAGCTGCGTTCCATTGGGCGAAATTTTCTACGTTCAAGTACTCCGGAGTACATGGCCAATGGAACACGATTATTGATATCAGAAGAAAATACGAGTAAAACATAACCTCAAATTAATTTATTACCCTTAAAAGAAATGTGAAATATTTATTTTTTTTATAAGAAAAGGAAATTTTATATCTT
Source organism: Thereva nobilitata (assembly GCA_963855945.1). Taxonomy (NCBI): domain Eukaryota; kingdom Metazoa; phylum Arthropoda; class Insecta; order Diptera; family Therevidae; genus Thereva; species Thereva nobilitata. Next base: position 73,409,821 of record OY979695.1, read on the forward strand.
ACTGTATACTATATTTACCGTTTTTGTAGATTTACTTTAAAAAGCACTTTAAAATAATTAATCGACAGTTTACTTAACCTTAAAAAACAAAAGGCCATCTATTTTTAAGTAGTTAAAGCTTGCAAACCTGGCGGAAATTTAATGCGTTTCTACTAGGAGAAAAATACCCTAAAGCAAGAGCAGGGGTAGTTGAGTATACTCGGGAGTACTCCGGAGTAGCAAATATTGCCCAATGGAACACAGCTAGTGTTACACTGTGTCCGGCACAAACAAACAAAAATTATCCGGCACAATTAAACAAAAATTATTTTAAAAACCATTTTCACTAAACTGCACAACAATTTTAAATTTTCACATAAAAGAAGGAGTTTCCGTAAAACTTTCACTATTTAACTTTATTATAATATCTTACCACTATTTATCTTTATAATTTCACCTTTATTTTACTTTATTAATTGCAAAATATCGATTAATTTCTCCCTAGTAGCAACGCTCCATGGAAAGGTTTTGCACAAAATTTGCTCAAATCTAATTCCGCAATATCCAGAATTATTTGTGCAAATGTTTTGCATTATTTTTTTTTCTGAAAATGAACTTATAAATTGAAAGTTTAAATGGAAATATAAGTCAATTTAACCCTTTGACCAATGCCCTGGCTAAAAACTATCCAAAATAAAAGTTGCCATAACTTCCTAGATAAATCAATCGTGCCAATATTAAAAATTTGGTGAGATTCTATAAAATTTCGAAAAAAAAAATTTGCATCAATAATTCTGGATATTGCGGAGTTAGATTTGAACAATTTTTGTGCAAATGTTTTGCATGAAATTTGCACAAAGCGTGCTACTAGGCACCCTCTTTACGCACACCTGCATCGACAGCGACAGCTGTCCGTCGTCACTTGAAATCGACACTACATTTTTTTGTATTTCCGTCATCGGTCGATGTCGATGCGGTTCGCGATTGGTCTTTGCCATGAGTGGACGTGTTGCTGCTGTAAGAAAGATAAAAGCGCATTTTTAAAGTGTCTTATAGTAACTGTAATTTGTAATTTGCAATCTGTAGTTTGCTAATTAAAGTGTGAACCTTTGTTTATTACTTGTGACAGTGCTTCACAAAAATTAGTGGAAAGCCTCTGGTCCCCCGCCGCACAGTGGGGCGGACATAAATTTTGTAAGTAAATTAAAATTTTATAAAAACATTCTTTAAAATTATAAAAAATTGTTACTTGGGGGGTTTTTTTGAAACTGAAAATTAATTAATAATAATTAATTTCAATAATTTTAAAGAATCTTTTGATAAAATTTTATTTTTCTTACAAAATTTATGTCCGCCATATTGGATTAGCCATCTTTAATTTTGAAATTTCATAATTCGGGCTCGATAGAATTAAAGGCAATTTTATGACGAATATTTTACAAAAAATTTTTTTAAGTTTCATTAATTCCAGGTTTGGGAATTATCGATTGTCCAAAAAATGAGCTATTTGCCCCACTGTGCGCCGCCGAAAAATACGATTAAAGAGGGCAAAACCCCAAAAAATAAAAAATCTGCTGTAATGGAGGGCGAAGCCCACAATCGAAAGGGGGTAGACCTTAAGGCATTGGCCAAGGATGCCGGGTTTGCCGATGATATAAACGGAAAGGTGAATCGATGGAGTGATGGTGTTGATGGCCCCGGAACGGCATCAGCTCACCAACACATAGACAGCGAACAATCATCATCTGTTAATATGCATTACGGCACTTCTGATGCCAATGAAGTAGACGCCACAGTGGACAACAAAATACCAGATAAGTCTCTAGATTTAGAAGATTCAAATAAATTTGCAACTTTTGAAAACAATGAAAATAAAATTAATTCAATTAATTATGTTAACAATAATAAAAATAATAAAGACTCCGATATGGAAGTTGAAAATATTAGTGGTAAGGTCTACCAAACATCGTTTACGGACGACCTAAACAGGGATGCAAGTGGGTTCATCTTAGTGAAAAAAGGCGCGAAAGCGGGTCAAGCGGCACCGAAGCCAGTGACCATTCCCAATGTAAATAGGAACAGATTTTCCTTATTGCCCGGGGATACGCAGCGGATCAAGTCTGACGCGGCCCGAAAGGGAAACGGTGGAATTAGTGATGGTAATAGTAAGAGTAGTGGTAACAGCAATAATAATGAGTCCGGTAAAAAGCAAAAAATTAACTCTCAACCAGCCTCAAATTTTACAAGTGTTCACTCACAGGCAAACGTTAAAACTTTGTTTTATTCACATCAAAATGAAGTGTTCACTCTAGATGGAGAAATGACAGAGTGAAGTACTTAACGAAACCTAACGAAGGTTATTTTTATTCACCCCAAAATAAGTGTTCACTCCAAAAAATGGAGTGAACATTTGCACTCAGTTTTTATTCACACCACCCAATGGGTGGAGTGAATAAAAGCTAAGTGTACACTTAAAGGGAACACTCCTGAGTGGAGTGATTCATTAAAAGTGAACACTCGATTTGGTGTGAATAAAAATTCTCTCATTGGGCCTATTCACACAGTGCACATTTATGGCGCCTAAAACCGGTTTTATAGATGAGAGAGGGAAGGGAGCGGAAGAAAATACCAGATAAGTCTCTAGATTTAGAAGATTCAAATAAATTTGCAACTTTTGAAAACAATGAAAATAAAATTAATTCAATTAATTATGTTAACAATAATAAAAATAATAAAGACTCCGATATGGAAGTTGAAAATATTAGTGGTAAGGTCTACCAAACATCGTTTACGGACGACCTAAACAGGGATGCAAGTGGGTTCATCTTAGTGAAAAAAGGCGCGAAAGCGGGTCAAGCGGCACCGAAGCCAGTGACCATTCCCAATGTAAATAGTAACAGATTTTCCTTATTGCCCGGGGATACGCAGCGGATCAAGTCTGACGCGGCCCGAAAGGGAAACGGTGGAATTAGTGATGGTAATAGTAAGAGTAGTGGTAACAGCAATAATAATGAGTCCGGTAAAAAGCAAAAAATTAACTGGTGCCCTCCAATCTTCATATCAGGGGCCAAACCGGTTACAATACACAAACTCTGTAAATCCATCAAGGATGATTTCAATTTCAAGGTGGTTAGGTTTAACTTTCAAAAAAGTAAAATCTTTGTTGACGATTATGTCCTTCATAGTGCAATTCTAGAAGAGATTAGGAAATCAGAGGCTGAGGCCTTCTCTTTCTCCGCGAGACATGATAGGGGGGAATCGTTTGTCATTAAGGGTCTGACGGGGGATGTCTCCACGGATGAAATCAAGGACGAACTACTGTCGATTAATGAAAATCTCCAAATCTGCTGGGTTAGGCAGCTAAAGTCCAATAGACCACACCTGAAGGGGGTTAACTTGGGGAAGTTTCTGGTAAAGCTGGAGCCAGGCATTGACAGCAGATAACTGACAAGGATTCGCACTTTGGCGTAACACGTGTCAGATTTGAGAGGCAGCATAAGAGGGCCTACACTCAATGCTTTCGCTGCCAAGCGTTTGGGCACGTCAGTGCGAACTGTGCTAATAACGTAAGATGCGGTGAAAACTGCGGGGATACATGTCCCAAAAGAGAGGAAGCCATGAATAATGGTGTGAAGCCGAAGTGCGCTAACTGTGGGGGCGAGCACACTGCAAACTTCGGAGGATGTCCGAATCTTTTAGTATACCAAAAAAAGGGAACAAAACCAAAAAATGTTAGGCAGGCGATGGAGGATAAAAGGGAAAACTTTGCAAATTCGGTGCGTACGCCGGGAAGATCTTATGCACAGGCAGCAAGTAGCAATCAGTCTATCGCGTTGGGAGGGTTTATGGACGAGATCAAACGGCATTTTGGCGCGCCACTGGGAGTAGTGATGTTAAAACTTAAAGCATTCTGGCTAAGATACTGTTCACTCAAGGAAGAGCAAAAAATGGATGCGTGCTGGATGATTTCCTCATGGATCTATATATTAACTGTATATGTAAAAATAGAGGAAATTTAATTTTGACAATGGCTAAAAGAAATGTTTGGGAGCATCAGGAAACAAAAACTATGCTAGAAATAATGCAGGAACAAAATTCCCTTTATCATTTTAATGGAAAACTGTAGAGGAAGTCAGAAATATAGAAAAAGAATTAACAAAAAGATGTTATGTTTTGATGTCAGTTCAACTCGATTTCAACCCAAAGTGAACTCAGCCCGGAATCATATACGGTGGTCGAAATTTCAACTCAACCTTGACTCAACTTTTCAACCTAATCATAAACGGGGTATCTGATACGGCCTGTAGGCAAGTGATGGGATTTTTGACATTATGAATGGAATTATTTCCATTTTTTAAGTTTTTTTGCTTTTAGATAAATAAATTATACTGAATTTATTTATAAAAAGTTCAGTAATCAATTAATTTTTTAAATAACAATTTAGAAAGACATAATAAATATGGAAATTATTCATTATAAAGCATGTAAATGCATTTTAAAATTTTAGTACGGAAGTGTAGTGTTACGAAAAGTGTAATGTTAAATTAACTAACTTTTGAGATCACAAGAAAAGGCTTCGTAGATGCTTTTGCGAAAAATCTAAAACAACTTTTCTTAGTGTCACCACATCCTGAATTTTCAAATGGTGTAAACTTGTTCTCATATATGAAACCACAGAGGTTTTAGATACCGGTTTTATCTATCCCCAAACTAAATATGATAATGCGGAACTTAAAATGTTTTCACCAGCGCGTTAGCCGCTTATTGTGTTTCCAGCCCCCACGGCGAGGACGAGGGGTTGGATTTTAGGAGCCACATTGGGTGCCTTCCATTTAGACACAGAGAGACACAGTAGCTGCGTTCCATTGGGCGAAATTTTCTACGTTCAAGTACTCCGGAGTACATGGCCAATGGAACACGATTATTGATATCAGAAGAAAATACGAGTAAAACATAACCTCAAATTAATTTATTACCCTTAAAAGAAATGTGAAATATTTATTTTTTTTATAATAAAAGGAAATTTTATATCTTACTGTATACTATATTTACCGTTTTTGTAGATTTACTTTAAAAAGCACTTTAAAATAATTAATCGACAGTTTACTTAACCTTAAAAAACAAAAGGCCATCTATTTTTAAGTAGTTAAAGCTTGCAAACCTGGCGGAAATTTTATGCGTTTCTACTAGGAGAAAAATACCCTAAAGCAAGAGCAGGGGTAGTTGAGTATACTCGGGAGTACTCCGGAGTAGCAAATATTGCCCAATGGAACACAGCTAGTGTTACACTGTGTCCGGCACAAACAAACAAAAATTATCCGGCACAATTAAACAAAAATTATTTTAAAAACCATTTTCACTAAACTGCACAACAATTTTAAATTTTCACATAAAAGAAGGAGTTTCCGTAAAACTTTCACTATTTAACTTTATTATAATATCTTACCACTATTTATCTTTATAATTTCACCTTTATTTTACTTTATTAATTGCAAAATATCGATTAATTTCTCCCTAGTAGCAACGCTCCATGGAAAGGTTTTGCACAAAATTTGCTCAAATCTAATTCCGCAATATCCAGAATTATTTGTGCAAATGTTTTGCATTATTTTTTTTTCTGAAAATGAACTTATAAATTGAAAGTTTAAATGGAAATATAAGTCAATTTAACCCTTTGACCAATGCCCTGGCTAAAAACTATCCAAAATAAAAGTTGCCATAACTTCCTAGATAAATCAATCGTGCCAATATTAAAAATTTGGTGAGATTCTATAAAATTTCGAAAAAAAAAATTTGCATCAATAATTCTGGATATTGCGGAGTTAGATTTGAACAATTTTTGTGCAAATGTTTTGCATGAAATTTGCACAAAGCGTGCTACTAGGCACCCTCTTTACGCACACCTGCATCGACAGCGACAGCTGTCCGTCGTCACTTGAAATCGACACTACATTTTTTTGTATTTCCGTCATCGGTCGATGTCGATGCGGTTCGCGATTGGTCTTTGCCATGAGTGGACGTGTTGCTGCTGTAAGAAAGATAAAAGCGCATTTTTAAAGTGTCTTATAGTAACTGTAATTTGTAATTTGCAATCTGTAGTTTGCTAATTAAAGTGTGAACCTTTGTTTATTACTTGTGACAGTGCTTCACAAAAATTAGTGGAAAGCCTCTGGTCCCCCGCCGCACAGTGGGGCGGACATAAATTTTGTAAGTAAATTAAAATTTTATAAAAACATTCTTTAAAATTATAAAAAATTGTTACTTGGGGGGTTTTTTTGAAACTGAAAATTAATTAATAATAATTAATTTCAATAATTTTAAAGAATCTTTTGATAAAATTTTATTTTTCTTACAAAATTTATGTCCGCCATATTGGATTAGCCATCTTTAATTTTGAAATTTCATAATTCGGGCTCGATAGAATTAAAGGCAATTTTATGACGAATATTTTACAAAAATTTTTTTTAAGTTTCATTAATTCCAGGTTTGGGAATTATCGATTGTCCAAAAAATGAGCTATTTGCCCCACTGTGCGCCGCCGAAAAATACGATTAAAGAGGGCAAAACCCCAAAAAATAAAAAATCTGCTGTAATGGAGGGCGAAGCCCACAATCGAAAGGGGGTAGACCTTAAGGCATTGGCCAAGGATGCCGGGTTTGCCGATGATATAAACGGAAAGGTGAATCGATGGAGTGATGGTGTTGATGGCCCCGGAACGGCATCAGCTCACCAACACATAGACAGCGAACAATCATCATCTGTTAATATGCATTACGGCACTTCTGATGCCAATGAAGTAGACGCCACAGTGGACAACAAAATACCAGATAAGTCTCTAGATTTAGAAGATTCAAATAAATTTGCAACTTTTGAAAACAATGAAAATAAAATTAATTCAATTAATTATGTTAACAATAATAAAAATAATAAAGACTCCGATATGGAAGTTGAAAATATTAGTGGTAAGGTCTACCAAACATCGTTTACGGACGACCTAAACAGGGATGCAAGTGGGTTCATCTTAGTGAAAAAAGGCGCGAAAGCGGGTCAAGCGGCACCGAAGCCAGTGACCATTCCCAATGTAAATAGTAACAGATTTTCCTTATTGCCCGGGGATACGCAGCGGATCAAGTCTGACGCGGCCCGAAAGGGAAACGGTGGAATTAGTGATGGTAATAGTAAGAGTAGTGGTAACAGCAATAATAATGAGTCCGGTAAAAAGCAAAAAATTAACTCTCAACCAGCCTCAAATTTTACAAGTGTTCACTCACAGGCAAACGTTAAAACTTTGTTTTATTCACATCAAAATGAAGTGTTCACTCTAGATGGAGAAATGACAGAGTGAAGTACTTAACGAAACCTAACGAAGGTTATTTTTATTCACCCCAAAATAAGTGTTCACTCCAAAAAATGGAGTGAACATTTGCACTCAGTTTTTATTCACACCACCCAATGGGTGGAGTGAATAAAAGCTAAGTGTACACTTAAAGGGAACACTCCTGAGTGGAGTGATTCATTAAAAGTGAACACTCGATTTGGTGTGAATAAAAATTCTCTCATTGGGCCTATTCACACAGTGCACATTTATGGCGCCTAAAACCGGTTTTATAGATGAGAGAGGGAAGGGAGCGGAAGAAAATACCAGATAAGTCTCTAGATTTAGAAGATTCAAATAAATTTGCAACTTTTGAAAACAATGAAAATAAAATTAATTCAATTAATTATGTTAACAATAATAAAAATAATAAAGACTCCGATATGGAAGTTGAAAATATTAGTGGTAAGGTCTACCAAACATCGTTTACGGACGACCTAAACAGGGATGCAAGTGGGTTCATCTTAGTGAAAAAAGGCGCGAAAGCGGGTCAAGCGGCACCGAAGCCAGTGACCATTCCCAATGTAAATAGTAACAGATTTTCCTTATTGCCCGGGGATACGCAGCGGATCAAGTCTGACGCGGCCCGAAAGGGAAACGGTGGAATTAGTGATGGTAATAGTAAGAGTAGTGGTAACAGCAATAATAATGAGTCCGGTAAAAAGCAAAAAATTAACTGGTGCCCTCCAATCTTCATATCAGGGGCCAAACCGGTTACAATACACAAACTCTGTAAATCCATCAAGGATGATTTCAATTTCAAGGTGGTTAGGTTTAACTTTCAAAAAAGTAAAATCTTTGTTGACGATTATGTCCTTCATAGTGCAATTCTAGAAGAGATTAGGAAATCAGAGGCTGAGGCCTTCTCTTTCTCCGCGAGACATGATAGGGGGGAATCGTTTGTCATTAAGGGTCTGACGGGGGATGTCTCCACGGATGAAATCAAGGACGAACTACTGTCGATTAATGAAAATCTCCAAATCTGCTGGGTTAGGCAGCTAAAGTCCAATAGACCACACCTGAAGGGGGTTAACTTGGGGAAGTTTCTGGTAAAGCTGGAGCCAGGCATTGACAGCAGATAACTGACAAGGATTCGCACTTTGGCGTAACACGTGTCAGATTTGAGAGGCAGCATAAGAGGGCCTACACTCAATGCTTTCGCTGCCAAGCGTTTGGGCACGTCAGTGCGAACTGTGCTAATAACGTAAGATGCGGTGAAAACTGCGGGGATACATGTCCCAAAAGAGAGGAAGCCATGAATAATGGTGTGAAGCCGAAGTGCGCTAACTGTGGGGGCGAGCACACTGCAAACTTCGGAGGATGTCCGAATCTTTTAGTATACCAAAAAAAGGGAACAAAACCAAAAAATGTTAGGCAGGCGATGGAGGATAAAAGGGAAAACTTTGCAAATTCGGTGCGTACGCCGGGAAGATCTTATGCACAGGCAGCAAGTAGCAATCAGTCTATCGCGTTGGGAGGGTTTATGGACGAGATCAAACGGCATTTTGGCGCGCCACTGGGAGTAGTGATGTTAAAACTTAAAGCATTCTGGCTAAGATACTGTTCACTCAAGGAAGAGCAAAAAATGGATGCGTGCTGGATGATTTCCTCATGGATCTGCAAGAGTCGAACTATGGTTAATTGCAATAAACGTAAACTCTCTCCGAGGTATTGATCGTGTTATATCGTTGGGGCAAGAACTTAAAGCTACTAAGTCACATGTGGCGTTTATATCGGAAACTAGATTACGTTCTCAAAACCGCCCTGTTCTGGGGGGATATAATCTTTTTAGGAATGATAATGGTAGAGGTACAGCGGTTGCGATTAGTGAAAATTTTAAATGTATGCACGTTGATTTCAATTCAAATTTGTTTTCTTGCTGTTTAGTCAGTTGCGCGTGGGGCACCGGCGAGAGAATAATCTTGGGGGCAATTTATATTCCCTGCAATGCTGATAGGGCTCTGGTTGGTGAACTCATGAGATTGGAGGCTATTCTTTATAATTATGACAGGTGCATCATAGGGGTGATTTTAATGCCATACATGGCCTGTGGGGGACTCCAGGGTGCGCACGAACGGGAAAATGGTGCATGAATTGTTTTACGATTCTGCCTTCTTGAGGCTAAGCATTGTGGCTCCAGACACTCCGACCTTCCCCAGGGGCTCGTCGTTTCTAGATTTCTACATCATATCTGAAAATTTTAAAAATTGTGGACCAGTGGCCTGCTCGACCTTTGCATACCCTTCTGATCACTACGGTGTACTGCTCAATGTTGCGTCCGCTCCGGTTTTTGGGACGCATGAACAGCGATTTACCAAATCCTTTAAGAACACGAACTGGAAGGTAGTGAACAGACAGCTGAAAACTGTGCTGGATGATGCGGGTCTTCCCAATGACAGAAACCTTACAAACGAGGAAATTTAGAACCATGTGCTGACTCTTACGGAAGCTCTGCCACAAGCTAGGACTGTTCCAGTGAGGTTCCATAAATACAGACACCTCTCGGCAGCCACTCTTAAATGTTTGGACTCAGAAGAAGCTGGACGCTTGCCCTTAAGAGACACTACCGCAGGTCGGGGAACAGAGCCTCGCATAGCTATAAATAACTTGCCTCTAGGATCAGATGTCTGAACACCCTGATCCGTGAAAACGCTAGATTGGAGGAGAATGCCTGGTATAAACAGCAACTGTTAAAAATAAAACCGGGCCCCAAGCCTTCAAGGAGGTCTTCAGGATGACGGGCACCAAGAGGTCGGGCGTACTTTCCACCCCATTAGCGGTGAATGGAAACCTTATCACAACTAATTACAAGAAGGTGGTTGCGCTGCGGGGCTACTTCGAGAGCGCGCTCAGTAAAGAAAGAACGTGCGGGAGCAATGCGTTGGAGGCGAATATCGAGGAAGTGCTATCTATGTTCGACTTAGGGTCCCGCCACTAGTGTCGTTTTCGTCGCGTAACGGTGCGGATAGATCGTGGGAGAGTGGAGAGTTCTTCACTACTCCGACTGAGGTTGGGTGGATCATTCATGAGGTGAAGAATAAGAGCTCGGCGGGAACCGATAGGATATCCAATTTTATGATGAAAAGGTGCGGTAGCTCAATATCCAGATATCTTGCTATAATTAATAACAATTGCATCTGCAACGGCTACTTTCCTAAGGCCTGGAAGGTGGCGAAAATCATACCTATCCCCAAGGCGGGCAAAACGAGAACACCGGATGACTTAAGGCCCATCTCCCTTCTATCAAATCTCGGGAAAATTTTGGAAAGAATCATTTTGAGGAGCCTGGAGGACTTCTGCGAGACCAACGAATGCATACCAAGATTTCAGTTCGGATTCGAGAAACAGCACTCCACGGAACATGCTCTTCTACTCCTTCAGGAGAATGTTATTAAGAACCTAAGAGCGAAGAAATGCACGGTTATCTGCGCGCTGGATCTGAAGAAGGCGTTCGATAGTGTTTGGCATAAGGGCCTTATCTATAAGATGAATAATTTGCACTGTCCTTTTGGTATCACTAGGATGATATACAGCTTCCTGCTGAACTGGTCTGCTTATATTCAGCTGGGCGAGTCAGCATCTACCGAATACTCTGGAGTTCCTCAGGGGTCCATTCTCGGTCCGAAACTGTTCAATGTTTTTGTGCATGACTTCCCTCATGATATAGGTAAAGGTGCTACGAGCATCCAATAGACGGATGACACGCTGACATGGACGACTGATGAATCCTCGGTGAGGGCGACTAGAGCCCTTCAGGCGCAAGTCAATAATATTGTCAGATTTTACAAATTATGGAATATAGATATTAATCAAAACAAATGTAAGGTTATCTGCATAAGGAACCCGGCAGGCAAGGGCCATAGAAATGCTTCTAGGGAATTAAAACTTATCTCTATAATGATCAACGGACAACGCATTAAGCCGGATGACACCATCACTTACCTGGGTGTTCTGTTCCACCATAGATGGAAATGGAACCCTCATGTGAGGCTGAAAATTAAAAGAGTTAAGGCGGCGGCTGCGGCTCTGAGACAGCTCATAAATTCAATAAGCCTATACACCAGCACGAAACTTCTTCTTTATAAAACTATGCTGAGGCCCATAATTGCCTATGCCTATCCTATATGGTGCACCTGTTCGCAGACGGCGGCCTGGGAAATGCAGGTCATGGAATGAAAGTTGTTAAGGCACTGTACCTCTCTCTACATGAAAGAAACTAACAAATGGTTTTCGAACCGGGTGCTATACGAAAGAGCGCAGATTACTCCAATCACGCTTTATCTCATTGAATTAATGCTTAAGAGACTCCCCAAAATAAACGAGCACCCGAATGAAATGATTAAGGGCCTTGCTCACTCTCAACCCGTGGAGGAATCTACTTACCTGTCCCCTTTCCAACTGATCAGGCAGGATCTGCTGCATTATCTCCAACCCGCGGAAACTAATAGATACGTGCCGGCCTTTTATGCCCATGGCACGCGACATGATAGAGGATAGCTGAAATGGGCCGACTGGTAATTGTGAATGACCCGTGTAAAGAGTCGAGCCTTTCGATGTTTGGTTTACCTTGTTGACCTTTTTGAAAATTTTGAGACTGTTAGCTTAAGTTAGAGTCAGGAACTAGTTCCTCTTGTTGTTGATATTGGACACGCTCCAATTAGTATGTAAGTCATAACTTTGTACTATTTTACCTGATGATCTGAAGATGGGCGACGAGGGTTGCCTCTAGTTTTTAAGTTTTGATACTTAGTCGAGACGAAGTCTAATATATTTTAGTTTTGCTTTTATGTTTGTTATTTTGTTTCTAGTGAAGACTGAGTTTTGTGTTTGGTTCAATTGTAACCTCAATTGAGATAGCTTAGGATAGAGTCTTGCATTGCAGCTCCTTTTTTTTATATACCCTAACTAGGAAGCCTTGTGCCTCAATTAGCATGTAAGTTCTGAACATAATTTTGTAAAATGTACCTTGAGATCTAGTTTTAAGATTAGGTTAAGTCTTGAGACTGAAGTCATGATATTAATTTTTATCTTATTTCATTTCATTTTATTTTATTTTATGTTATTTTATTTTAATTTATTTATTTTATTTTATTTTATTAACTTCCCAGTAGGAAGTAAGTTTTCAATGTATTTACACGTTTCAAGGTCCCAATAGCATTTTAAGCAAAAATTTGAGAAGAAATATGTGTGTGTGTGTGCGTACGTATGTGGTCATTTTTTCCTGCACGATTTCGCGCGAACCGAGATATCGACTCGTTCAGGTGCCGTTCGAAGCGTGTTCAAGGAAATATGATCTGAAAAGATTTTCGTAAAAATTGGTCGAGCCGTTTTTTTGTTTGAACGACTTAAGTGATTTTTGTACCAGCACGATTTCGCGCGAACCAAAAAAGATATCGACTTCGTTAAGGTGCCGTTCGAAGCGTATTAAAGGACATATGAATTGAAAAGATTTTCATAAAAATCGGTCGAGCCGTTTTTTTGTTTGAACGACTTAAATGATTTTTGTACCGGCACGATTTCGCGAGAACCAAAAAAGATTTCGACTTCGTTAAGGTGCCGTTCGAAGCATGTTAAAGGACATATGATCTGAAAAGGTTTTCATAAAAATCGGTCGAATCGTTTTTTTGTTTGAACGACGTAAGTGATTTTTGTACCAGCACGATTTCGCGCGAACGAAAAAAGATACCGACTTCGTTAAGATGCCGTTCAAAGCGTGTTAAAGGAAGTATGGTCTGAAAAGATTTTCATAAAAATCGTTCGAGTCGTTTTTTTGTTTGAACGAATACTGGGAAGTTAATCTTGTGGACCGAAAGGGTCAAAAGCCACATCCCAACTAGTTTTATTCTATTTAATTTACAACCTATATTTTTTTTTTCTTTTCCGTCCATTAAATATTTTGTTAGCCACTAAGGCGAGGTGATGTGGCGGTGTCATGTAGCAGACACATAGCCATTGATGCAAGTCACACTATCCATCATTTCGTTTATTACCCCCATACACAAACCGATTTTTTAGGCAAGGGGTCGCAGGGAAGTATATGCCATGCGTGTAATTTGCATACTTCGCTGCGACCCCTTGCCTAAAAAGTCGGTTTGTGTATGGGGGTAATTAACGAAGTGATGGATAGTGTAACTTGCATCAGTAACGTTAACGTATTAAAACGTACTGAAAGAACCAAGGTTCGCCATATTTGTTTTTTTGTTAATGTAGTAGCTCAGACATAGTGTTAAGTCAGCAGTAAGAAATGTATAAAGATGTATGTTACCCCGTTTATGACTAGGTTCAACCCAGGTTGAACCCAGTCATAAACGGGGATCGAGCTGAAACTGGGTCCACTCAACCCAACTCAGCTCTCCTATCTGGGTCGAGTTGATATTTCGCCTCATAAACGCGTGTTGGGTTGAAATTGGGTTGAAGTGGCATTTGTTTTGTTTGTTTATCATCCGTGAAGTCTGCCTTCGGCGTTAGTTTTGTGTTCGGTGTTTTTGTAGCGCGTTAATTATTTTATATTAACTATATATGTAAAAACAGAGGAAATTTAATTTTTACAATGGCTAAAAGAAATGTTTGGGAGCATCAGGAAACAAAAACTATGTTAGAAATAATGCGGTAACAAAATTCCCTTCACCATTTTGAAGGAAAACTGTATAGGAAGTCAGAAATATAGAAAAAGAATTAACAAAAAGAGGTTATGTTTTCATGGTCGTTCAACCCGATTTCAACCCAAAATGAACTCAACTCGGAATCATATACGGTGGTCGAAATTTCAACTCAACCTCGACTCAACTTTTCAACCTAATCATAAACGGGGTATATATTAACTTGTTATGAAGCTCAATAAATTTTTTTTCTAATTCTAAAAAATAAAATTCGATGTCGATGCCAATGTCGATGAATTTGCCTTTAAGGAAATTTTAAAATTTGAGATCATAATATTGTTATAATATGAAATCTGCATGTTTTTGTGTCCCGAATTTATCGACATTTCGATTTTATCGACTTTGTCGATGTGCGTAATGAGGGTGAGGGTTTCCGAAACATAAAAACTGCCGCGATTCGCGCACTTTTCATATAAATCTGACAGTTCTTCAGCCAACTTTCAGACTACGTTACACATATGCAAAAATTTACAGCACGGTCTGTAGTTGAGAGGGGCTTGGTACAGTCCATCAATTATATTAGTATTAGTAATTAGAAGATAACATAAATGTAATTGAGAAATTTAAGTCGAATAAATGAATTGAATTAAAATTATTTTCGTTCCGAAATGATTTCGAAACGAAATTAGCAAATTTCACGTTTTCTCATTTTCGCATGAAACCGAAATTTTTCGTAATTTGACTATTTTATTTTCGGTGTGGTTTTTATTGACGAATTTACTTTTAGATCATAAAAAATGTTATTTAAGTGAATTTTGTTGACAACTTCAGTGTAATTTATTATAAACATATTTAACAATTGTATTTTAGAGGTAAACATATAGTCCAGTCGTCAGAACCAAATTTAGACCGAAAGCTCGCACAAAATATGATCTCGCTGAAAATTGGAACTTAGGTACTTTTTTGGGTGTAGAAAACGATAAAAAAATCTTTGCTGCGCTAAAGTGTATGCTAAGTTCACAATTTCGAAAACAAATTCAAAAATTTGGTTTTTGCTTTATATATCGCAAAATAAAAAAAAATCGAAAAACTAATAGCGCCACGTGAAAGAGCGAAAAAATTTCACTAAAATTTATATTATAACTTATTTTAAAAAATTTTTTTTTATTATTATAAAAAATTAATAAAAATGAGAAGAAAATTCAAAAAATCTAAGCGCGCCAAAAAGCTGAATTAAAATATTCTAGCGAGGCGTTCGGGGAAAAACTAAAGTATCCTTGCCTAAAATGTACGCAAAAATAAAAATGAAAAAAGCATTTTAAAGAGGACACTCGAAGCTTTCTAAGAAAGCCATTAGTTTATAATTTTTTGTTTTTTTTCTCATAGAAAACTTGACCGGAAGTTATGATTTGTAAAATTCTCACTGATGTTTATACAATTGAAGATATATATTAATAGAGGCGTACGAAAAAAAATCCTTGTACATTTATCATCATTAGACATTTACTTTTGATGTAAAAATAATTAAAATGATAAACAATGTCTCTATTTAATAAAATTAATGTTTTAAAATATTCAGTTTTCCTTACAGCATTCATTCGACGCCATTTTTAACTTCCGGCACACAAAATATGATGAAGAAGAAAGATGCGCCCGGGCCGCCGTCACTTCTCTCGTCTGGCGCCGGCTATTTTTGAAAATAAAAATATAGTTTAAAAAAACTAAAAAATACGCTTTTATTTTAAAATGAACTAAAAAGTAAAAAATAATTTTGAATGTAAAGTTTTTATTGCTCCAGCCAGTATAAGAAAACAACCTACCTTTCGAAATGTAAAAAAGCGTGGGGCTCTCTATATTCTTATTTTATTAACACCGGAACTTTTAGCTAGCGCCCCACGCTTTTTTAGATTTCGAAAGGTAGGTTGTTTTCTTATACTGGCTGGAGCAATAAAAACTTTACATTCAAAATTATTTTTTACTTTTTAGTTCATTTTAAAATAAAAGCGTATTTTTTAGTTTTTTTAAACTATATTTTTTATTTTCTATTTTTTAGTCTATTATATGTATGTGTTCGGCCATTTTGTAGTGACCGCCATATTAGATTTAAAACGACATCACAAAGCTTACTATACTATACTCGTCATACACTTTCATTTGATACCCATACCGAGTGGATTGTAAAGAAAAAGGTAAACCGCCATTTTGAGGTGGCCGCCATTTTGAATTTGGAAATACGCCCCAAAGCGAAAAGTATTCTATTATCACATCCTTTTATTTGATACTCATATCGAGGGGGTTGTAAAGAAAAAGATAATCCGCCATTTTGTGTTGGCCGCCATTTTGAATTTGGAATGACGCCACACAGATAATAGTATTCTAATTGTCACGCCCTTTCATTTGATACCCATATCGAGTGGGTTGTAAAGAAAAAGGTAGTCCGCCATTTTGTTTGCCGCCATTTTGAATTTGGAATGACGCCATACAGCTAATTGTATTCTACCTGTCATGCCGTTTCATTTGATACCCATGTCGGGCGGTCGGGGAACACAATAGCAAAAATCGACCGCCATCTTGGAACCGCCATCTTGATTTTCTTACAAAATGGTCAGATTGCATTGTCACGCGAACTATGCATATGTGCAAAATTTGAAGTTGATCGGTTATATAGAAGTGGGTCAAAATCAAGTAGCAAGATTTGTTTACATAGAACATACATACATACATACATACATACATACATACATACAGGTGAAGCTAATATAAAGCGTATAAAAATGGCGTCGAATGAATGCTGTAAGAAAAACTGAATATTTTAAAACACTAATTTTATTAAATAGAGACAATGTTTATCATTTTAATTATTTTTACATCAAAAGTAAATGTGTAGTAAATGTACAAGGATTTTTTTTCGTACGCCTCTATTAATATATAACTTCAATTGTATAAACATCAATGAGAATTTTACAAATCATAACTATCGATCAAGTTTTCTATGAGAAAAAAACAAAAAATTATTTTTTTTTATTTTTCGACATATAAAGCAAAATCCAAATTTTCGAATTTGTTTTCGAAATTGTGAACTTAGCATACACTTTAGCGCAGCAAAGATTTTTTTATCGTTTTCTACACCCAACAAAGTACCTAAGTTCCAATTTTCAGCGAGATCACATTTTGTGCGAGGTCAAGGCTCTGACAACTGGGCTAATACAAATGTACCACAATTTCAAGCGCAATTATACAATTATGGAGAAAAATGCAAAAGTGGCTTTATTTAGAAAAAAATTGATGATAGCGAGAAATTAGTTGCCGAATTGAATTCTTTAGGACCACAAATTCGCACCTTAACAGTTGGAAGAAAGTGTGGAATAATTCATTAATGAGTAATAAGTTTTGAAAATTATTGCAACAAAATATTGTTTGCACTTCCACTGAAGATGGAAAATCCAAAGGATTGCAATTTTCTCGAAAGTGTCGACGGTGTCTCGGTCTACTGAGAATTCTGTCCTATTTCCTTCATTTTATTATTCTTCCATTACTTCTAAATATTAAAAATGCGGATCCAATTTTAGATATAATTCGAATGCTTTTATTTGTTATTTTCTTAAAGGCTGAACTACAATGAGGCGCTGGCGCGTGGTGCTGGCGCTGTATCGCAAGCTGTCAAAAGTAAAAAACGTAGCCCACCCGAAGTGCAACTACAATGTGTAGCTGGCCTTGGCGCGTGGTGCTTGCGCTGCCGCTCACTTTTGCCTACTTTCTACTTTTGGTGCGCGCAAGTACACCAGCCAGTTGGGAATTTTGATAAATGAGGGCGCTGAAGTCAAAAGTATCCCAAAAAACATTCGTATTTAATCAATTTTTGGTTTTTCCTGTAAAAAAAATAATTTCCAATGAATTTTTTTTGCATTGCCCCATTTCCACTAACTTAAGCCTCAAACAGAACCAATCCGCTTCATCCGTTTTTAAAATTTTGACATGACTTAGCGCCACGCATTGTAGTTGCACTCAGCTACATGGCGCGCGCCAGAGAAAATGCCAGCGCCAAGAAGAGCGGCAGCGCCAGCCCCAGCGCCACATTGTAGTTCCCACTTAAAGCTATTATGTACCAAGTTTATAGCAGAAAATTAAATGGATTTAACTCAGGACTACGCCAAAATTTTGAATTAACATATAAACGGGTATTAAGGCTGTGTGCGAAACCGGCTAATTGCTTGCTAAACTTCCAGATTTTTTGGAAGCTTCTCAGTCTAATACCAAGTTTATAGCAGCAAAATTAAATCGATTTAACTTAAACTTACGCCAAAATTTCGAATTAACGTATAAACGGCTAGTTTACATTCTTCTAACTTTGGCTTAAGCCGAAAAATTTCGGCTTAAGCCATAATTCGAATTGCCCCGTTTATACGACAAAAAATTTTGTATGATCCATAATTCGAATTATTTTTGGAGTAGCTATAAACTAGGTATAATTCCAGTGCTGTGCGAAACCAAAACTGGAATAGCTTGCTAAAATTTTAACGGTTGACATATACCTACTTGACGTTTAATTGTAAAAGTAGTATTTGAAATATTAGTTATTTAAGATTTTTTAAAAGGGGGGAAAGCGGTGGACAATGAAATAATGATGAAATTATGGCAGTAATATTTTTTGCAAAATTGTTGTTCATGTACGGCAAAATGTTACGTTCAGTGGCGGTTCCTTTTTGGAAGCAAAGGAAGCACTGCTTCCCTTGACCAAATAGGCAACTTCATAAAAAATTAATTTAAATATATTAAGATTAATCAAAAACAAAATCTTAATATATTTCTTCATCTGGAAACACTAAGCAAGCAATGTACAGATTTTTGTATATAAAACAAAGCCTTCTACATTTACAAGCCATGCACTACGAAATCTCACACTTCATTCAAAGAAAATGGCTCTTCAATTTATCTGTCAGAATGGACTTCAGTCAGAATGGACTTCAATTTAGCTGTGAGAAAAGCAATTTTTTAACTTAGTTTTTGGAATAAAAAGTGGTAAAATAATGTATTTTATCACTTTTTAGTGCACACGGATTATCAGTGATAAGTTATTTAGTGATCTGACTCCTCCATAAATTAAAAAAAAATTAGTGGTTAAGGGTGGGTGCCAAGTGACAATTCCGAATTTGCTACTTTCACCACGGACACTTCGAAATTACAAAGTGTGCCAAAAGACATTTCATTGACAGTTATTAATATTTGAAATATGGATGACAACGAAATTTTTCAATTTATAAAATTTTTAATGGATTGTTTTAAAGTAGCCCGGGGCTACATTAATGTCGTTAGATTGGTCGAAATGGATGAGCTTGAAGAGCATCATCCGGTAAGGGTTAGTAAAATCATTATTTATTTACTAATTTTTACATGTTTTGATGTACTTTATTTGTATGTTTTTCATAGAATTTTAGTTTATATTGCAATTTGGACGGGTTAACTGATATTTCCCGAGAACTTCTCCAATCACATGAAACGGAATGCAAGAAGCATTTAAGAATTTCTTCACGCGGGTTATGTATGCAAAAGACAAGATAACGTTGTCTGCTGCATGCATACCGGAAATCTCGGGTAACGAGACGATACCCGAGTTTTCCGAGAAATCCCAACAGAGAATATTTTAATTTTCCCATCGAAAAACTGCAACACAAACACTTTGCATTTTTTCGATGGCAAGAAAGCTTTTTGGAAAATAATAAGTAGTCAGTTGAGTTCGGACTGTTGAAAATATAAAACTCGTTTATTAATAAAGTGTATTAGTTCAATTCTTGTGTTTGATTCTTAGTTTTTGATTATTCTTTTTTTCAGCCTAAAATCGGGTTTTTTCTAATTGGCGCAGTCGGTGGAGTCTCTATCAAAAGAAAAGAGATTCAGTGAAATCGAACAAAAATAAAAAAGTGACGTTGAAAGTGAAATTTAAAACAAAGTTCACTCAGTTCACATTGTGAAAAATATATACATACATATATATAAATAATATAACAAAAATTTTGTATTGTTTTTCAAAAAAAAAATAAAGAAAAAAAACAAGGAATATAAGTTCTCAATCAAATAAAGTGGGATACGAAATAAGGCAAAGTGTAATTTAGAGTCTTGTGCAGAAACGAAACCAGAGAGAGAGAAAAAAAAACTCAAGATTGAAAGGCAACAACATCGTCGCAATATATTTGATCGCCAAAGAAACATCGAGATGGCACAACAAAATCCTATGGAACAGTGCTTAGTCACTCTAACTCAACTCATGGCTCAGAATATGCAGCCCAGAAGCCAGAGGCAAATGATCGAAAAGGATATTCGATACCTGCCGATATTTAAAGGAGATCCAGGTACACTACCTTCATTCATCAGTTCAGTTACATCAGCGTTATCGGAATATGGAGATGAAGCTGATAGGGTGTTCCAGATCATCTATAACGAAAAGATTCAAGGAGGTGCAAAGAATCTGTTACAAGTTACTCCACCAGCTAATTGGGAAGAATGTAAATCCAGTTTAAAGCGGCATTACAAGTCATCAAAAAACCAACTTACCATAACAAGGGAAATAAATTCTTTAAAAGTAAGTAGCATACAAGATTTAGATGATAAATTAAGACGAATCGTGGAAGATATTACCGAGTTTGCAGCCTTTGACGACAACGGTGTAATTATGCTCGATATATTCGGTGGAATGTTAATTCAAAGAATAAAGGAATTAGCTTCAGGTTCATTAGCATATGAAATTATGACAAAAGTTAGGTTATCAGAAATTAGGGAAATAGTTAATAAGTTTATTGGCCAAGATCAAGGAAATTTAAATTTAAACTTAACTGTAAAAAATTTTAATAAATATAATATTAACAATAAAAATTTTGAAAAAAGGAATAATAATCAACAAAATGAAAGATTTTCTAAGTCAAACTATAATTTTAATAGTAATTCACAGCAATACAGACGAAACGACTCACAACAATTTAGACGGAATAGTAACAATAATAATAACTTTAATAACAACTTTAATAATAATTACAAAAATAATAGTTTTAATAACAATAACAGAACGCTACAGACAAGACAAACTAGCTATGGTAATAGACAAAATGAATATAGACAACGGCTAGAACCCATGGAGGTAGATGCAGCTAGTAAAGTAGAAACAAATACCATCGATAAACCTTTTTTTATAAACTAGCCTCGGACCAGAATAAAATTTATATAACTTTAACAATTCAAAATGATAAATATCTAGCATTTGTAGATTCAGGGTCAACAATAAGTATATTAAACCAAAACAAATTTCCATCCTCTAAGTACCAAATTTTAAATAATTTATCAACGACAATTAATTATATTGATGGGGAAATAAGTAAACCTAATAAAACCGTTTCAACTTTCTGTCCAATAGAATTTAAATACCCTGAAAAGGCTAGAATGAAATGGATTGCAATGCAATTAGAAAAGCCATACGATCTTTTACTAGGTATGGATTTTATAAAAAAAAAACGTTTTTGATATACGTATAGGGAAACAAGAAATTATTATGACTAACAAAGTGCGACTCCCATTCTTAACGAAAACCGTCCAAGACGAAGTTAACGTTCTAGAAATAAGTGGAATTCAAAATCTTTCGTTAGATCACTTAAACAATCAAGAAAAAGACATGGTCACAAAATTAATTAAAAAATTTCACAGACTTTTATTTAAAGAAGGCGATGCTTTAACAAGCACAAGTTCAGTGGTTCACGAAATAAAAACCACCACAAACGAACAAATTAATTCAAAGTTGTACCGCATTCCACCTCAGCATGAAACTGAAGCACGAAATCAGATAGATGAGATGGAAAAGCAAGGTATAATTAGGAGAAGTAGAAGCAAATATAGTTCTCCAATTATCATTGTACCCAAAAAGAAAGATAATTCAGGTGTACAAAAGTATAGGATAGTTGTAGATTATAGGAGATTAAACCAAATCACTATCGATGATAAATATCCCCTACCAAATATTGACAGCATCCTAGACAAGCTTGGTAAAGCCCAGTACTTTAGTACCTTGGACTTAGCAAAAGGGTACCATCAGATACTGGTAGCTGAGAAGGACATTGAAAAAACAGCGTTTGTTACATCCGCTGGTCTCTATGAATATGTTCGTATGCCGTTTGGGTTAAAAAATGCCCCGGCTACATTCCAGCGTTTAATGAATGATATATTGAGAGAATATATTAATCAAATTTGTGTCGTCTATCTAGATGATATCTTGATATTTTCAACCACTCTAGAAGAGCATGAAAAATCTCTGACTAAAATCTTTTGTAGGCTCCAAGAGCACAATTTGAAAATACAAGTAGACAAATGCAGTTTTCTGAAAAAAGAAACTGAATTTTTAGGCCATGTATTAACAGTTGAAGGCATTAAACCCAATCCAGATAAAATCAAAACCATTCAGGAAATAAAAATACCCAAGACAGAAAAACAGCTTAAGGGATTTTTAGGAGCTACAGGGTACTACAGAAAATTTATAAAGGACTACTCTAAAGTAGCATACCCTATGATAAAATATCTAAAGAAGGATAACAAAATAAACATAAATGATCCGCAATATATAGCAGCTTTTGAAAATCTTAAAAGTTTGATTACGTCGCATCCAATATTAAAATATCCGGAATATGATAAACCGTTTTCAGTAACCACAGATGCCAGTGATCATGCTATAGGAGCAGTTTTATCACAGCAAGGGCATCCTATTTGTTACGTTTCCCGAACCCTAAACAGTCATGAAAAAAATTACAGTACCACTGATAAAGAATTCCTTGCAATTGTATACGCTGTTAACTACTTTAGGCCGTACCTATATGGTAATAACTTCAAAATTATTACAGATCATGTCCCAATTAAATATCTCAATAGCAAATATAAAGGCAAAGAGTTTTCACAACGTCATCAAAGATGGTTGTTAAAATTACAAGAATTCAACTATGAAATCGAATATTTACAAGGGAAGGAAAACAAGGTAGCCGATTACCTAAGTAGATTAGAAACTGCACAAAAAATTAATGAACATAACGATGAAGAATCTAATCTGATGATTTCAGGCACAATACATTCTGTAGACGAACAGAGATTAGACCATATAGGGATAAAGGACGATATTGTTAACAAATACAAAACACAAATTATTTTAACTTATAGTCCGAGTGAGGAAGTAAAAACTTTGCATAAACGGAAAATTATTGAGATAAATCCTTTAGATAATGAAAATTTGCTAAGAGATAAGCTGAAACATTGCATACAACATGGATATACAGGAATCTATTCGGAAGTATCCGACACAGATTACCATAAAATCCAACTAATACTTATATCAATGTTTTCAGAAAATAAAAAAATTAAATTTATCAGAAGTTCTAGAAGAGCTACAGAGATATTAACGGAAGATGACCTTCATAAACAGCTGTCTATTTATCATGCAAAAGAGTCAATGCATAGTGGCATAAATGAATGTTACTACAATTTAAAAGAAAAAATATACTTTCCAAAATTAAGAGAACATATCCAACTAATAATAAATAATTGTGAGAAATGTCAACAGATTAAATATGATAGAAAACCTATCAAACCTAAATTCTTAATAACCGAGACACCAAAAGGGAAAAATGACATCATTCATTTAGATATATTCCATTTCAAAAAGCAAGCTTTTGTGACGGTAATTGACAAACTGACTAAATTTGCAGCAGCATACTGCATTACAGATAGGAACTGGAGATCAAAAAAGACCCTAATAATGGAACATGTGGCGAAATTTGGGAAACCAAATAAACTAGTAATGGACAATGAGTTTAAAGCAGAGCAATTATTAGAATACCTTAAAACAGAAAACATCGAGGTACATCTTACAAAACCCAATAACCATACGGGAAATTCGGATATTGAAAGGTTACACTCAACCCTCTTAGAAAAGCTAACAGGTATTGAGGATAACGAATTATCAGTAGAAATGAAGATACAGATGGCTATAGGAAACTATAACGATCGGTATCACTCGACAATCAAATGCACTCCAAGGGAAGCAAAAGAGAAAATAGAAGTGGAGAAACTTCAGGAAAGAATCAATAAAATGAAAAATAGTATAATTAAGAAAAGGAATTTAAGTAGGGAGAGTTATATAGAAAAAAGGGTAGCAGGACCAATTAAGAATTACAAACGAGTTAGGCATAAGGACGAACCTTATTATAGAATTAAACCCCTAAGAAATGTTCATGTTTCAAATATTAAAAGACCATTTAAAAAATCCACAGGTAATCAACACCATAATAATATTCCTCATGACGATTGCAACAGTACAAGGGTTACTACAGGTCAATCCAATCAATGAAGAAACCGGATATATACAAATCAAACTAAGAGAAGTTGAAATAGTTAATCAGACAACTACATTATTACATATTATAGATCCCAAACCAATACATAATATACTAACACAAATAGAAAGTAACTTAAAACAATTAGATGTAGATAACAAGAACTTGATACAGACAGAAATATACATAATCAAATCTAAAGTTAAATCTATAACACCGAATACATATGAGAAGAAAGAGATAAGAAAAAGAAGAGGTCTAATAAATATTGTTGGCACTGCACAAAAATGGCTTTTCGGCACTATGAATGACGAAGACCGACAGGAAATTTTAGAACATTTAAAAACAACTAATGAAAATACACATAATGCAATAACAACAATCAACAAGCAGATTACGATAAATAAACATTTTAATGACTCAATGAACATACTGAAAAATGCTGTTGAAAACGATAGAGAAAAAATTAGTAAAACAGTAGAAGAATTAAAAAAAGAAAATAATGAAATTTTGAGAAAATCTTTATACCTTGATCAAATGCTAAAATTAAGATTTTTAGAAAATAAAATTAATCAAATTCAAGACAACATAGCTTCAGCAAAGCATAATATTGTACATCCTAGTATTTTAACTGCAGAAGAGATAGAAATGTATAGTATTGATTTTTATAAGCTTAAATTAATCAAATTAGGCATTATTACATATAAAAAAGAACTTTTAATAATAGCAATTAAAATTCCTCAAGATTTTATAAAAACTGATTTAAAATTGATTTCACCACTACCAAATAAAGAATTTTTAGAAATTGAAGAAGATAATGAATATATTGTTGAGATTGGAAATAAAGTTCTGAAATATCAAGAAAATGTAATGCTAAGAGAATTAAAAGTTAGTAAAAGTTGTATTTGGCAAAACCAATGTAAGCTTAGGTATAACAATAACACAAAAATTGAAATTTTAGATGAAGAAAGTTTATTAATAAAAAATGCTGGAAAAGAAAAACTATTACAAAATTGTGATGACAGAGACATAACTTTGAATGGAAATTATCTCATTTCCTTTTGTAACTGTAACATAAAACTATATAAAGAAAATTTTTATAATCAAAGAAAAAGCATTCAAGACAAATACTTTTATCCTAATAATAACTTTAATCAATCTTATATAAAACCTTTAACTTTTGATAGTATTATATTTAAACATTTCGAAAATATAGAAGAAATTAAAGAACTTAAATTTCACAGAAATGTATCTTATGTAATAAGCATATCATTTATTTGTATTGTTATAGCTGGTATAGCAATTTTGATAATTTGGAAGAGAGGAAAAAGAACTCAAATTAAAGTAATTCATAAAAGACAAAATCCAAATAGAAATTCTAAAAGACTTCAGGAGAAGTCTTACTCAAACCGAGGAGGGGTTATGTATGCAAAAGACAAGATAACGTTGTCTGCTGCATGCATACCGGAAATCTCGGGTAACGAGACGATACCCGAGTTTTCCGAGAAATCCCAACAGAGAATATTTTAATTTTCCCATCGAAAAACTGCAACACAAACACTTTGCAGTTTTTCGATGGCAAGAAAGCTTTTTGGAAAATAATAAGTAGTCAGTTGAGTTCGGACTGTTGAAAATATAAAACTCGTTTATTAATAAAGTGTATTAGTTCAATTCTTGTGTTTGATTCTTAGTTTTTGATTATTCTTTTTTTCAGCCTAAAATCGGGTTTTTTCTAATTCGCGCTTTGGAAAAAATTGTTAGAATTTTGCCCAACAAAAAAGTGGATGGGCTAAGAAATTTGAAGTGATAGTTTTTTTATTTTGGCTTGCGTCTGCTACGTCCTACCGTGTAGCAGGATCCGCTTTCAACATCTCACGATATACGGTGAGAACAATTGTGCACCGAAAACTACGAGAATTCGGGATATTGTTCTCCAAGTGCATTAAATATCCTGATAGAGATGAATATGCAGCAATTGGAAGTGGATTCAACCAACGGGCTAGAACTTCAATTTTCCACAACGCATTAGGAGCAATAGATGGTACTCATGTCAGAATTAAATGTCCGACACATTTGCATGACCAGTACATCAACAGGAAGTTGTACTATTCCATACAAGTGCAAGCGGTTTGTGACCATTTAGGGAAATTTTTAAGCGTTTTTATTGGTTATCCAGGTTCGGTACATGACCAGAGAGTGTTGAGGAATAGCCCATTATTTAAAAACGCTATATTTCCACCAACCGATTATTACCTGCTAGGTGACAGCGGTTACTGCTGCCAATTAAACCCTATTGCCATAATTACTCCATTCAAAGAAACTTTAGAAATGAGTGATAG
Organism: Thereva nobilitata; assembly: GCA_963855945.1. Classification (NCBI taxonomy): domain Eukaryota; kingdom Metazoa; phylum Arthropoda; class Insecta; order Diptera; family Therevidae; genus Thereva; species Thereva nobilitata. The sequence goes on from OY979695.1 coordinate 73,436,468, forward strand.
AAAACGCAGGTTCAATTACGTCGACAGTAAGGCCCGTAATGTCGTGGAATGTTCTTTTGGGATGTTAAAAACTCGTTGGCGCACCATTTTCAATAAAGAAATCGAATTAAACATAAAACACTGTATTCAAACCATAGCTGCTTGCTGCGTCATGCACAATATATGTTTATCTGATGAAATATTAGACGAGCCAGATATTGCATTTGAGGATGATAGTGACAATTCACCTGAAGAAATTGATTATTTGGAAGAAGATGGAAATGACGCAGTAGTATTTAGAAATTCTTTAATGTACAGTTTGTAATAATAATAATAGTATTTTATAATAATAGTTATAGTGAGGCATTGTTTAAAAATTATGAATAATGTTGCTTCTTTATAAATAATAAATAAAATGTTCTTCTTAATAAAAATCAACTTTCTATTACTTATTCCCGTCGGAACAGCATAAAATTATTATCAGCACAAAGTTTTATATACGAGAAGGTTCATAAACTTGTAAGCTCACCAATTTTTTCAACAAATGTGTTGTTTTAGAATTGTTTTAGAAGTGGCATAGTACGAGTAATGTAGTGGAATGTAGAGGAAGGAGGGAGTTTACTGAAAAAGAAAAGGAACTATTATTTTTACCAATATTTATTATATTAATTTGTACATTACTACCTAATTTTAAGCTAAACTAAACTAATCTTAAGATTTACACTATAACTAATCTTAAGGTCTAAACTATAACTAATCTTAATCACTATCGTCTAAGTCTATATTAAATCTATCACTAAAAATTTTGGAGGCACCCCTATACAGTCTAGTTAACATCCTTTCTATTCGCTCGCTTCTTTCGAGCATTTGTTGGATGGCTTCATTGTTATTGGAGTTCCGTCTAGATCTAGCTGAGGTGGAAGGGGTGGCAGGGCTTGCCGATGATGTCGAAGGCCTGTAAAAATGTATAAAAATATTTATGGACATATAACTAATAATAAAAAAGTTACGTTGCAATACTGGGCCTGGGCGAAGTAGACTCCCCATCCTCCGTACTCATTAGATACGGTGGATGAATATTGTGGCGCCCAGCTGCCCACTCGTGCATTGCCGCAAAATATGGCCAATTTTCAGCGGTCATTTCCCCTCGCTCGTCCCTGTCCCTGTGGGGGATCTATAAGTTTCTGGAAATATAATATAAAAATATAATAGATACAGAAAGTAAAAAGTAGCACCGATATGAATTAAGCTTCAACAAAAAATGCATCGGCTTTGTACGATTTCTCACCTTGTATTCTGTAAAATTCTCCATTTCCTTATCATCCCATCTACCTCCACATTAATTCCCGCATCTGCAGCCACCGCCCTAGAAAATATTTATAATTTAACAAAAGAATAATTTTAATAAAAAATATTAGTACTTACCTCCAACTTCTTTCTCTGTTGAATATTTTTTTTAAAAACAAATTATTTAATTTTATTTTTGACTTAATAAATTTTTTAGTTTCTTCCTGTCAAACTGAAAGAAGAATTATTAACTGTACATAATTAAACAAAGCCCATTTTTAACTCACGTCTTTTTGAATATTGCCTTCTTGATTCCATTTTAAAACTCACTTTTATCAAATTTGTCACAGTTAAATTCGTTTGCAGTTGAATTCGTTGTAAAAACAAACTGTCAAATGAATGTTTGGCTAATATTTCCCGACAATTCAAAAATTTCCTTACAATTCCAAAGACACAAACCTCCGAAAATTGAATTGTAAAATCGAAATGCGTTTTCCATACAAATTGACATTTGATTTGTAACTTGGCACAGGCCCTTAGGCCGTTTGCCAACATACCATTTCGAATTTTTCTCATTTCCCAGGGCACTTCGATATTCTCAAGTGTGCCAAAATACCAATTCACACATTTCAATGACAGTTACACTTTTTGAGTAAAAATGGACGATAAATATTTGTGCTAGATTTTATAAATTTTTTTTAAAATTTTATTATCTTATTATGATTGTTTATTCTTTTTTTTTATAAATAAATTGATTTCATTATTTTTTTAGTTCCTTCCTGCTAAATTAAAAAATATACTAAAATGATGACTGCTTGCGAGTGTTTAAGACCAAAGAATTATAAAAATTGGTATGCAGTTATGTTATGTTTGACCCATCTCCATTTAGCTAAGCAATAAACGCGTTATTTTAAGTTATGTCTTTTTGCATATTTCCTCTTTTCCATAATTTATTGTTATTTACTTGTTTGCTTGTTCAACTTTATTTAACGGCTACCCTTGATTAATAAAAACTGAAATGAGTTAAAATAATTTACTCATTTCCATAGACGCAAACCGTCGAAAATCAAATTAGTAGCTTGAAATGAGTTTTCCATACAAAATGACGTCTGAATTGCTATTTTGGCACAGACCCTTAGTGTATTTTAAGAGTGTTATTGATTAGGTGACGTTTTTGTTTACATTTGCGGTGGTTTTTTCGTGTTAATTTAGGGAAAAAATGTTGAATTTGTGTAGTAATGGAATTTAAAGTGAATTTAAAGTAGTTTAAAATTATTATAGAAGAGTTATTAAAAACATAAGTGCAAGTACTACCACACAAAATGAATAACAATAACTTTTTCACTTTTCTTTCACATTTTTCTGCACTTATGTTTTTAATAACTATTCTACAATAATCTTTAATCACTTAAAAAGCACTTTTTATTATATTACTACACAAATTCAACATTTTTTCCCTAAATTAACCCGAAAAAACCACCGCGAATGTAAACAAAAATGGTCACCTAATCAATTAACACTCTTAAAATACACTTAATCACTCACTTCTTTTTATTTTTTTTATTAAATCACTAAAGCACTAATCACTGATAATCCATGTGCACCAAAAAGTGATCATATACATTATTTTACCACTTTTAAGTGCAAAAACAAAGTTAAAAAATTGTTCCGTACGGCTTCGGCAATGTTAATTCCACAATTTTGGCTCTTCATACACATACATGGACATACCTGGGGCATGGCTTGCAAATGTAGAAGGCTTTGATATAAAATGTACAATTCATACTACTGTATACAAAGAATAAAGCCTCGGCCACGATACGAGCGGAGAGCGGTAGAGCGGCAATACTAAAGTGCGCTCACCTCTAATCCGAGACATTAAATTTTTCTGGTGCCGCTCGCCGCTCTTATCGTGGCCGAGGCTTAACATAACGTAGGGGAGCTGTAATATCTCCAGCTTCTTTGGCATCGAAAATCAACGTGAAAAGTCCAACACATTCAATTCAATTGAACTCACACTCACGCAAAGGTTTGCGTTGATACCAAAGCCTTCTGTATTTACAAGCCATGCACTAGAAAATTTGGCTCTCAAAATTCCCTCTCAATAGGACTTCAATTCTCTGAAGTCACGTTATGTTGTTAGCAAAGCCTTCTGTATTTACAAGCCATGCACTAGAAAATTTGGCTCTCAAAATTTCCTCTCAATAGGACTTCAATTCTCTGAAGTCACGTTATGTTGTTAGTGTAATTTGGAGATTTGAAGTCCTATTCAGCGGAAATTGGCTCTCAATATTTTTCTAGTGCATGGCTTGTAAATACAGAAGGCTTTGGTTGATACAGGTCCCTGAGAAGCTGAACCAGTGATGCCAGATGAAAATTTAGTTTATCCGTAAGTACGATTGTTGGAAGAGGGGAAAAATCCGTATAAATCCGTATCGCCCATATATACCGCCATCTATATTCAAGTTGGCAGAGTAGGTGGGAAATACGGTATATTTATGTAATATTATATTAGGACTCTATAATACTCGAATATTATTTATTTAAAAAAAAGTTTAATACTCTATAAAAGTAATAATAATATATTACAAATTATGAAATATGTAATAAAAACGGTTTTTACTTTATATATTGGTTTTATTCATCATTATTTATATCTTTAAATATAATAAAATAAACTTTATTTTTCTTCCAAAATAAAAACGTAAAAACATTTGTTTCGATTTGCACATTGTTCATTTCCGACATTCACATTGCATGTGGGAAAAATTATAACTAAATAAACTAGCTTTTCGATTTAACTGAAAATTGAACTCAGTTCTTAAAAATAAAAATATTTGATTCCTTTAAAGCATTTATAGAACTTCTGAAATTAATGCTATCTAATTGTACATATATTTGTTCATCAAATTAATCATTGAATCACAATTAATCGAAGGTACGGATTGGTTTCGAACCAAACTCTTCGTATGCATAATACTTGATATGGTATCTGTGATCTGGTTTTAGTCTTATTAAGATTGACTTGGCTGAAAATTCTTTCGACATTTGCAGATGTGTGTGGGAGTACATCAATTTTATCGATGATTTTTAGCAACAACGAAAAATCCGAAGTGTCATCCGCATTTTTTGTTCCTCGAACTTTATTCCAAAATTTTATCTTGTCTTCTTCGAAGTTGTTTTTGAACATCGTTTTTAACGATATGAATTCTTTCTGAGCTTCTTCGACGTCGAATCCGAAGAAATCGGCAACAACTCCAATGTTACGAGTAATTCGGAAAACGCATCATCAAACGCATCTGAAATTGTTTCAATTCAGTATTTGTATTCAGCAACACACTTCCATTGCTGAATAACTGCACGCAACCTGCATTACTGAAAGTGCCCAATAATAAGGTCGCTTTCAAAAATTCAGCGGACTGCAGCAGTCGGAGCAGTCAAATGCAAGCGAATTCAAATGCCTGCTCTGTTTGCTTCCAAATTTTAACTTCAGCTGAATATTTGAACAGTTGACTGCTCCGACTGCTGCAGTCGGCTGAATTTTTGAAAGCGCCCTTTTTCCACCAACAACGTATTGAAAATCCGCAAATTCCGTAGAAATTTCGAAAAAATCCGTATAAAATCCACATTTCTATGAAATCCGTAAAAAATCCGTGAAAATATGAAAAAAATAAATTTTTCCATATAAATACGGAGAAATCCGTAGTTCTGGCAGCACTGAGCTGAACTAAACGCGGCTTCTTCGGAGCCGAATGCCGGGATATGAAAAGTCGAACATAGACAAATTTTCTCTATCCACCATATTCTCTTGTTTTCTTGGTTTCGTTTTCTGGTATTCTGCTCTGGTTTCGCCTGCTGTAGAGTTGCTCTTGAAAATTTTGCTTCGAAATTTGTTTTGACTCGAAGAAACTGAAAATTTAGCTTCCATTTGTTTTTTATGATTCTCTTTAATGATGATTTAAAGGGATAGAGAGAGATTATTTTTTTGAATTGTGTTATACAGTGGCGAACAAAAGTCAACGTACACCATATAAAATAAATTCGTTTACTATAGCATAAAAAAATTGTGATATTACAAAATAAATAAGTACAATCCTCTGTACAAAAACATTATATTGAAATTGCATAATGAAATTGTTTCTACAAAAAATAATAATAAAAATTTTTAAGTGTACGTAGACTTTTGTTATTTGTGAATTCTGTATATTTCACTTTTTTGTTATTTTTTTTGTAGAAATAATTTATTATGGAATATCAATAAAATGTTTTGATACGTATATTGTGATATCAGAATTTTTTCAATTTTTAAAAATAAAATAAAAATACGAATTTTCGCTATTTTGTATGGTGTACGTTGACTTCTGTTCGCCACTGTATGTATATCTTACTATATTATTTTTTATTATATTAAAATAAAAAGAATATAGATTGGTAGTACGGGTTTCTACTTTTTGCATGGGGTTAATTACTTAATTCGTTTTCAAATTTGTTATTTTTCAGTTTTTCTAATTAAAGTCGCCGATACCTTTACTTTTATCCCTCGCGGGGTACATTAGCTTTGACGCCCTACGCATTGCTTCCCTTATCCTGAACCTTACGTACCGCCACTGGTTACGTTATTATTAAAACCGTTACCAGTAGCAACCAATGTAAATATTTCAAATATTAAGCAAGAGAAGAAAAAGAAGAAGTAGCAAGCTCAAAAATTTACTAAATGAAAAAGTACTAGAATTAGCAAGCAATTAGCCGGTTTCGCACACAGCCTTAATATCGAAGATTCTCACAATTACCTAGTTTATAGCTACTCCAAAAATAATTCGAATTATGGATCATCCAAAAATTTTTGTCATATAAACGGGATAATTCGAATTATGGCTTAAACCGAAATTTTTCGGCTTAAGCCAAAGTTATAAGAATGTAAGTTGAAATCGAATGCGTATTAAATATTCGTTTATAAATTAATTCGAAATTTCGGTGTAACTTTAAGATAATTTGATTAAATTTTGCTGCTATAAACTTGGTAAATTACATTCTTATAACCTTAGAAAACAAAACTACAGGAAGGGCCCTCGAAGAATTTTAGCGTAGTGAAATTCAAACTGCACACTTCATTGCTCTTTTTTTTACTGAAAATTCACTCGTAACAACTTGTAATTGACAAAAACAAATTCTTTAAACTTTCTTTCTTCTTTTTAATTAGTTTTGCGAAAAACTGTAAATAAAGTTTATAGAAAAACTCGTTTTAAAGAAAGTGCCGCGGGAAAATTTGACAGTTAACTAACAAGAAATTGTACCAATTTGACAGTTGACTGATAGCGATTTCACTACGCTCCCATACACGGATTTTATACCCGAGGGCCTTTTCTGTAGTTCTCTATTCTAAGCTTATAACTTTGGCTTAAGTCGAAAAATTTCGGTTTAAGCCATAATTCGAATTATCCCGTTTATACGACCAAAAATTTTAGATGATCCATAATTCGAACTATTTTTGGAGTAACTATAAACTAGTTAATAGTTGGGGCTTATAGCTGATCTTAACACCGGCCTCACACGTTGGTCCCAACGCGGGTACCAGCAAACTTTGGCGCAGATTCCGACATGCGACGGACAATCCCCAATGCTCACGCCAATGCAAATTTCTCGATCTACACGTTGGGCAAGTAGCATTGGGGCCAACTTTGGTGCCAGCGTGTGGAGCCGGCCTAATATTCATTACGTTTTGACAGAAAATTAGCCAGATTTAAGGCCGGTTTTACACGACCGGACACCGAACAGACAAAACGAAAGAAAAAACTAGCGTTTATGGGGAAGAGGGTAAGAGAGGACGATGGAAAACCGGCCCCTCTCTCACCCTCTTTCCCATAAACCCCAGTTTGTTCGTTCTTTTGTCTGTTCGGTGTCCGGTCGTGTAAAAGGTCCCTAAGAGAATTTGACGAGGAATCTTAAGACGTCTTAAAGCTATTATAGATAGAGCTAATAGCAGTGTGCATGAACTTAATTATTTGATGCAGCAGTGCAAACTCACGAATAAGCCTGAACAAGATATGACGTGCCGGACCGTAACCGTACGTACCATAACGTACGAACATGTGTGTTCATATGGCACCGACCTAAATTGGTTTAATGAATTTTCCGAATGTTCGTTAAATTCTCGAGTGCCGTAAAGCCTGAACCAAATATGACGTGCCGGACCGCAAGAAAACTGAATGAACTTCAGCTTATTTACGGCGCTTTGACAGATAGCCCTAAATGAAAATATAAAGTGATAAGAGGAAAATAAATTCCGGAAATGCAGATTTAAGCGATTTAAAAGCAAGTTCAAAGGAAAAAATTTAACCGAAAAATTTCTTGGGAACTGATGCCGCTTACGGATGCTAAGGTTTTGTACCTTTCTTAACGCACCCATTGGTACCATACGAGAATTTAACGAACATTCGGCAAGTTCCATTAAATCAATTTAGGCCGGTGCTATATGAACACTTATATTCGTACGTTAGGGTACGTACGGCTACGGTACGATATGTCATATTTGGTTCAGGCTTAAGAATGGCACAAAACCTTAGCATCCGACAGCTTTATGTGCAGGGACCAAACCGGTTCAAAGTACCAAAAAAGGTTCAAAAAAAGCCCGCATTTTCGGCCCCGTGCTCGTTTATGCGGGTTTTTTTTGCACCTTTTTTGGGACTTTGGACCGGTTTGGCCCCTGCATATAAACGCGGCATTTGCATTTAGGGCTATCTGTCAAAGTGCGGTAACTAAGCTCAAATTCTTTCATTTTTCTTACGGTCCGGGACGTCACATCTGATTCAGGCTTTAGGGAGAATGGGAACAACATATCTCAAAAACGTAGACGTAGACTCCTACGTATTTTACGTACGTGCTCTCACAACATGTACGGTTACATGAACCAGAGTTTGGGTAAAAAGAAATTGTTGACGAACGCAGCCAGTGGTGACGTGGGAACAACGTTGAAATGTCAAATAAACGTGCCAATCGACGTACAGAAGCGAAGTGTACGTGAAGCCGTAACCATTTTATTAATTTTTTTTAATTAATTTTATTAATATTAAAACCTTTAACTTCATTTTTTACTGCTGCTTGACTGCTTAGAAAGTTCAGAGTAGAACAGCTGTCAAATTTATGTCAGAGTAGAAAAAATCAGAAAATAGCAACAATCTCAAAAAACACTTCTGCTCAACTTTGCGCTAAATTCCGTTTTCAGAGGTTAGATACGAATGACACTTTTAGAAGAAGAAATATATGCCCCTCAAACAACTTAACAATCGAAATGTTATTTTTATAAAAATTAATGTTTAATTTTCAACATTTCTAAGTATTTTCCGAATAAATCATTCATAAATCCATCTTCCGATTTGTCCTGTTTTCGATTTTACAGTTTTCCAAAGAAGAAGAAGAATTTTGCTGCTCTGCCTGCTCCTACATATTTGGCGGAGCAGAAAAAGTGAGGGTTCTCACAACCCAGAGCAGGCTCAAAGAGCTTTTCTGCTCCAGCTTGAGATGGAGCATTCATCGAACACACCTATAAAACGCATTCAGATTGAAGATACGGGAATGAAACTCCGCTTACAAACATGTACTACGTTTAAATGCCTACTTGAAGTATACTTAAGTAGTTTTCAAGTAACAAAATATGCATGTAAACTCGTCCTGACTTGGTGCGTTTAATTTTCCTTGGAGTACGTACTCCGGAGTAGTTGGGCACACATCGGCGTAATTGAAGCTACCCCAGCCCATATTTGGTGTTTGTTAAGAGGAAAAGTGTTAGCCCGTGAAATTAGACTCTATTGTTGGAAGCATATCGCGTCAGCTAAAAATTGAAAATATATGAATATATGTATTTGTTTTGAAATTCCAATATTTGCAGGGAATTTCAAGTAATATTTCCTGAAAATCTGGCTATGGCTTACAATTTAAATAGCATCGGATTTGTTTTAAATATTTGCAATAAAAATGGCATATAAAATATTTTTATAGGACCTACATGAATATTTTTATAGCACCTCCATTATAGCAACGAATGAAAATTAGTTGTGATAACTAAAAACTTTCAATTTGTAGGTGTCGCTATATACTTACAACAATAGAGCCTAATTACACGGGCTAACACTTTTCCTCTTAACAAACCAGTTTGTGTATGTTATAAGAATTACACGATAAACTGACTGTTCTGCATTTTTTCGTGTAACGATGGGTATCTTCAAAAACGCATCACGGCAGCATCACTGCAGAATTCAGCAATTGGAAGTCTGTTGCTGAATTCTGCAGTGATGCGGAAGTGATGAGTTTTTGAAGTTACCCGATTCTATTGTCTATGTAGCTGTGTACAAAGGAACAAAAATTATCATAGTTTGCGCAGCCCCCGAGAACGAAGCTATGCTTGGGTTAGTGTGATGATCGCTGCAGTCGAAATTTTTTACAACGAAACAATAGATTGACATTTTCAAAGTTAGTAGATATTTCGAAGTCGATTTTAATGATCCCAAAAAAGTACAAATCCATTATTATTTACCTCTTCTGTGTAATCTTTCAAATATTTATAAAAAAAGTTTAAACGCCGCCGTTGCGCGTCGAACCCACGACCTTTTGCCGCCGACCGTAGGTCCTACCCACTCGGCTATCGACACCTATGGGCTACAGTGCACGAAACTGCTAGATATAATGTTCTTCTTGAATTTATAAGCCTTTGTAAGCGTGAACTAAATATATTTGTATGAATAAGTTAAAATTTTAGAAAGTTTTTATTGTATTAACAAATGTCTTTATTTTGTAGCACAATAATACTCAACTAATGCAACTAATTTTTGTTCATTTGAATAAATTTATTTATTTTCAGGCCTATTCTGAACTTTGCTGGAATTTTCTTACATCGGGAGCAAACTATGTAAGAAAATTCCAGCGAAGTTCCGAATATCCTGAATATCGTGAATAATAAATAGTCATTAAAGCAATTATTTCAAATATGTACAATAAAATTTCTTCAATAACATGTCGCACAGTTTATAGTAAAATAGGGAAAAATACGTAAGTCCGGCAGCACTGGATGTCAACAGTAAGCATTCTTTATACGTAGTGATAGTGTGTGCTAACTTTGTTATGTGTTGTGCAGTTAGATATTTTGTTCAATTTAATTTGTCAAATTAAATAAAAATTGCTGTGCATTTATAATTAAAAAGAAGATAATACTATATTCCAATTGATCTAAGTTCAAAAAGTTTTTATTAAAACTCATTAGTTCAATATTTGGAATAGTTTGATTAGTTTAAAGAAACTTGAAACTGTTAGGTGTGCAGTGTGCAGAGAGTGTGCAGCGTGCAGCGAGTGTGCAGTGAGAATTTTTTTTCAATTTAAATTGTGAAATTAAATAGAAAGTGCTGTGCAATTATAAGTAAAAAGAAAATAATATATTCCAATTGTTGATCTTAGTTTAAAAAAAAGTTTTTATCAAAACTGATGAGCTCAATATTTGGAATATAGTTGGATTTTGTTTAAAGAAGCCTTATTAATTAATGTATGTAAGTTGAATTATTATTTGTATGTTCATATATATATATATATATCTACTTTTGCCCCTTCTCGAGTTTTTTTCATTTTTGCCTTACGTAAACAATAAAAAAATTAGTGATATTATAATCTGGCAGATTCCGCAATGCCCAGAACACGCAAAAATATATTAGTGGCAAAAAAAATAGCCAAAACGCCAGCAGAGCGTAATAAAACATACAGAGCGCGAAAAAAAGCTTTGATAAATGCTGTTAATATGCAACAACAACAACAAGTATTGTCTCAACAACATAACGATGACGTTAATGTGCGAGAAAATAGTCAGCCTCTTCTTTATGAGTATCACAACCACTCTAGTAGCTCTGACAATGAAGAAATTGGTGTCAATCGCCAACCAATTGTCGTGCAAGTTGATGTACATCATGGAAATTCACCTCCGGATAATCCTCCTTTAAATGCGTCACAACGATTGTCTATTAGTCAAAATGACACCAGGACTTTCAGGAAAATGGCTAAAACATCAACAGAGCGTTCTCGCGAATATAGAGCGCGTCAAAAGGCTTTAAAAAATGCTGCGGATGACCAGCAACATGATGTACTAAATAATGTGAATGTTGTAAATTTTGAGCCTATCCCCTCTAATTAACAACTGGAGATTCAATCTTTAAATACTCAAACAACTAAAACATCAGCGGAGCGTACTCGCAAATGGGGAGCGCGGCAAAAGGCCTTGAAAAATGCTGTCAATTACCATCAACGTGATACATTAAATAATGTGAATGTTGTAAATTATGAGCCTATCCCCATCAATCAACAACTGGAGACTCACCAAGATCTTACCAACGAATTTTTAAATACTCAAACAGCATCAGGAATTAGTAATAATATGAATGACTCTATAACTATTGATTCGTCCATGCTTTATAGTAATTTCCATCACCACAAAAAAGCGCACGAGGAATTTGCGAAAAAATTTATTAATAACCCATTTGGACATATTTGTTCAGTATGTGACAGGTTGTGGTTTAGAGCCGATTTGAAAGTTCCATCTCCTCAGCATCAAGGAATTTTAAATATAATTCTAGGGAGTGTCTATTCGTACACCCCCGTACACCCGTACACCACCCGTACACCCGTACATCCGTACATCGGGTATCTTCGGCTTTCCAATGTACGAGCCTGCCAATGTTCATTTCGTACACAGCCGTCCCCGTACACATGGGCGAGTAAAAGCCGCGATGTACGGGCTTTCTGATGTTTATTTCGTACACATCCGTGCACATGTACGGGTGCTTTAACGAAATGTTCATTTCGTACACAGCCGTACTCCGTACACATTGCCGAGTAGAAGCCGTGATGTACGGGCTTTCCCATGTTCATTTCGCACACACCCGTACACATGTACGGGTGCTTTAGCGAAATGTTCCAATTCGTACACACCCGTACACATCTTCGGATTTCCAATGTACCAGAAATTGTTAAATCGAAATTCGTACACGCCCGTACACACCCGTACACATGTACGGGTGCTTTAACGAAATGTTCCAATTCGTACACACCCGTACACATCTTCGGATTTCCAATGTACCAAAAACTGTTAAATCGAAATTCGTACACCCCCGTACACACCCGTACACATGTACGGGTGCTTTAACGAAATGTTCCAATTCGTACACACCCGTACACATCTTCGGATTTCCAATGTACCAGAAATTTACCAAGTTTATAGCAGCAAAATTAAATCGATTTAACTTAAAGTTACGCCAAACTTTCGAATTAACGTATAAACGGGTATTTAATACGCAATCGATTTCAACTTACATTCTTATAACTTTGGCTTAAGCCGAAAAATTTCGGTTTAAGCCATAATTCGAATTATCCCGTTTATGCGATAAAAATTTTTGGATGATCCATAATTCGAATTATTTTTGGAGTAGCTATAAACTAGGTAATTGTTAAATCGAAATTCGTACACCCCCGTACACACCCGTACATATGTACGGGTGCTTTAACGAAATGTTCCAACGTTTCGTTCGCGTTTACGTTTTGGGCGATAAGCCCCATCATATGAAATCAGATCAGCAAATGATTCATCAACAAATTCGGAGTACTGTTTTGGCAGCCTGTTAATCCTGGAATGATAAGTATCTTACGTCATCGAGATCCTTGTTTGGTACGTCAGCAGCAAATGATTCATCCGCAAATTCAGAGTAGTGAAGCCACATAGTATAGTAGGTAGAATTGAATGTCTCCATGCAGCTTGGTAAGAACTAAATATACCTCTTTCAGTATGAACAGGTGTAGCTGGACCCTGCAAGTTGATGTGGCTTCACTACTCTGAATTTGCGGATGAATCATTTGCTGCTGACGTACCAAACAAGGATCTCGATGAGGTAAGATACTTATCATTCCAGGATTAACTGGTGCTACACCAATTTTACAAAGTGTGGCCCGGCTGCCAAAACATTCTGCACAAAAAAATGCTATTAATAAAGTGTCTTTCTTTAAAATATATGTAGCCTTACCGTAGGTATAGTAGGTACAATTGAATGTCTCCATGCAGTCTTATAACAACTAAATACACCTCTTTCTCTGAACTTGTTGAAGATCATTTGTTGCCATGTGCCACGAGGATCTCGATGACGTAAGATACTTATCATTCCAGGATTAACAGGCTGCCAAAACAGTACTCCGAATTTGATGATGAATCATTTGCTGATCTGATCTGATATGATGGGGCTTATCGCCCAAAACGTAAACGCGAACGAAACGTTGGAACATTTCGTTAAAGCACCCGTACATATGTACGGGTGTGTACGGGGGTGTACGAATTTCGATTTAACAATTTCTGGTACATTGGAAATCCGAAGATGTGTACGGGTGTGTACGAATTGGAACATTTCGTTAAAGCACCCGTACATGTGTACGGGTGTGTACGGGGGTGTACGAATTTCGATTTAACAATTTCTGGTACATTGGAAATCCGAAGATGTGTACGGGTGTGTACGAATTGGAACATTTCGTTAAAGCACCCGTACATGTGTACGGGTGTGTACGGGGGTGTACGAATTTCGATTTAACAATTTCTGGTACATTGGAAATCCGAAGATGTGTACGGGTGTGTACGAATTGGAACATTACGCTAAAGCACCCGTACATGTGTACGGGTGTGTGCGAAATGAACATGGGAAAGCCCGTACATCACGGCTTCTACTCGGCCATGTGTACGGAGTACGGCTGTGTACGAAATGAACATTTCGTTAAAGCACCCGTACATGTGCACGGGTGTGTACGAAATAAACATCAGAAAGCCCGTACATCGCGGCTTTTACTCGCCCATGTGTACGGGGACGGCTGTGTACGAAATGAACATTGGCAGGCCCGTACATTGGAAAGCCGAAGATACCCGATGTACGGATGTACGGGTGGTGTACGGGTGGTGTACGGGTGTACGGGGGTGTACGAATAGACACTCCCATAATTCTACCACATATATCTACGGAGAATATAGCTGTATGCAATACGTGCTTTACATCGTTAAATAAAAATAAGATTCCAACGATGTCAACGTACAATGGGTTTAAATTTCCAGAGATACCTAATCATTTACCACCATTGGATATCTTATCTGAGAGACTCATTTCGCCACGTATTCCATTTATGCAGATTCGAAGATTAAGGCATGTGAATGGTCAATACGGCATTTATGGGCAAGTCATTAATGTCCCGGTTTGTGTTAATACAATGATTAAACATCTTCCAAGGACTGTTGATGACGACTACTGCATCAATGTGCATATCAAGCGTAAAAAGATCCATAAAACGAGCTATTTGCATGGTATTATTAACAAGCGCACTATAAAAGCCTGGCTACAGTTTTTGTTACCATCTCCACTTTATACAATGTATGAAATTAAAATAGACCAATCGTTTTTTGACAATAACACAATTTTTTCTACATTTGCTCTGGAAGATGCCAGTGAACATATACCAATCGAAGAAAGTCTTACTGCTCAACAGCATACACTGTTATGGAACGAAGACCAACATTTACGCATTGCACCAGGGGAACAGAATGTTCCGCAAAGTTTGCTATTCGATGAACACGCGGAAGAGCTTTCCTTTCCATCGATATACTTGGGTCAATTTCGAAGCTTCAGAGAAGAAGTTAGAGTAACACCGTTTATAATGGCATCGAGTGAACTACGAAGGTCTGATCGACGGGCTATAACACCACACCATCTGTTATACATGGCGATGAAAATCATGCGATTAAGGGTTCGTGATTCTCTCACAGTTGCTTTTAAACATATTGGTAAAGATACAGCTGTCACTCGACAACAAATTGAGAACGATCAATATATTAACAATTGCATCGAAACAAATCTCGCTTTTCTGCGATCAATCCCGAACTCGGCGTGGTATTGGGCTAATCGAAAAAGGGACCTTTTTGCTATGATCAGGCAATTGGGCAAACCAACGATATTTTTAACAGTAAGTGCGAACGAAATTGGCTGGATTGACTTACTACAAAAATTATATAAATTCAAACACAACGGAGTCGAGATTTCAGCGGAACTTGCTGAACAACTGCATTATCTTGAAAAAACTACATTAGTTAATGAAGATGCTGTAACGTGTGCGATTTATTTCAACAAGTTAGTAAATGTTTTAATTGCTATCCTTCAGATGAAGAAATTTAGTCCTTTTGGGCGATACTACGTCGTTGATTACTTCAAACGGATTGAGTTTCAGCATCGTGGAAGTCCGCACGCACATATTCTAATGTGGTTGGAAAATGCTCCATGTGATGCACTCGGAGATAATAAAAGCGATACAATAGCAATAATTGACAGCCTAATATCCATTTCATCCAAACAAGCATCAGGGAATATAAAACTTCAGACGCACAAGCACACATTTACAAGCTATAAAAAAATAGTTGCCAATAGACCACAGCAATGCAGATTCGAGGCACCTTTTATGCCCTGCCGAACTACAACAATATTATCACCTATGCAGAAAGAAGAGCCCGGGTTTCAAGGCTATGCAAAGCACTACAAGAGTATTAGGCTAAATCTTGAAAATAAAAACTACTCTGACTTGAGTACTTTCTATCAGGACAACAATATATTGTCCGACGACCATTATTGTAATATACTACGAGCTGGAATCAATAGGCCCAAGATATTCTTAAAACGTCACCCACATGAAAAATGGCACAATCCGTTCAATCCATTTATCTTCAACATAATGAAATCGAATATGGATATTCAATTCATCACCGATGAGTATTCTTGTGCCGCTTACGTCGCTGAGTACGTAAATAAAACCAACAGAGGAATAAGCCATCTTCAACGTCAAATTAGGGCATTTTCATAAACGCAGAACTGCCGCAGTACTGCAGAATTCAGCAATTGGAAGTCTGTAGCTGAATATCGCAGAATGACCGCAGTTCTGCGTTTATGAAAATGCCCTTATTCAAACTATGGACGAACACCCTGAGTTTGACATCGTCGAAGTTACCCGGAAAATTGGCGTCAATATGCTAAACAGTGTAGAGATGACTAGTCAGGAGGCAGCTTGGTATCTTTTACGAGAACCAATGTCTAAAAGTTCCACCCTTGTTGTCACCATTCCCACTGTATGGCCTATAGATAGGCAAAGAATACGGAAAAGTAAAAAAGAATTAGACGAAATGGGCATTGGGGAAGACTCGACTGATATTTGGCAATATAATTGGTTTGATAAGTACGAAAAGAGGCATCAAGATCTTGAGGGTGTCACACTCGCTCAATTTGTTGCGAACTACACAATTCGTACCGACGGAACTTACTCAGAGAGAAAGAAACCGCGTATTATTCGTTACCGCAATTATGACATGGGGCAAGATCTGAATGAATATAAACGTGAGATGGTTTCTTTACATTTTCCTTTCCGCAACGAAGATGCAGAAATTCTGTGTGAGTTAAAATTCATTCAGATATATGATGAGAACGAGGATTTAATTTTAAATCGCCGAAAAGAGTTCGAATCAAATCTTGATATTCAGAAGACGATAGAAATTTGTCGGAATTTGTGTCGGGAAAATGTCGACCGCGATAATGAAGAACAGGTGCCCCGAGCCTGATCCATTCCAGCGACTATTCCAAGATCCAGATTCAGACATGAATGCTGACATTCGCTTGGCAGTTTTAAACAAGCTCGGAGCTATCGCCAAAAAAAGGGAAAATTTGATGCCAAATGCAGACTTTTGTAGATTGATGAGAATGACAAACGAAAAACAGAGTGAACTTTTGCGACATGTAATATCACACGTGCTATCTCCGAATAATAGTCCATTTCAAATTTTCCTGACTGGCCCAGCTGGGTGTGGCAAAACTTTTGTCATTAAACTCATCATGGAGATTTATAATCGTTTTACAAATACTGATGGTTATTGCAATGCATACATTACATGCGCCTCGACTGGTAAAGCCGCTGTGGCAATAGATGGCACCACTGTACATACAGCGTTAAGGATTACTCTTTCAAAATTGCTTCCATTAAGCATCGAGGTAGCTCATCAGTACCGAGCACTTTTTAAATACGTTAAAGTCGTAATCATCGACGAAGTAAGCATGATTAGCGCTGAATTACTGGGACATGTTGATTCACGTTTAAAACAAATTACTGGAAACTTCAACACGAATTTTGGAGGATTAGATATCATTTTAATTGGAGATTTGCGGCAATTGCCACCAGTTAGAGCTACACCTGTGTACAAGCAGCAAAAGCAGAAGATTGTTGGCCCAGTCTTGTGGAGAGCGCTCAAATTTTATGAGTTGGAGGAAGTGATGAGGCAGGCTAATCAACAATTTGCATCAATTTTGACAAAAATTGGCAACGGTGAACAACTCGAAAATCACGAATTGGAATTGATACAATCACGATTTTGTACAGTCGAAGAAGCGAATACTAGATGTCCACGTGGAATACGTTTATTTAATACGAACCAGTCTGTCACCGAATACAACAAGAGAATTTTGGACGAAGCTCAAGAAAAAAATGTGTCCATAGCTAAAGATGTTTATATTGGTTGCACATCCACAGAACAAGAAGCCTTTGTACGCCAAAAATTACACAAAATGTCACTTATTGATACTGGAGGTCTACCATATGAAAGAGTATTTGTTAAAGGTATTTATTATATGATAACAACTAATATTGACGTGGCAGATGGTTTAGCAAACGGCGCAGTAGGCAAATTAGTGCATATTGATCGAGATGATTCAGGTGAAGTCAACTTTGCATGGCTCGAATTCCCAGATTCATTAAAAGCTGGTGAAAAAATTAGAAAAAAAGTTGCTGGACACGTAGTAGCAAACAACATAAGCAAAACGGCTGTACCGATTGGGAGAAGATCATCAACAATACCTCTCAACAACAATAAAACGATCAACGTGAAACGCTCACATATACCATTAGTTTGCGCTTGTGCTACCACGATACACAAGTCTCAAGGAAGCACGTACTCCGAAATCGTCTACGATTATGATAAGCAACATTCGCTATCATTAGTGTATGTGGCTTTGTCACGTGTAACTAGCATCCAAGGACTTTGGATTACTACACGTAGGAATGATCTGACCTTCCATCATGCCCGAAGGCCATCAATGGCAATGGTACATTTACGAGACGAATTCCGAAGACTCTCCACAAATCGTTTGGAAACTATTGACAAACAAATGCTAGATTTTATACATCAGAAAAATGGATTATCGATATACACTCTCAATTGCCAAAGTCTTCGAAGTCATTCCCAGGATCTTACGGATATTGTCATACAAAAGTCGAATATTCTTATTCTGTCTGAGACTTGGATAAATGAAGCCGAAGATATTAATGTACCTAACTTCAATTGTGTTGTTAAATACAAACGACCGAACGTTCGAGCAGGAGGAGTGGGAATTTATCATAATCACCATGATAAGGTGAACATTGTCACGTCAAACCCCGAGATGACTCAACTACAAAAGGCAGTGACGACACCTGTTGGTGATATTTGTATTGCTGAGTGTAAAACTCTGAATGGGAAAGTAATTGTAATTGTAGCTATTTATATATCTGTTAATCAAAAGCTCGATGACATTATATATTTTATACATCGCTCATTACTAGTATATAGTAATGCAGGTGGTGCTACTAACGGTAAGAGAGAAAATAACTTACCACTAATTCTGGGTGGTGATTTTAATGTAAATTTTACATCTGATGATTCTTTACCATTAGTGGATTTTCTTCGTGAAGAATTTCATCTACGTATTAATAATAATCCTGATATTGCAACAACAAAATCCGGGACAACAATAGATGCTGTTTTTACACGATACCTTGAAAATATAGAATCGAGAATATACTCTTCGTATTTTAGTTATCACAAGGCTATAGTGTCAGCTTTATCTACACCCTTAGAAAACTCTTTCAGCGAGTAATCTGCAGTAGCTTATTTCGAATCGTCGAAAGAGTAGGAATTCTGTCGGATAGACAGTACGGTTATAGAAAGCCAAGGTGAACAAGATATACAGTATGCATGGTGATGAGACCGGCAAGGAACGCGGTAGGGGGAAATAATAGCTGCACAATGATTACTTTCGATGTGAAAATTGTTCCCAACCCGACGAGGTGGAGCAAGATCATCGAGGAGTTGATCAGATTGGGTAAGCCCAAATAGATGTCCTAACAGGCAAGACGCTGCACTGTGACTCGAATAACATAGCGATCCCATGTAGAAGAGGCCGCAAACCTAGCAATAGCTGCAGATCTCGACAAATATGAAAGTCACAAGATGATTGGTACCGGAAAATTCCCACAATGTACATTGGAATCGGGGGAATAAGACCCAGTCTGATGACCATAGGCGTACCCAGTAGACAATTGGCAGCTGCCCCCTTTGCTCGCCTGGCTACGGCAATTCTGATGACTGTGAGCTCAAGGACTAAAGGTAGAAACAGAATGGCACGGCGACCGTGGCGGTGACCGCCGCTCAGAGAGTTTCCCATACATTTAATTTCTCCCCAGGCGGCGCGGACAAATTAAATGTATGGGAAACTCTCTGAGCGGCGGCCACCGCCAAGTTCGCCGTGGCATTCTGTTTCTACCTTAACTTAGTCCACGGACTAATAACACGCAGTCCGACGAAAGGTTTTGTTTAGAAATTTTGTTTTTGCACCTAAAAAAACAAATGGGGTGCGACTAAAGGATCAGTTCACGACTGGCAGCCCCGTTTCTACAGGAATCCTTTAATTTTTGGACTACTCATCTGTAGGGTAGTGCTTTTGCTAGTTACTTACTATTCATGTTGAATATGAAATCAGAATAAAACTATCAATGTTAAATGGTGACATTTACCATTAGTTAGTTTGCTTGTACGACCACAGTACACAAGTCTCAAGGAAGCACGTATACATCCCAAACGCAACATTTCTATGTGATAAAAGAGTTCCAGAGCTGCGTTTCCACTTGGCCTTTCGCCAAAGATGTTTCACATCTTTCCCGTGCACTGGGTACACGCGTGTTTTTTTTTTATTTTTTTGAATAAAATTTCAAGTGACTTCATTGGGTGGTGCTACACGGAGACTCGAGAAGTCGGCCGAAATCAGATTTGAGTCTCGTTATTTAATGCTACACGAGGCTGCCTTCGGCTTGGAATAATTCTTTATCCTACATGAAAGCTTTGATTGTGTGTGTTTACCGCGGTCATAGCTTACACCTGAGAAGGGAGAAGAGAAATAAATGTGCGTATGAGTTAGTTTTCACCCCGGAAATTTTTGGGTGAAAATTCTTTCGTTAAAGTTTCGTCATGTGCGTCTTTTCTCTCCTCTCCTTCGTTTCTTTCCTATAAAACCGGGGTTTTCGTACGTCTTGAGTATCCCTGTAGCACCCCACATTGATATTTATGTTTAACTACTGCTACACCACAATATGGGCTGGGGTAGCTGCAATTACGCCGATGTGCGCCCAACTACTACGGAGTACGTACTCCAAGGAAAATGAAACGCACCTTAAATCACAAAAATTTGTTTGATTGACTTGAAAAAGCTAATGTAAACCCTACTTGAAATTTTGCATGTGGTTTTTTTTCTTTGGAATATAACATCACCAGCTAATGTCGGTTTTCTACACATATTCGGAACTGAAGTTTACACGCATATACCCAAGGAGAAACGTAAAAAATGGGATGCTAAAGCTAAGCAGGGTATATTTGTTGGGTATAGCGAGAATACCAAAGGATACCGTGTACATTATCCGTGTAATAATAAAGTAGAAATTAGCAGAGATATTGGGTGGTGTGAATAAAAACTTAGTGCAAGTGTTCACTCCATTTTTTGGAGTGAACACTTATTTTGACGTGAATAAAAATAACCTTCGTTAGGTTTCGTTAAGTACTTCACTCTGTCATTTCTCCATCTAGAGTGAAGACTTCATTTTGATGTGAATAAAACAAACTTTTAACGTTTGCCTGTGAGTGAGCACTTGTAAAATTTGAGGGTGGTTGCGAGGATCTTTTTCATTCATTTTAATAAAATAAATTAAAAAAAACTTTTAAAATAAATAACTTTTATAAATGAAATGCACTAAATAGTAAAAAATATTTTTTTCTTTGGCAGTGATACGTATACACACGAAAAGTTTCATTGCCAAATAAGAAATTTAATGCGTATTAACAATTTTAAAATTATATTCTCGTTTGACTTTAAATGTTTGAACTCTTATCAATGAATTGTGTAAATTTACAGCATTTCAAGTGCATTAATAAAAGTTTGGGCATCAGTTATAGATGTCCAAACTTTTATTAGTGCATTTGAAAAGCTGTTAATTTACACAATTCATTAGCTGCGTTCCATTGGGAAATATTTGCTACTCCGGAGTACTCCCGGGTATACTCAACTACCCCTGCTCTTGCTTTAGGGTATTTCACTCCTATTAGAAACGCATAAAATTTCCGCCAGGTTTGCAAGCTTTAACTATTTAAAAATAGATGGCCTTTTGTTTTTTAAGGTTAAGTAAACTGTCGATTAATTATTTTAAAGTGTTTTTTAAAGTAAATCTACAAAAACGGTTAATATAGTATACAGTAAGATATAAAATTTCCTTTTATTTAAAGAAAAATAATTATTTCACATTTCTTTTAAGGGCAATAAATTAATTTGAGGTTATGGTTTACTCGTATTTTCTTCTGATATGAATAATCGTGTTCCATTGGCCATGTACTCCGGAGTACTCCGGATTAGAAAATTTCTCCCAATGGAACGCAGCTATTGATAAGAGTTCTATAATAAAACACGTTTGGTTAAAGGTTAACTAATGAAGGAAGTTTTATTTTTTCTTATTTCAGTAAGACGCACAGGCCACAGGCCTAGATGCTGAACATAAACAAAGAGTATATAATTCGATAATAGATGGCGACAGGGGCCTTATTTTGATATAATTTCTAACACCCCCACTATATCAAAATTACAAATAAATCAAGAATCCACTACAATAAGTAATACAAGCAATATAAGTAATATAAGTAACAATAAATTTACTTTTGGACAATACCAAGTGTTCATAAATTTGTAGTGTTTTACTCCTGACAATCCCTTTGTTAATAAGTCAGCGGGCATGCTATCAGTTGGCAAATATTTTGTTTCCACAATGTCATTACTAATTACATCTTTGATAAAGTTATATCGCACGTCAATGTGTTTTGAACGTTTATGAGACTGATGATTATTTGCCAGCTTCAATGCGCTCTGACTGTCACTATTTAGTACAATCTTGTTACAACAATTTGTTATTTCACATTCTAAATTCTGTATGTAAATTGCTTCACGACAAGCTTCTGACAGAGCCATGTACTCTGCTTCACAACTACTTAAGGCTACTGTTCTTTGTTTTTTGCTTTCCCAAGAGACAGCAGACCCGGATTTAATAAAGCAAAAACCTGTATATGACCGTCTATCAATGGCATCACTAGCCCAATCTGCATCTACAAATCCTTCCAGTTCTGCTCCCTCTTTGCAATATCTCAAACAATAATTTTTTGTTTTCGACAGATATTTTAAAATTCTTTTAGTATAATTCCAGTGAATATACGAATATGAATTATTGAATTGACTGAGATAACTGATTGAATAAGCAATATCTGGTCGTGTCAAGACGGCTAAGTATATTAAGCTACCTATTAATTTTTGATAAGGCAATTTATCTTTACAAATTTTAGATTTTTCAACATTTAGCTTACATTCTATAGGAGTATCAGCTGTATTACAATCAGACATATCAAACTTTTTTAGCAGCTGTTCAATATAATGCTCCTGATCTATTGTGATTACACTTAAATTTTTGTTTATATTAATTCTCATACCTAAGGGCCTGTGCCAAGATACAATTCAAATGTCAATTTTTATGGAAAACACATTTCGATTTTACAATTCAATTTTCGGAGGTTTGTGTCTTTGGAAATGTAAGGAAATTTTTGAATTGTAGGGAAATATTTTCCAAACATTCGTTTGATAGTTTGCTATAATTAAATTTTCTTGTTAAAGATAAATTCTAAAGATTCTTAAATGGTTCCAAACGGCTTGCATTTGGATTAAATAGGAGAACAATATCCCGCATTTTTGTAATTTTCAGTGCACGATTGTACTCGCTGTATAACGTGGTACATGAAAGGCTGATCCTGCTACACCGTAGAACTTTGTAGATGGCAATCAAAATAAAATTAACAGCTCAATTTTCGTATGAAATTTGAATCACTTTTTTCAAAACTCTTACAAATAAGTAAATGCTTCTTGCATTCCATCCTTTCTGGATGATGCTCATGAAGTTCTTCCATTTCGATCATTCTAAAAACATTAATGTAGCCCTAAGCTACTTTAAACAAAATAATTAAACATTTTAAAAGTTACAAAATTTTGTTGTCATCCATGTTTTCAAAAAATAATCAATTGTCAAATGAAATGTGTCAATTGTATTTTGGCACACTTTGTAATTTCGAAGTGTCCGTGGTGAAAGTAACAAATTCGGAATTGTAACTTGGCACCCACCCTAAATATTGTTTGACTTGACCAAATTTTTTATTTTAAATTTTTGACTTAAGGATTTTATCAGAAAATTGGTCTCTGACTTATTATTTGAAAATATGATGAAATCATCAACGTATACCCCAACAATAGTTTTTTTATTGTCATTGTGATTTTTTATAAAGACGCAAGGTTCTAATTTGCTCTTGTTGAACCCTAAACTGCACAGTGTTTCCTCTACTCTTTGATACCAGGCAAATGATGATTGCTTTAAGCCATAAACAGCCCTTTTCAATTTTAATACTTTACTCAAATCATTAACAGGAAAACCTTCAGGCAAATGCATAAAAATACTTTCTTTCAAGTAACCATTAAGAAAGGCTGTTGTGACGTCCAAATGAGTAATGTCCATATCTAACTGTACACTTAGAGCAAATATTAACCGCAAGGTTGAATGTCTAATAACCGGAGAAAAGGTTTCTTGATAGTCCACACCAGCTCTCTGCGTGAAACCTTTGGCTACGAGTCTGGCACGATGTCTTACCTTATTGTCATTTTTAATGTCACTACAGATTCATCCACTAATTCCCCCACTGAATCTGTGTTCTCTATAGAAATGGTGGCTGCCGCTTCTTTCTTTGTCTTCTCTAGTATCATAACGTCTCTACTGGTTGTAATATGGGTTTTCACTGGATCGTAAATTCTATAGCCTTTGACGTTATCACAGAAACCAACCAGTACGTGTTTCTTTGATTTTCTGTCCCATTTGGTCCTTTTTTCTTTTGGTATATGCGCCATCACCGGACTCCCAAATATACGTATGTGTTGCAAGTTGGCTTTTTGCCGGTCCATACTTCATATGGAGTCTTTTCAATACCTGAAGCTACTGATCTGTTTTTTAAATAGACAGCTGTATTGGCAGCTTCTGCCCAAAACTTCTTTTCTAAATCAGCTTCGAAAAGTAAACATCTTGCTCTCTCCACTATGGTTCTGTTCGACCTCTCACTGAGTCCATTCTGTTCCGGCGTATATGGGTTTGTTTTTTGGTGTATGATGCCTTCTTTCTTTAGAAAATCATCAAAAGCATTGTTGCAGTACTCGCGGCCGTTGTCTGTTCTCAAGATTTTAATCTTTTTATCCTGAAAATTCTCCACCTTTGACTTAAACTCTTTAAAATAGCTCAACACTTCACTCTTAGCTTTCAAGAAATAAATGAAGGTCATTCTGCTGTAATCGTCTATGAACAATAGAAAGTATTGAGCACCACCTATTGACTTATTCTCCATGGGGCCGCAAACGTCTGAATGAATAATTTGTAGTATTTCTGTTGCCCGTGATCCTGTAGCGAATGGTAGCCTTGACTGCTTTCCTTCACAACATATTTCCTAGCTTGACTTACTCGTTGCAAATACATCAGTATAATCCAGTCCGTCAACTAATCCACAACGCTTCATTTTATTCATGTCATTGCTATTTATATGGCGAGCCGCTTGTGCCATGTTTCTCCATTGATTTTAGTTGATGTCAATAAACAGTTCTGTGTTTGTAGCTTCACTCTGTATACACCATCAATTAGTTCCGCTTCTGCAACTAAAACATCTAACCTGTTCCTTATTAGACATTTATCGGGCTCAAAAATAACCTTGTTTCCATTCTTAATCAATTGACTTACTGACAATAGATTTGTCGTGAGACTTGGGACACACAGCATATTGTTCACAGTTATGTTATAATTGTGACTTGTTGTCATTTCCACTTCACCTGAACCCAAAACAGGCACTTTCATGTCATTGGCAATGATTATATCTGGTAAACTCTTTGAATACTTGGGATTTTTCAGCCAACTCTTATTCGGAGTCATGTGCGTACCTGCGCCTGAGTCAATGTAGAAATCACTCTTACTCACTCGAACTTGCCGGTGAGAAAAACAACACTAAAAGCGTTACTTTGTTTTGGTTTTTCTGTTTTTTCATTCAAGAGTGGACATTGATTACGATAATGGCCCGTTTGTTTGCAACGATAACAAGTTATTGTTTTTATGTTTTTGAAATTTAAGTTCGTGTTCAAAGTGTGTCCGCCATGTTTGTTGGTGCTACCACCTTTACCAATTTTCTTCTTTTGCCACTTTCTGGCTACTAATGCCGAACTACATTCTGTTTCACTTGCATCGACTGATTCCATATCAAGTAATTTTGATTTAATGGAATCGCCAGTTATTGAGATTCCGGAATGTTCTATAGCCATAATCATTGGCATAAACCGCTCTGGTAATCCGGCCAACAACAATGAGCCAACCCATTCATCATTAATCTCGAAGCCTGTGCCGCTTAAACGTTGAGAAGTTTCTACTATTTGTGTCACGTAATTTGTCATGTTCTCACAATTTTCTAGCCTTATAGAAATTAAATGACGAAGCAAAGTAATCCTCCGCGAAAATCCTGAGTCGTCGAACAAAGCACGTAGTTTTGTCCACAATCCCTTCGTAGTCTTTGTTTCTTTGATGTGCACAAATAAAGATGAATCAATCGTCAGAATTAACTTCGCTCGTGCTTTTGCATCTGCCGCTATTGCTGCGCTCTCAGTTCCTTCTACTATTAAGTATTTTTCGGCGCCTTCCAAAACCATCAGGTTCTCCACTGCGAATGCCCAATCATCAAAATTGTCGCGTCCTTTTAGTTTTGGCACATTTGCAACGTAGCTGGAACTCATTTTTTCGGCTTGCACAACATTAGGTCTGTTCCAATAGAAAACCTGTCCTGTCGTAGCCTGCGAAAAGTTACTTGATTGGTGGGGGAAAATTTAGTCAAAATCCCGAAAAGTGAAGGAACGCTTTCTGGGATGTTTCATGCAAATCAAGAAGACCATAACCTAAAAATCACTTGTGTCTTCAAAATAATGACATAAAACTATTGAAATTAATAAATTATTTATGAAATTATTCAAAATGTTGTAGTAAGGCACCAATCGAAGAAATTATTTTCAGCACATCGTAATCACTTTGGTTTGACATGACAAGTAACAGCTGTTTTGACATGTTGAAAACCTCGTAAGATTTCACTCCACCTAAAAATCTCCTGCGGTTTCTTGGTCGAGGGGAAGTAAAAATTTCCCCGCTTTTCCGAGCATGAGATTCTATTGGAACAGGAATTGGGTGATTTCTTGGTCCCGCGGGATCCCGCATTCTCTATTGGAACAGACTTACTATAATAAAAAAACAAACAACAAAACTAAGGGGCTGGGCCCATAACCTATAATAAAACACGTTTGGTTAAAGGTTAAAGCCTAGTACTAAGTTCACGTGAAATGGAATTTAAATGGGCTACTCAATGTAAATTTTCACGAGTGAAAATTTCGCTTGTCAACATTTCATTTTTAATACTAAGTTCACGTGAATTTTTTGGTGAATAAATCAGACTCTGCTGCTCTCTAACAGATGGCGCGGCATGCATTCACCACGAAATTTCATTTTCATTTCATTTAAAAGAATGCGCTTGGGCATTTTTTCCACGTGAAAAATTGTGAGCTGTTAAATGTTCAAAAGGCGATAACTGAAAAAACGTGATAAGTGAATATTAAAAGGCGTTTTGTGAATTATTATTAAAAAGTAGGTAATTAATATTATATATTTAGACATATTTATTTGTTAATTGATGTATGTATGTATTTATTTGGCGGGATTTATTTTATTTCAATTTATTTTTTGAGAATGGAAAACACTTTGCTACAAAGTTACGAACAGCTGATTAACTCACCACGGTTGCTTTTTCACTAGCCCAAAATGCCCAATTCCATTTCACGTGAACTTAGTACTAGGCTTAGAATAGAGAACTACAGGAAAGGCCCTCGGGTATAAAATCCGTGTATGGGAGCGTAGTGAAATCGCTATCAGACAACTGTCAAATTGGTACAATTTCTTGTTAGTTAACTGTCAAATTTTCCCGCGGCACTTTCTTTAAAACGAGTTTTTCTATAAAATTTATTTACAGTTTTTCGCAAAAATTAATTAAAAAGAAGAAAGAAAGTTTAAAGAATTTGTTTTTGTCAATTAGAAGTTGTTACGAGTGAATTTTCAGTAAAAAAAGAGCAATGAAGTGTGCAGTTTGAATTTCACTACGCTAAAATTCTCCGAGGGCCCTTCCTGTAGTTTTGTATTCTAAGGTACTAGGCTTAACTAATGAAGGAAGTTTTATTTTTTCTTATTTCAGTAAGACGCACAGGCCACAGGCCTAGATGCTGAACATAAACAAAGAGTACATAATTCCATAATAGATGGCGACAGAAGCCTTAATTTGATATAATTTCTAACAAGTTCAAACATTTAAAGTCAAACGAGAATATAATTTTAAAATTGTTAATACACATTAAACTTGAAGATAAGCCTGAGTTCCAGCATTTCTTATTTTGTAATGAAACTTTTCTTGTGTATACCTTTCACTGCCAAAGAAAAAAATATTTTTTACTTTTTAGTTACAACTATAAATAACTAAGAAATTTTTAAAATGACTAACTAAGAAAATGTTAAAAAGCAGCAGGCAAGTTTCTCATGCGCTCCAATTCCTCAAGAGCATCAGTAGCCGTGGTTTTTTAATGAACTATATAGGTCTTCGATCCAGTTCATTAAAAAAACGACAAGGGAAATTTCACTAAGCGCCATCTTCAGTGCTTTAAATATAGTAAAATTAATCCGAAGTTGCGTGTCAGTAAACAACTGTTACACGAATTCCCCTCTAGAAAATAATAAATAAGTTTCTAAAAAATAAATTATTTGTTTCCTCCTGCCTTCAAATTTGCTCTCGTCACTTCTAAGTTGTTTTTATTTTAAATGACGTTTTTCCGACAGCCGGTAAGTATGCTACATTCTGAAAAGAAAGGGAAATTTTGAAATGTCCCAAGACCTGGATAAAAACCTCGATAAAACCTGGGTTTTCAGATTTGTATGGGGAAGAACTATATAGTTCATTTAAAAAACACGGCTAGTATTGCATGGTTTTTAGCCTGTTAATTGTACTGGTTTTATATTTTAAATTTTTAATCCGTTTATAGATCTTAATCTACTTAGCATTACATAAATGCTTGACCTCGCAACAAAACCACTTTTGGCCAAACTAAAACCCCCAAAAGGCAAATTTTTCCCACAGAACCTCATTTAGCCCTAAATAAATTTTCCCAAAGTAAAACTCCATATAAATCCATCCACGTTTACTAGCCTACTAATTTCACAAAAATGACATTTCCCTTTAATCCCAAAATTTCCCCTGAGTGAACTAAAATTTCCCATGAGTGAATAGTTACCCCGTTTATGATTAGGTTGAAAAGTTGAGTCGAGGTTGAGTTGAAATTTCGACCACCGTATATGATTCCGAGTTGAGTTCACTTTGGGTTGAAATCGGGTTGAACTGCCATCAAAACATGACCTCTTTTTGTTAATTCTTTTTCTATATTTCTGACTTTCTATACAGTTTTCCATCAAAATGGTGAAGGGAATTTTGTTCCCGCATTATTTCTAACATAGTTTTTGTTTCCTGATGATCCCAAACATTTCTTTTAGCCATTGTCAAAATTAAATTTCCTCTGTTTTTACATATATAGTTAATATAAAATAATTAACGCGCTACAAAAACACCGAACACAAAACTAGCGCCGAAGGCAGACTTCACGGATGGTAAACAAACAAAACAAATGTCACTTCAACCCAATTTCAACTCAACACGCGTTTATGAGGCGAAATATCAACTCGACCCAGGTGGGAGAGCTGAGTTGGGTTGAGTGGACCCAGTTTCAACTCGATCCCCGTTTATGAATGGGTTCAACCTGGGTTGAACCTAGGTTGAACCTAGTCATAAACGGGGTAAGTATTTGAATGAGAGAATTTTTATTCACACCAAATCGAGTGCTCACTTTTAACGAATCACTCCACTCAGGAGTGTTCCCTTTAAGTGTACACTTAGTTTTTATTCACTCCACCCATTGTCTTCAAAAATGAATATTATTCTGTTACTCAAACAACCGAAATATCTGCAAATGATTGTGCATGATATATATATAGAAAAACCATCAAATGCCCTTGATAAAGATTCCTATCTTGAAGAAAGTAATATATATATAACAGTGATACATCAAATGAAGAGACCGCTAAAGTACCTACAGAAAAAAATAAACGAGAAAGAAAGAAACCGTCCCATCTTGAAGATTACCATTTATATTTTGCTGTAAGTGACAATCCCCAAACGTACGAAGAAGCCATGGGAAATTAAGACAAAGATTGTTGAAAAATGCAATGGAGGAGGAAATTGAATCCTTGCATTTTAATGAAACGTGGGATTTGGTAGAATCACCACCTCCTAACAAAAGGATTATAGATAATCGTTGGGTTTATAAGTTAAAAGGAGGAAATGCGGATGAGCCACCCAGATATCGAGCTAGATTGGTAGTTCGAGGATTCGCACAAGAGTATGGAGTTGATTATAAAGAAACTTTCAGCCCAGTAGTTAAGTATGATTCAATAAGAATGGTGCTCGCCTTAGCCGCTCAATTACTACGTTTACATGCTTACTTGAAGTAGTTTTCAAGTAACAAAATATGCATGTAAACTCGTCTTGACTTCAAGTATACTTGAGTCAAGTAAATCACAAAAATTTGTTTGATTGACTTGAAAAAGCTCATGTAAACGCTACTTGAATACTTGAAAGTTTTTTTTCTTGGAACAAGAAGAAGATAAAAACTGTAGTGAATGTATACTTTTGATACAATCTTTTTAAAGTTATTTATGGTATAATAACGAGCTAGTTTCTGTTATAATAGGAAATGTCAAATGTCAGCTCAAGAAAATTTCAAGACATTTTGAAGTCAAGTAAGTGAACCGAAAAAGCAACTTGAGTTTCAAGTAAATTTCAAGACAAGAACTCAAGTAAATCATGTAAACGTAATGATGACAATCATTACGTTTTCATGGTTACTTGAGTTCTTGACTTGAAATTGACTTGAAACTCAAGTTGCGTTTTCGGTTCACTTACTTGACTTCAAAATGGCTTGAAATTTTCTTGAGCTGACATTTGACCTTTCCTATTATAACAGAAACTAGATCCTATTATAACATAAATAACTTTAAAAAGTTGGATCAAAAGTATACGTTCACTACAGCTTTTATCTCCTTCTTGTTCCAAGAAAAAAAACCACGGCCAAATTTCAAGTATTCAAGTAGCGTTTACAAGAGCTTTTTCAAGTCAATCAAACAAATTTTTGTTATTTACTTGACTCAAGTATACTTGAAGTCAAGACGAGTTTACATGCATATTTTGTTACTTGAAAACTACTTCAAGTATACTTCAAGTAAGCATGTAAACGTAGTAAATGGTATACGAAAAAAAAGTGACAGTGACATTTTAATTGCAGTGTTGTTTGCGGCGAGAATTAAGGGTAGGAAAACAAAATATTTAGATTTGCGAAAACGGTTGGGAGCGTGAACTTAAATAAGTAGTGTTAAAGAATTGGATTAATAGCTGCAATTATTTTCGGAAAACTTCCTTTTTTCGTTGTTTAAAGACCTTTTGATCGCATATCGGAAGTCAGTTCTTGTTGCCATTTGTTTCTGCCACAGTAAAATATAACTACTAATATATTTTTTTTAATCAGTCGTGTTATGTTTTGGATGAGGTTTCTGTTGTTGCTGAAATCGACTTCGATGTGAATAATTTCAAAGTGTCTGAAACAGCCCTGGGATGCTTTTGCAGGTTGCGATGTCAACATTTATATTTTTGTAACTTTCCAGAAATCAAATAATTTAAGCAATCTGACTAGCTCAAAAACCTATATAACGGTACCATCAATTGTTTTTGTTTTTTTAAATCGTTGGGGCTATTTTCCTTACGAAAACTCTGAAACCTTGTAAGACCGTCAATTAAACATTTGCTAATTGAAATCTATTTGCAATTTAAAGGAAGGCGTGTGAAATAAATTTTAAGAAAGAAGGCAGAAGAGTCATTTCCAAACCCTGAAACTTTTTATTTGATTTGAAATATTTTTTTTATTCCAGGTCGTGACAATGCCAAAGTACTATTGTGATTATTGCGATACTTATCTTACACATGATTCACCCAGTGTCAGAAAGACGCACTGTACGGGCCGTAAACATAGAGACAATGTAAAATTTTACTATCAAAAATGGATGGAAGAACAAGCGCAGCATTTAATTGACGCTACTACAGCTGCCTTCAAGGCTGGAAAGATCACACAAAACCCTTTTGCCGCAGCACCGCCTAAAGCCGGGGTAGCAATACCACCCCCGAGCGCTCTTGGCCCACCGCCGCGACCAGGTATGATGCCACCTGGTATGGCTGCAGGAGGACCGATGGCTCCAATGATGATGGGACCGCATGGTCCAATTCCACCTCCAATGATGGGAATGCGGCCGCCTCCCATGGTAAATCCAATGGGATCGATTATGGGCCCCCCACCACCTATTGGAGCTATGGGCAATATTCGTCCACCTGTTGTAACGGGGCCCCCTCCATCTATGAAACAGTAACAACAAATTACTTTCTTGTCACTGATAATTTTTCGTATTTAAATATTAAATTTGTAAGCCTTGAAGTTTTCAATAGATTTTAAATATACATACATGTTTATTTTTTTTGGTTTTGAGTCATTTATAGTAATAATTCAATTTTTCAGGGATTAGGCAAATGTTCAACTACAGACTTAACTAGAACAAATTGTTATAAGTCTGCGTTCCACGGAAACTAGCAATATTTATGATCTTTTTTCGTTAAATATGTTAAACTAATTTTTTAAAGTCTAAATTGGCACACCAAAGAGAGCGTTTTTCAACTCCGGGTAGCCAGCGCCCGAGTACCGAAAAATAAATAATTTGACCCGCTAGAAATTAAGTGCTTTTTAGGTTCTTTTTATGGCCCTCGATAATAATTTTCGTGCTGTACTGGATACAGGACTTTTTAGGAAGGGGCCAGCAGCTCCGTGCTGCGCGCCCCGAACTCTCAAAAATAATGAGGAAAAAAGTAACCATTGTACCAAAGTTATGTGTTTTAAGATACCCGAAGAAGATACCCTAAAAACTGCATAGGAAAAGAGAAACAGAAATTAATTTGGTGGTCGCGACGAAAATTAAATCAAAAAGTATCAAAAACATTTGACAACAGAATAATGTGCTATTTACGTGCTCTTCTTTCGACACCATGTGTACATATTATTTATTAATTACAAATATCCGTTTTTATAATTTATATTACAAAAATCGTTTTTGACACACAATATGTACAGACAATTGTTAGATTAATGAAGATGAAAAACGTTCATAACAAAAATCATGAGCTATTTTTGTGCTCTTGATGTGCTGGTAGATATGGCCTATTAATTCTTTAAAAGTACTTTTTTATTTCTGAGATTTCGGTTTGAAGAATCAATATTCTTGATGCAACTATGGAGACAACACCTGGATCAAAAGGAGATGAAAAACTTTCATAACTGAAATTATGTGTATTTTTGTGCTCTTCATGCTGGTAGATAGAGCCTGCTATTTCACTAAAAATACTTATTTCTCTGGTTGAAAAATCAATAATTTTGACACAACTATGGAGACAACACCTGCATAAAAAGGAAAATAAATGTTCTTAATCAGAAATATGTAAATTTTATGCTGTTTTGTACCGCCACATAGTTTATTAATTTATTAGAAGTACTTAATTCATATAGGTGTTAAAAACAACGTCGGCACCTACGTAGGTATTGGCGGCGGTCCCAAAATAAGTACCAACGTAGGGCTCGACGATCCGTGTAGGTCCCTAAGTGGGTTTCAACATAGGTTGCGATTCAATTTATCAAAAAAATAATAATTTTTTTTATTATAAATGATCATTTATTTTGTCGTTATTATTTTTCTGATAAATTTAGTCGAGATCTACATTGGAGCCCACGTAGGGACCTACTCTGGTACCGACGTTGGGACCGCCACCAAATCCATACGCACGCACCGACACTAGTTTTTTTCATAGTTTCACAGGATAAGATCTAAAAAACCGCGTGGTTGCATCAAAATTAAATTTAGCAAATTCAATGAAACTTTTCAAACCAGATAAATGTGCCGTTCAGGTGCTATCTAGTGTTTATTCATTTATAATTTGTTCTAAGTGATCTTTCCATTTATGTATATACCAAAAGTTTATTTTCGACATATTATCTAGTAACAACAATAGGATTAACAGAAATTATAAATATTTGTAACCAGATTTATTGATTATATGTATGCTCTTTTTGAATCATTTGATTCATCAATTCGTATTCAGCTTTTTATTGAAAAATCGACGAAGCACGTAAATAGCACATTAATCTGTTGTCAAATGTTTGTGATACTTCTTGATTTAAGTTTCGTCGCGACCACGTGGTCTTACCAAAAATATTGTAATTTCTGTTTCTCTTTTCCTATGCAGTTTTTAGGGTATCTTAAAGCACATAAAAAGAACATAATTTTGGTACAATGGTCACTTTTTTAGTCTCATTAGTCGCAGCTGCTGGCCCCTTCCTAAAAAGTCCTATATCCGATACAGCACGAAAATTATTATCGAGGGACATAAAAAGCACTTTGTTTTTTTTGTTGAGCGAAGAAGCTCTTTTGATTCTTCGCTATAATGTTGTAGACTAGTAAAATTAAGGAAAAATCAAAGGTAGTAAGGAACAATTGCGTTAAAGGGTTTCTATTACTTAATATGTTAGTCGAGCACCTAAATATGATAAAAACACAAAGTGCCCCCTTTTTAAGGGGTGCGTTTTTGAGCGCCGGCTCTAAGTACCCCTTTTTCAGGTTTTTCAAAATAACTCGAAAGCAAAGCAAAATTCGAGATTTTTACTAAAATACTTTTTTGTAGAAAATTAAATTTCCCATCGAAATGCGTTTTTAAATTTTTTTTTACCATTTGTAATTCAAAAAATAATCGAAAAACAAAACTAATTTTTTTCGAATTTTTTTGTTAATACGGTTATAACTTTTTTTACGGCATCCTGGGTATACATAAATGTTCAGAGAAAAGAAAGGTTATGAAAAAATGTATAAATTGCTTTTTTTAAAATCTCCATACGACCAACGGTAACCGAGAAATCGCTATTCAAAGTTGACCATTTTTAGACATTTTTTAAATTATTTGCTCTTAAACATTTTTTCTTTGTTGAAGATTGCGTTTTCTACGAAGGTATCCCCTTGTTCAGCAGAATTACAATTTCATTCAGTTAACCTCTAGTAGAAAAAAATGGAAACATTTTTTTTGTAGGCAAGATCATCAATGTTTGGCAATTTCAAAATGAGAAAGAACAAAAAATCAGCTAGAGAGAAGGCAACACAATTAGTCAATGTAGACGTGGATCTTACTTTAATTATTGCCTGAAAAATACAATAATGTATAATATACATTGCATATTCATTGAAACCAAATATTGGTAAAGTAGATGCAAAATTGTACAGCCGAAACAGCTTTCAATATCAACACTATCAGAGTTTCATTGGCTTCATATATTCATTTAGTGGTTGCGATACCACATCATCGTTTTTTAAAGTTGGAAAAAAAAAATTCTTGATTTTTTTATAAAATTAAAATTTGAAACCATTAAAAGTTGTGTTTATTGAGCTGCTCTAGGTTGAGCTAGGTTGAGATATCTCAGGAAAAGGTGTTTCATGAGCAATTCGCTTGCTCTAACTCGCCTGAAGTTGCTCTGATTTGTGTTTCATGAGCCTGCTCTAAGTTGAGCTAGCTCACGGTTTTCTGCTCTACCTTTTTTGGTAGAGCAACTTCGGGCAAGCAATCAGCTGTTTGTCAACTGTCACAAAACGGCAACAGTTAATCGAAAACTGTTAAAAATAAATTACAGATACACGCCAGACCTCAATAAGAGTTTAAATTTAATATTTTAAATAGATTAAAAACTAAAATTAAAATTTCCACTTTAAAAACTGACAGATTGAACTTATGACAATTCACTTTGAGAATTGTTGCCCGAAAAGTGTTTCATGAGATTTCTTTCTCTGAATTGCTCCAACTTGCCTGATTGTTTTTTGACAGCTGCTCTACTGTGAGCTGCCTTGAGCTGCTCTGCTTTTTTTTCGGTCTCAATAAACACAACTAAAATATTGTTGTCTTTCTACTGTCAAGGTTAATGGTTTTTTTGGGAAGGGGGCCCGCATCACAGGTTCAGCCTAGGGGCCTCCAGATCCTTAATGCGGCTCTGAGCATGTCATCAAAATTTTGGAAAGTTAGAAACGCATGCCAACGCTTTTTTTACAGACACTAAACAGGAAGAAATAGGGTTGCCAAGTGATTCAATAGTAGCTTTATTATATCGCTCTTCCGGAAGTATATTGACACAACTGCAAAATTTCAAATTTTACAGGAGAAGGAAAAAACAAAATAATTAATCTTTACCTTTTGAAATGGTCCTTGAATTTGGTTTAGTTCTTCTGTGAAAGTAGTTTATAGACTTTGCGGGTTATTGTTGTAAAACTTAAGACATTCAAATTCAAAAATCAATGACTACCTGCATCATAATACCCAAATTATTCACGATATCATGCAAATGCGTCATTGTACTTCCGAAATTATAATCAAAACTTTTACATTTCTGTCAGAATAGGAGTGGTAAAAACAAAAAGAATGCAAAGAAAACTTTATTAATATAAGTATAAAAATTCTAATTTAAAAATATTATGAAAATCTGTATTATTTAAACGAATTACACAAAATAGGTATTTTGTTAAGAATTAATTCCGTTAAAATTGTAAAGAACATTATAAATTATTTAAGAGTTTCATAAAAGGAATCATGTTGTGTTCTATCAGACTATTCAAGTCTTTTAATTTATTTTCTGGAAATGACATCTTACTACTGTAAGCAGGTTTTAACGAAAAATCTTCTTTGTTTCTTGACCTTCTACCTTTAAACATTACTTGTTTCCACTCTGCTTCCTTGTAACTATTTTTGTACTGGAAAACATCACTCCCCTTTTCAAACCTTAGTTGTTTTACTTCGGTCACTTTAAACAAATTTCCATCCGTATCTTTCGTAAAATTTAAACCCATGTTTTCATGCAGTAATTTAAAATCCAAAAAATTTTCATAACTCATTTCTTTTACGTGCAAAGGTTCTTCCTTTTTTTCGCATTTCTAATAATTGTAACATATTGATCAGGGATATAAACAGGTCCTGATTTCTGGGTTCTTTTTACACATCTTTCAATGATGCTATGCACTGCGTCGCCCTCGTTCTGCGTGTGACCTCGAATAAGGTATTTATGAGTTATAGAGTGGACGTCTAGATGGCTGACAGCGAACAAGTACATTGCCATTAGGTATCTCCCTTTTGTTTAATTCTTACTTGTTTTTTTGCTGTCCTCCACAGTTATCTGAGTAAAATACGATATCTACCGGTGGTATGCTTTTTGAGAGCTCTTAAATGTACAGGTATACCCCAGTAGCGATTTCATTGACACCTCTGTTACCTAATCCTTCGTGCCAAAAAAAACAAGTAGTTTTTGACGTAATAATTTCGGTTACCTAAGAAAACTTAAATCTGTTAGTTACTTTAATAGCTAATTCATCAAACTTACTGTAAAGTTGAAGCAGTTAAGACGCGACTTGTAAAAAAATGATGATGTTTGCCCCATTGGCACGGGAAGTACTGCTTGCAAATCATAAACTGCAAGTTTTATTTCACCTTTTTCTGCCTTTTCTTTATCCAAAGACTTTTCACTCCTACTAAGCTCTTTTTCTTCTTGATGTTTCTTGTAATCGTCTTCAAGCTTGGATTTGTCTTCCGCGTTCTTATAACTTTCACATTGATCGCACTGATCTTTTTTGGGTAAAAAAAACCCAATATTAAAGTCATTGTTAAATATTCGAGCAAATGCATCATAGTTCACTGAAATTTTATTGGACATAGAACGCTTCAAGCAGTAATGCCTGTGAATTTCAGCAATTGTTAGTCCACCGTCTATATACTCCCTTGAAGTGTCTCTCCTCACGTAGTGACTCTCTATTCGCGGTATTTTATTGATGTGGCACCTCACAGAATTTAACATTTCTTCATCGATCTTCTTATGTTTATCATGTTTTCCACGATTATCTACGGGTGCAAATTCGTTTTCTGAGAATTTGCTTTTCAAACCAGTGCGTACTGCTCTTTCAGTGATCCCAAGTGTTTTGATTAAAAAAGGCTTGCAAATCCGGATTTTCTTGTCATCGTTCATAAAATAAAAACAGCAATTTAGCTTTCTTGATTTACACGCAGATATACGACGGTACTTAAGTTGAAGTTTTTCGATGCACGAATACCAAAAATCGCGTTGACGCTGTAAGGATCCTAAAGCCCAGTAATTATTAAACAACTCTACTCTTTTCTCGTTTGAAAATTTTTTGGAACAGGATAGAACACACTTATCTGGTCATGGAGAGCCCATCTTTCGAGCCTCAACTACTTTGTTGGTTCTGGATGTGTAACTCTTTCCTTCATTCTTTAATTTTTTAGCCACATTTTGTTTCCAATTTTGGTCGTTTCTTGTTCTTTTTTTGCCCTTTTTAGGGTAAAGGTTTTCAGTGCCAATGGCTTGTGTTTCGTCTAAACGAGGTACTGGAATGTTTTCTATGGACGTCAATGCAGTTGAAGCCGTGACATCTTCACTTGATGAGGAGTCCGTTTCATCACTGGGCTCATACAGGTCACTCGAACCCGATGAAAATACATTTTCATCTCTTGAAGGGCTTGCATATCGTTTACTGGGCTCAATTTTCCTTAAGGATAATTTTGTAGCCGTCGAGTTCTCAATCGCATAGGATGGAGTAACTGACATAGAACTACTGGCATTCGTGGCAGTTGGGTTGTAATTCGCCATTCCTAACTACGGAAATAAACAAATAAATAGGTAATTTTCTTTGTACAGACATTCATTAAAATGATAAACACCTCATTTGTCAAAGTACCCTGTGATGTTGATGGCACCTCTCCCGCTGGAACTTCCGAGTTTTCATTCTCGTTAACAAGACGCATTATGTTTTTCGTGCGGTTGTTCATTATTACTAAAATTTAGGTCCTGTAAGAAGGTAAAAACAATTTTACGTGATTCAGGTACATTTTGATTAATAAAAACAGAGCAAACAGTTCCAATTAATTCACAAAGATAAAGAATTTAAATATTTTTTTTAATATGACAATGACGAAAAGAACACACGTCGTATTATTGTTTCGTTTTTTATTACGACAATGACAGAAAGAACTGTTACGTCAAAGAAAACAAATATTGATTGAATTAAAATGACACAAAAAACACTTACGTCGTTGTAGCACTGAAAATTAAGTTTGAATATTGTCACAAACGAAATTGCGTCACTATCGCTCCGGACCACTATCGTCTCACTTTCACTTCCACAGCCCAACTGAACAAAGCGCCGTTATTTTACTGGAGGTGGGAGCAAATAAGCGCGGGAATAATAACGACGCATGATCCCTATAGCGGCTACAATCGTAACTACAATTATGTCGATTTCCAAACATATAGAACTTGCATTTCTGATCCCTCCAAACAAAAAAGTATGTTTTCACAAAATTGTACAGTTGCGTCATTATACTTCCGGAACAGCGATATGACCCTTAATCAAACGATATGTGGTTAGGTAAATGTCGCTTACGATCGTTTAAAGGATGTAACGCTTACGCTATCGCAGTTACCCCAACAGCTGATAGTGTACGATTATATGGACAGCGAACATATTTTCCAATCCAACAATGGAAGGGAAATATATTTAATGCCCTCCAATGGGGTTGGAAGATAACCCAAAATGGATTGATGTCAATTGTAATGACTATGTCTCCTGCACTGCAATCTCTACTACTTTGAAATTGTTGTTTTATTGCACAAAAACAAATCTATTTGCTGAAAATTAAAAGAAAAAATGTTTAAGAGAAAATAATTTAAAAAGTGGCTAAAAATTGTCAACTTTGAATGGCGATTTCTCGGTTACCGTTGGTCGTATGGAGATTTTAAAAAAAAGCAATTTCTACATTTTTTCATAACCTATCTTTTCTCTGAAGATTAATGTATACCCAGGATGCCGTAAAAACAGTTATAACCGTATTAATAAAACAAAGTAAAAAACGTGATTTTTCGAAAAATATTAGTTTTGTTTTTCGATTATTTTTTGAATTACAAATGGTAAAAAACAATTTAAAAACAGCATTTCGATGGGAAATTTAATTTTCTATAAAAAAGTATTTTAGTAAAAATCTCGAATTTCTCTTTGCTTTCGAGTTATTTTGAAAAACCTGAAAAAGGGGTACTTAGAGTTGGCGCTCAAAAACGCACCCCTCAAAAAGGGGGCACTTTGTGTTTTTATCATATTTAGGTGCTCAACTAACATATTAACTAATAAAAACTCTTTAACGCAATTGTTCCTTACTAAAACTTAATTTGATTAGCCTATTGGTAGATCAGGGTGTATCACCGTGATCTTTGTTGTGCTGTGAAATAGGTGTAACACCTAAACACAAGTGTAGGAGTAAACTACACTTCGGAGTGAAAGCTAATGAAAACCCTAGAGACAACGAAAATAAAGAAGTAGAAATGGACCTATCCGTATCACAGAAGGAGGGATTAGGTTTCACCAAAGAATTAGGGAACGAATTGTTCCAAATAGAAGAAGGGATCTACAATGTAGAAAACTACAAGATCCGAGCCAAGGTTAGAAAGGTAGGGAAGAACGAAGAGGATTTCGTAATCCCACAACCTATACAATTGGAAACAGTAGACGATAGTAACTATAATATAATAGAGGAGTATGATAAGCCGCCAATGATGGATCAACTGAGGACTAGTCATTTGAACTCGGAAGAACGAAGTTCATTGATGAACGTAGTGAAAAGATTCACTAACGTATTCTATGACGAGAACTCAGGTCTTTCATTCACCAATGTTATAAAGCACAGGATAAGTACAGTAGATGACACTCCTATTCAGTGTAAAACCTACCGGTATCCTTATGTGCATAAAGAAGAGGTGGAAAGACAAATCCAAGAAATGTTAGCGAAAGGAATCATACGAAATAGTAATTCACCATACTCTGCACCAATATGGATCGTACCAAAGAAGGTAGATGCCAGCGGAGAAGCAAAGTGGAGACTCGTCATTGATTACAGGAAACTTAATGACGTCACAACTGACGACAAGTATCCCATACCTAATATTGATGAGATTTTAGGGAAATTAGGAAATTGCCAATATTTTACCACACTCGATTTGGCCCGAGGCTTTCACCAAATTGAAATTGATGAAAGAGATGTTCACAAAACCGCCTTCAGTGTCGAGAATGGACACTATGAATTCTTGCGGATGCCCTTCGGATTGAAAACGGCTCCCGCAACCTTTCAGCGTTTGATGAACCATGTCCTAAAAGATTACATAAACAAAATATGTTTGGTATATCTGGACGATATAATTATATTCTCCACATCCTTACAAGAACACACAGACTCCTTAAAGAAGATTTTAAAGAGATTAGAAGATGTGAATCTTAAAGTACAGATGGATAAATCCGAATTTCTCAAGAGAGAAACAGAATTTCTAGGTCATATCGTTACCCCAGATGGTATAAAACCGAATCCTAAAAAGATAGAGTGCGTGCAAAATTTCCCCATCCCAAAGACTCCAAAGCAAATAAAGCAATTCTTAGGCCTTACCGGTTACTACCGGAAATTTATAAAGGATTACTCGCAAATCGCGAAACCTATGACTAAATTCCTGAAGAAAGGAATAAAGTTAGATTTTTCCAATCCGGAATACCAACAGAGTTTTGAAACTCTGAAACTTCTATTGACTCATGACCCTATACTTCGCTATCCTGACCTCAATAAAACATTTGTTCTTACTACTGACGCAAGCCAGGATGCGTTGGGCGCTGTATTGTCACAAGATGACCACCACTGTTACGCCAGCAGAACCCTGAATGACCACGAAGCCAACTATAGTACTATTGAAAAGGAACTATTGGCAATAGTGTGGGCTACAAGGTACTTCCGCCCATATCTTTTTGGCTGGAAATTTATTATCGAGACTGACCACAAGCCACTTACTTGGCTATTTTCTCTTAAAGAACCCAATTAGAAATTGGTTAGATGGCGTCTGAAGTTGTCAGAATTTGACTATACAATTCGGTATAAAAAAGGGACTAAAAACAGCAATGCGGATGCTCTCTCGAGGATAAAGATCCCAGAGATAAACATGGCCGAAGAAAGCAATTTAATACCCATTAGTAATTCCCCTATTAATTTATTCAAAACGCAGATTATTGTCAATGAAACAAGCACTGGCGCTATGAGAATGAAAAGGCAAAAGGTATTCGATAAGAATCGAATAACGCTTTATACAAAAAACCTAGATGAAGAGACTGTTATTACTCTTATGAAAACCCACTTCAATGCCAACGGATTAAATGCTATCCTTATTACGAAGGAAGAATTCTATAAAACGCTAGAAGACGTATACTCCAAGCACTTTTCAAATAATGAAAAGTTCAGAGTAGTCCGTTGTACTTATTTGTTAGAAG
Organism: Thereva nobilitata; assembly: GCA_963855945.1. Lineage (NCBI taxonomy): Eukaryota > Metazoa > Arthropoda > Insecta > Diptera > Therevidae > Thereva > Thereva nobilitata. The sequence continues at coordinate 73,478,891 of OY979695.1, forward strand.
ATGTAACAGATGAAGGAAAACTAGCAGAACTAATCGAGAAAGAACACCTCAAGAATAACCATCGTGGTATCGAAGAAGTGTTCAAAGAATTAAAAATAACATACTATAATCCAAAGATGAGGGAGCGTGTAACAAAGTTTATAAATAATTGCAATATATGTAATTTGGAGAAATACGAAAGGAAACCACCTAAACCCCTTTTCAAACTAACAGAAACGGCTAACGAACCAAATCAGATAATCCATGTAGATGTCTTCTATTCACTACAAAACAATCTTTTCTTAACCATAATCGACAAATTCACTAAACACGCGTGCGCAATAAAGATTTTGGGCAGAACGTGGACAGAATTTAAAAGAGCATTATCGTACTATTTTGGACAATTTGGTAACGTCAAGAAACTAGTTGTAGATAATTAATTAGGTTTTAAAGCCATACCGTTAGGTGAGTTTTTAAAGAATCATAATGTTGAGATACATTTTACCTCCAATAGTAACCATACTTCGAACGCAGATGTTGAAAGGTTACATAACACTATCAACGAGCACATTCGCATGATAGGGAAAATAACAAGGGAACTGTCGAAGAGAAGATTCTTCGCATCATTACTTTCTATAATAATACCATACATTCTACTACAGGTAAGAAACCTATAGACTTCGTCAATGGGAAAATACACCAGGACGAATACCCTACAATTTATGAAAGAATCCAAGAAAGAAAACAAAAGGTTATCAATAGATTAAATAAAAATAGGGAAGATAATACGATAGAATCAGAAAAGAATTATATAAAAGAAACTAGCAAAAACCGCGTGCGTTGCAACGCCTTTTAATAAAAAAACTAATGTGTGCACAGTCCGGGATAGGAAATAGGTATAATGAAAAAAATAACAAATTTGCAAAACATAATTTAGGGCACACAACTCGACTATAGAATAATCTCTCACAGTCAGTATTTCCGACCTCCTACAATATCCAAGAGTTCAAACGCAGGGTTAATCCGCACCTTCTTCAACAACCCCCCCGAACCCCCATAACCCTTAACCTATTCCCCCCTTACTAAGCTCCCTGCTAGACATTGCGCCATGATGTGCAAACGACAACGGACTGGTAGTACAAAGGGTGATTCCTAAGCTTGGCACTGCCACATAAAACAAATAAAAAAATTTAAAGTTACTTATAAAAAATGTGTTAGAACTTTTTTAAAATGCGGTGTTGAGCGCCACCTATCGGAAAAATTGTGTGCTACATGCACAACAATCACATTCAGAACACGTGCCTCACCCTGTGCGGAACTTGCCCAATAGCGTCCTCAACATTTTGTTCCCATTTGTTGATTGAGTTCGATATATTCTCTGTTTTAATTTTTATCAGACCTATCGATCATTTGCGGAGACGGCAAACCATAATCTTCACAGTATTTCCGCAAATTGAAAGAACAATATCTCGCCGTGACAGCATTTCATTCGCGTTCCTTCGATTATCGAGTCATGTTTCCGGTCTAACCCGACAGTCGGATAATAGTGAAAAGTATGCTAAACGCCTAAGAAGATTCTGAATCATCCCGTGAAAGTCCTAAAATCGGATTAACCGTTCCGAGCTTTGAGGTTTACAATTGGAATGATAAAAAAAGTTTCCACTGAATCAATAGTCGGAACCGAGTGAAGCCTAGACCATGCCCAAGAAAATACTGAATCTTCCCGTGAAAATCCCATCGCAATCGGATTAGCCGTTGTTGGTACGTAGGTAGCTAGGTTGTTATTGTATACTGGCTGGAGCAATAAAAACTTTACATTCAAAATTATTTTTTACTTTTTAGTTTATTTTAAAATAAAAGCGTATTTTTTAGTCTTTTTAGACTATATTTTTTATTTTCTACTTTTTAGTCTATTATATGTCTTCCACCATTTTGTAGTGACCGTCATATTTTATTTAAAATGACGGCACACAGTGAAAGTCCCATCGCAATCGGATAAGCCGTTTCCGAGATTAGCCCGGACAAACAGACAGACAGACATACAGACATACAGACATACAGACATACAGACAGACAAAAATTTTAAAAATACTTGATTTCGTGTTAATATCGTGTAAATAACCATATGAACTTAGAAAATGACAATTATTTTGAAATCACAGACAGACACTCCAATTATATTTATATAGATTAGAGGAGGCAAGAACCACTCTAAGTACAGGAAAATAAATTCTAGAAAGATAGATAACGATCATATTATAGACGTAGGAAATAACTTAAAATATTATAGAGCTCACGTAAAAGATAGGAAAAAGTATCAAGAGTTAGAATAAATATTAGTTTAGGAAAAGTTTAAACAGCAATAAAAAGTCAAACATTTGCAGGAAATTACGATGACGAACATATTAATACCACAGACCTTGATAAACATTATGCTGACTTTAACAACGACAAGGACTCAGGAGATACAAGTTCAGGATCTAAACAGTAACAACGGGTATTTAACATTGGAACTAGAAATAGTTAAAATCACCAAAAATTACCATAAGATTTTGCATATCATTAATACTACGCAACTTGAAGCAACTAAAGACTTAATAAAAAATAATCTCATTACGCTAGAACCCAAGAGTACACTTTTAGGGCCCATGTACAATACTTTAAGCCAAAACCTTATTTTACTAGAAGCAAAGTTAGATAACATTAGACCACATTACAGAAACAGACGAGGACTTCTCGACATAGTAGGTAAAGGACTTAAGTACATAGCAGGTACAATGGACCGTGATGATGAAATAGAAATTAAGGCTAGATTAGATGAGTTATATGACAATCTGGGATGGCACGTAAAAAACTCAGCCATGTAATCTACATTTCATTTACGTAAATTACATGACGTAAATTACATGAAAAAATTGGAGTTCTCTACATGGATTTTGTAAAAAATGTAAAAGACAAAAGTCAAAGGCAAAGTAAAATAAATGCCCACGAGTTTCTTTGATGTTTCCACCGAAAGTTTGTTTCGGATGTTATTCTGACTGAATGTATTACCGTATTGGAAAAAAGCCGCTCGAGCTGCGCTGTTGATGCCGGAATTTTCAAAAACTTTATCGCAAAGTTAGACAGCTCCTCGTGACCTTGTTGAGCAGCATAGTGGGCTTGATTGGTCACTTGTCGCTGCGATTGTTCAATCCGACGGCCAGAATTGCCATATGAAGTGACATATTTCATTTTTGAAATTCAAATGGCAATCGAATGACAGTTCGCAATGGATACACAACTCCAAACAAGTAGTTTTTTAGTTCAACATTCATTTTCGAAAATCATAAATTGTCATATTCTCATTCACTTTCGCACACTTCCCACTTTCAACAATCAGACTCTGTCAAATTCGCATTCACTTTTGTTTAGGAATCAATCAATAATATTTCAATTAATTGTCTAAAACAAAAAAAAAACAAATCAAATCATAAATTCATTCTTTCTCACGGAATAATTTTCTTGTTATCACCCAGACGTAATCTGAGATTCAATTTTTAATGTAACTGGCGCAAATTGCCAGACGTAATATGATTCTAATTTTTAAATGCAACTGGCGTAAATTGCTGCGACTGCAATTTACGATATGAGAAAGAATGAATTTATGCTTCTTTGGGAAAACTCTTCCCACGGGAATTTTCAGTTTTAGGGATAATTCGGATTAAGACATTTTTTGTATAAAAAGCGATTTTTAGGAAATAAAGTTAAGTTGTTTTTAAATCTTCAAGCAATCAAGTTGTTTTATACGTCTTAAAATAATTTCAAGTGTACTGGTATAAGAGCCTTTGCACTAAACTATAAAGGTCTAGGTTTATGTGCCTTGATCAACCTACCTTCTATTTTACAAAGCGAAATAAAAGAGTTTCGCACATTTTGGTGACCCCGACAATTCGGAAAGAATTTCGCAAATTTTCTTTGACGCCGACAAGTGGGCAACATTGTGGTGAATCCGAATTGAGCAAAGCTTATTTAAGCAGCATTCAACACATTGTCATCATCGGTATCGACATAACCATCTGCAATACAAGAGCCATTAATACAGCAGGCGTCATTATCAGACCGTGACTTCTACCAAGGAAAGTTCACGTGCACAAGAAATCATCATGAATATGGAGCAATTGGCTCAAATACAAAAGGAGACTGGAGGCGAGATAGAGCGAGTTTCCAATAGTTATACAAAGACCCCCCACGCCCGGAGAACTTCAACGCTTCTGCGCAACAAGCAACGAGAGCTAGGGGACCTATGGGCGATGTTCGAGGCGACCGACATCGAGATCCGGACAAATCACGAGGATAAAGTAGATCATCCCTACTTTACTCAGGAATATTATAAACAAATACGAAAAGGCTATGATAAGAATATGTATGACATCAAGCAGCGTCTTGAAGCGCTGGAGACCTTCGATCAAGCCGCAAACCAACCTGCAGAAGACATCGCAGAACAAGGCGATGAAGAAGTAGCTCAGAAGACGACGTCTCCTATGAAGAAAGCAGCTGGAGCTATTCCAAAGCACCATCATTTTGAAACCGAGAAAGAACATCGAGCTGACTTAACAATCAATATCAGGAAACTCACGATTCTAAGTACGGCAATGCGGAAAATACTCAAAGCTACTAGTGATGCCAGCATCGTTTTGCCAGAACATTACTGCAAGCTGCAAATTAAGAGAATTGAAAGTCACTGGAACGAGATCTCAACGCTTCATACAGCAATTTGGGGTCAGCTTAGTGAATCATCGCTGGAACATTACGACATCGAGGAGTATTTTAGTCTGGAAGATGAGTTTCAAGCAGAACTCCTACAGCTTTATGGTCAACTGAAGGCTTGCGACACAACAGTACAGTCAAGAATTAATAACTCTTCAGCCGTCAAACTTCCTAAGGTAACTTTACCAAAGTTCGACGGTGATTACCTGAAGTGGCGCCAGTTCCGAGACTTATTTACGGAACTGGTTCACAACCAAAACATAGCAGAGTGCCACAAGATGTGGTATCTCAAGACAAGCCTAATGGGAGAAGCAGAAAAACTTATCAGACACTATACAACCTCCGATGCCAACTACATGTCAGCCTGGAAGGTCATCAATGATCGATACGAGAACACCAGGTTATTGGCGACAGCATTAATAAGCAGACTTCTGTCGCAACCTAGCCAATCAAATGAAAGTGCAACAGCCATTAAGTCGATGCACGACACAACATGGGAATGCTTATTAGGACTTCAAAATCTACAACTTGACACTTCGCATTGGGATCCATTGCTCCTACATATCTTACAAAAGAAGATGGACAGGAGTACACTCACGTTATGGGAGCAGTCATTAACAAATCCGAGAGCATTACCATCACTCACAGATTTTCTCAAGTTTTTAGAAATCCGGTTTCAGTCGCTAGAGGCACTGGGAGGCAAACCCAAGTCTATAGAAGAAAGGCCAAGACAGCAAACAACATCAAAGACGTTTTCCTCCATGGTGACAACTAGTCATGGTTGTCCATCATGCAAGGGACAACACGCACTATATGCGTGTAACAAATTTCTTCAGTCAACACCAGTCGATCGCTTAAAAACAGTAAGGGCAAACAAACTCTGCATCAATTGCCTGAAATCAGGACACAGCTACTACAATTGCACATCTAGAGCTTGTACCAAATGTTCACGAAGACATAACACCCTCTTGCATCTGGAAGACTCAACATCATTCAATAAGGATACCAAGATGAACGTCCCAAACGAACCCACAGCACAAACAAATAACAAAAATTCGACAGCTCAGCAAGCTTCGGGGGGAGGACATTCAGCTTCCCTGACAGCGAATGCAGTCCAACTCACCAAGGGATACGTTTTATTAGGCTCAGCTCTTCTGAATGTTAGCAATAAGGTAGGCAAGAGCATTCAATGCCGAGCCCTTCTTGACTCCGGGTCTCAGCTGAGTTTCCTAACTGAAGAATCAGCCAAGAGATTAAAGTTAAGGATGGAATCCACGCAGACCAACATCGAAATGATTGGCCGGCAAAGCCAAAAGACACATCGACGAGCAACTATCTATTTACACTCCAGAATCAATGGCTTCAACGCTTCCATCGAAGTCCAGATCATACCCAGCATTATCTCTCCACAACCAACCCAATTGATTGACATTTCTACTTGGTCAATACCTCATAATATAGCTCTCGCTGATCCAGACTTCAACGAACCAGGGGAGATTGACCTTCTAATAGGCGCCGAATTATACCATTCTCTCCTTGCAGTAGGACAGATTAAGCTAAGTGACACCTTGCCGATTTTGCAGAATACCGTGTTCGGGTGGCTCGTTGGCGGCAAAATACATGATGCCGTTTCTCAACAAGCGACTTGTGGTATCTGCTCTGAAGACGAACGATTAAGCGAACAAATTGAAAGGTTCTGGCAGCTGGAGGACGTTGACAACACAGATCGTTCGCTCTCGGTCATAGATCACCAATGCGAAGTTAACTTCAATGAAACATGCACAAGAGATAACTGATATGGTGGCGCAGCCATCCGCAAGACAAGATTCGGTGCTTTCAATTGACTACAGTAACATACGGCACTGCCTGCGCACCATATCTAGCGATACGATGTCTCCAGAAACTGGCCGAGGAAGAAGCGCCCAGCTACCCATTAGCGCTACAGAGCATCAAACAAAATTTCTATGTAGACGATGTACTAGCAGGATCTGATAGCCTGATGGAGGCAGTAGAAAAGAAATCACAACTACAAGGGCTGCTACGTCAAGGTGGTTTCAAATTAAGGAAGTGGTGTGCCAATCACCCACAGCTTCTACAAGGAATTAGGCCAGAAGACCAGGAACTACAGTTAGACTTCAGCAGTATGACAGAAGAGCATGTGAAAACTATGGGATTGACATGGTCTCCAAAAACAGATATGTTCCGCGTCAGATTCAATGGCACCCCACATCATCGAATCACTAAACGCACAGTGGTATCAGACATAGCACATCTTTTTGACCCGTTGGGCATAGTGGCCCCGATAGTGGTCGTTGCAAAACTGTTCTCCCAACGATTATGGGCACTTAAGATAGACTGGGACGCTGCCCTACCACAGGAGCATCATTCTTACTGGGCTAGGTTCAAAGAAGACTTGGCTGTATTAAACGACGTCACATGTCCTAGACATGTCTTTGCCCAGAGAAGTCCAAAGTCATTACAAATCCACATATTCAACGACGCCTCAGAAAAGGCATTTGGGGCAGTTGCTTACATTCGGTCCATCAATAAGGACAACATCATTACCGTACGGCTACTGTGTGCAAAATCTAGAGTTGCACCATTAAAGCAGCATACATTGCCCCGCTTAGAACTTTGTGCAGCTAAACTAGGTGCCGAGTTGGGTAACCGAATTAGAGCAGACCTTAATCTCAAGGGAGAATCGATGTTCTTTTGGACAGACTCCGAAATCACGTTAGCTTGGATCAACACAAGCTCAGCCAAACTTCAAACATTTGTGGCAAACAGAGTGGCAGCCATACAGATGCTTACCAGAGCACAGCAGTGGCGTCACGTAACCTCCAAGCAAAACCCAGCAGATGTATTATCCCGAGGCACCACACCACAGAAACTGATCTCAGACAATTTATGGTTCTATGGTCCCATCTTTATTCACGGCGCAGAATCAAGTTGGCCTCCACCATACGAAAAGGGGAGGCAAGAATTATTGGAACTAAGAAAAGGTGTAGTAACGTCAGCGCTCCAGATCACAGACACACATTTCATCGACATTATTGATCATAGAAATTCATTCAAAAGGCTTCAGAGAATAGTAGCTTACGTGCTACGGTTCGCCAAAGGCTTGAGGAAGGACCAACCACGGAGCCTTCAAATCACAGCAGAAGAGATGGAAAATGCTAAATACACAATCATGAAGGCGATACAGGAATCAGAGTTCAAAAGTGATATAAATCATCTAAGAAAATATGGAGAAGTGTCAAAGAGTAGCTCCTTGGCCGGTCTCACCCTATTCATTGATCATGAGGGTGTCATAAGGGTTGGCGGAAGACTGGAGGCCGCTGATCTTCCATATGATTCAAAACATCCAATTTTGCTACCTTATAGCCACTCAGTTACAAAGACAATCCTGAATGAGATTCATGTAGATAACCTCCATATTGGTCCACAAGGTTTGCTGGGTATCACACGACAGCAGTTCTGGCCAATAAAGTGCAAGACATTAGTAAGGTCGGTCGTGCAACATTGTGTTCACTGTGCTAAAGCTAAGCCGAAACTACTGCAACAACTCATGGGAAATCTTCCGCCAGCACGAGTACAGCCCGCGAGACCCTTCATCAATTCTGGAGTTGACTTCTGCGGTCCTATTTGGACACACTTTAAGATTCGAGGAAAACGTCCTGTCAAAGCTTACATCGCAGTTTTCTGCTGTTTTTCAACGAAAGCCGTACATCTAGAAATTGTCAGTGATATGACTACAGAGGGTTTCATTGGCGCATTAAAAAGGTTCACAGAAAGAAGAGGACACTGCCGCCACATTTACTGCGACAATGGCACCAATTTCGTGGGCGCAAGAAATCAGCTGACCGAACTACAACAGCTTATTCAATCTGAAGACTCAGTTAACAAAATCGTAACAACATGCAGCTCCAGGGCAGTGGCGTGGCGTGCTTTGAATTGTAGGGGATGCAATCTGGCAAAATTTGTTTGGAAAAACTCCGTTCCGCAGATGCACGTTATATATTCAAAAGGAGTATGTATTAAGATTATCTATATTATCATGAAATATAAAGTCTTCCGTTGAAATTACAGCGAGTGTGAGCTACTTTTGGAAGTTTTCGCTTTAAAAGCAAGTCGAGGACAGCGGTTCATTTAGTTGAGTGACTAAAGAAATTTGAGAATCCTGTGACGAATCTTGTGACATGATTTCGATAAAACAATATTTAAGCGATGAGCAAAGCAGTATACAAAAAGAGCATTTGGAAGTTTCTTTAACCCGGGTTTGAAGATCGCTAACTTCACCCGCTATAACTGAAGCTCCGTCATAGCAATTGTAACTTGGAACCACATGCCAAATTCTCCATAACATGATCTATATGTTCATGCAAACGAACTGCTCTTCTATCATCGAAAATATTTTTAAAACTAATGAATGTTCCTTTCGTGTTGCCAGAAGAAGAAATGTATCTCAGAGTGGTTAACAACATAGATCGACAGGAAATATCCGTGGTTTCATCACAAATAATTGCGACAAACTCAGAATTGTGGGTTTCAGAAATAACTTTAATTTTTAATAAGAGTGCAGGAAATAGCCATTATTAAATCATTTTGAATATTGTTTGATAATCCAGAAAATACTGAAGCTGATTTTTAATTTCAGGATAATGTTTGTCCAAAAGTGAAATTAATTCAACATAATTGTCCCGGTTAATAAAATCTTGACCTTTGCTCTGTCTGCGAAAGGCTTGCTCTTAACAAGCCAAGTGGCAAAGAACATCTGTAAAAATTTTAATAATTTTCCGGTTCTTTTTAACTAACTCATTGTTCTCATAATTGAGGATTTATAATGAGTGTCTACTAGATTTTCAATCCTTTGGCCTGTACCGAATTTAGAAAGAGCAAAAACCGATTTTAAATGCTCGGAGGATTTTTGGCCATGCCTATCAAAGGCGTTATGAAAATTATTTAAATCATAAATCCCGAAGACCGCCAAACGTTCTTTTCAGTTGAAAATAAAATGCAAGGCCAACAAAAATTTTTTTTGCTAATCTTGACAACCGGTAAAAGCCAATAATAATAATTTAATAGAAAAATGCCTAATGCAAGTTTTATTTTCACTTAAAATATGCAATATTGGTTTCGGTCTACCATTTTAAATTGTGGATTTATTTTCCGTAAATGAAGACGAGCCAAAGGATTGCTGCAAAAAATCTTCCATTATGCAAAGATGCTTACCATCAACATCACCCATGATATTTAATAAAGCAAAACAAACTAAAAAAAACTAACATAAATAATATATAAATATTTTTCAATATCTCCAATTTTCGTTTCAAACTTATTATTTAGAACAACTTGCACTATTTTTAACTCACAAAACAAATCGCACCAACTAAATTGCAGGTAAAACAATTTTTTATTTATTTTAATTAATTAATTAATTACTCCAAAAATATAGCCTTTTACTATTTTCTACAATTTCAAACCACATTGTACAAATTCATTTCCAATTAGATTGCTCATAGAAATGAATTCCCTCAAATCTTATTAGAAAACTTCTCTCTGCTCTCACCCAACAAAAAATATACTCACAAAACTTCGTATGGATGTAAAATCTGAATTGCTTCCCTTGGCACTGGTCACAGGAACAAACTTTCGTTGTGACTCCCCATCTCCATAGAGAATAGGTTTGGTTTGCGAAATCAGAGAGAAGGAAGAGAGAGCTTTCGCTCATGGACATAACTAAACCATTGCCAGCGAGCTGCTATTTACTTTCATTTGGAGAGAATGAATTTATATCTTAACAGTGGAGACTAGAAAAAGCAAAATAATATAAAGTTAATCTCAGAATGATAAAATAAAAAATATAGTTTAAAAAAACTAAAAAATACGCTTTTATTTTAAAATGAACTAAAAAGTAAATAATAATTTTGAATGTAAAGTTTTTATTGCTCTAGCCAGTATATGGAAACTACCTACCTTTCGAAATGTAAAAAAGCGTGGGCGCTAACAATATAGGTAAAGAGTCTACAATCTTGCAAAAGTTTTAAGCATACTTTATTCAATAGTTAATAACGCTAAACCGCTTAATCGCTCTTCCGATGTAGCATTTCTAGAAAATGTCAATATTCTTTTAAGTGTAGAAAAACTCCGTTCCGCGGACGCACTAGTGACCGGCAATGTCAAAATAAGTTTTAAAAGTTTAAAACTTTGAATAAAACTATTACGTAAATTATTGTGAAGAAAGAATTGAAATATTTCTTGAAAGGCTTTACCTTTAAGGTCCTCATCAGAAAAAAGCACAGTGAGTTCAGTTTTTAAGGAAGTTTTATCGAAAAACTAAGGGTACGTTTCATCAAGATTTTGAAGTAAATCATCGGGGAATTTATTTGCGTAATTTCGAAATTTCGAGGTATCAAAGAGTTCTAGAAATCTTAGTTGATTTAAAGATGAAAACCGTGTTACGATTTCTTGATTAAGCATATCAATAATTTCAGCAAACAAGCGCTTAAAGCTTAATTCAATATTTTCGGAACCATCTACTGAACATCGTAGGCGCTTGCGTTGTGGTGTTAATTCACATATTAAGGAAGTTTCATTCCAAACGTTGGTGAAATTGTTTCTTAGATTTTGAAGCTGGGTCTGAAAATCTCTAATTTTTTTAGTACAAAAGCTTATGTCGCTTTGTTTGGATTGGAAAATTTCAAAAAGGATATCGGTTTGGGGAAAAATTTTTGAAAACATTTTCAGCAGAAATATAAACTGAAAATCATTTAGGAGTACGGAGAGACCTCGAGCACTGTTAACAGTTTCGGCATCCCAAATATCTTCCTCATTATCCGTTATATATTCAAAAAGAGTATTAAGATTATCTAAATTATCATGAATAGATAGAATAAGTCTACCATTGAAATTCCAGCGAGTGTGAGCTACTTTTGGAAGTCTTCGCTTTAAAAACAAGTCGAGAACAGCGGTTCTTTTAGTTGAGTGACTAAAGAAATTTGACAAGCCATTATTAAATCATTTTGAATATTATTTGATAATCCAGAAAATACTGAAGCTGTCTCTAAATGATTTTTAAGTTCTGGATTATGTTTGGCCAAAAGTGAAATTAATTCAACATAATTTCCCCGATTAACAGAATCCGGACCCTCGCGGTGTCCGCGAAAGGCTTGCTCCTGGCATGCCAAGTGGCAAACAACATCTATAAAAATTTTAATAATTTTCCGGTTCTTTTTAACTAACTCATTGTGCTTTATAATTGAGGATTTATAATGAGTGTCTACTAGATTTTCAATCCTTTGGCCTGTACCGAATTTAGAAAGAGCTAAAACCGATTTTAAATGCTCGGAGGATTTTTTGCCATGCCTATCAACAGCTTTATGAAAATTATTTAAATCATTATATCCCGAACACCGCCAAACGTTCTTTTCAGTTGAAAATAAAATGCAAGGCCAACAAAAAAATTTTTGCTTATTTTGACAACCGGTAAGCCAATTCGCGCTATCGTATAATTTAATAGAAAAATGCCTAGTGCATGTTTTATTTTCAGTTAAAATATTTAATATGGGTTTCGGTCCCCCATTTTCAATAATGGATTTCTTTTCCGTAAACGAACGCGAGCCAAAGGATTGCTGCAATAAATCGTCAATTACACAAAAATGCTCATCACCCATGATATTTATTAAAGTAATAACAAATCAAAAAAAAACTAACACAAATAATATAATTCTCCAAATTTCTTTTAAAATCTACCTTTTAAAACAAAGCACTATTTTGAACACACAAAACAAATCGCACAAACTAAATTGCATGCAAAACAATTTTCTATATAAACAAACCAAAGAAAAAACTAACACAAATAATATATTTCTCCAAATTTATTTTCAAATTTACCTTTTAAAACTACTATTAAAAAAAGCACTATTTTGTACATACAAAACAAATCGCACAAACTAAATTGCATCCAAAACAATTCTATATTTTCTAATTAATTAAATGAATTACAGCGTTTTACTATGTCCTACAATTAAGCCATTCATTGTACAAATTCATTTCCATATATTCATTGCATTGCAAATGAATTCCCTGAAATCTTATTGGGAAACTTCTCTCCGCTCTCACCCAACAAAAATATACTCACTTCGTATGGATGCAAAATCTGAATTGCTTCCCTTGGCTCTGGTCACAGGAACAAACCTTAGTTGTGACTTCCCATCTCCACTTCCCTCTTCATCAACAAGTTCGTACCGAAGTACGTTCCAACGGACAGTCAAGGGAAGCAATTCAAATTCTGCTTCTCGAAGTCCGGTGGCATGTTGCTTTGCGTATATAGAATGGTTCAGAGAGAAGGAGGAGAGAACTTTCGCTCATGGACACAACATAAAATATTGGTTGAAGCAATTTGCTTCCATTTAATTTTTCATTCTCAAAATGAATGAATGCATGAATTTTTCCCTAACAGTGGAGGCTAGAAAAATGGCAAGGAATAATAAAAAGTTAATCTCAGAATGTAAAAATAAAATAATTTTTTTGTAAAAGCAAAGAATAATTAATTATTGATAATTTATGAATTTTTATTTTTATTTTTTAAGAAATTGTAAGGGATGCAATGCATCCCTTGCTTCCAAAGACGCCACGCCACTGCTCCAGGGGTACTGATTTTCACATGATACCCCCGCGAGCTCTACATTTTGGTGGCCTGTGGGAAGCTGCCGTTAAGTCAGCGAAGCACTTACTTCAATCAACGTTAGTTGCCGCCTCGCTTACCTACGAGGAGATAGAGACAGTTGTAACAGAGGTGGAGGCCATTCTAAATTCAAGACCTCTTACCCCAATGTCTACAAATCCCAATGATTTGATGGCGCTCACTCCAGGGCATTTTTTAATTGGGGAGCCTCTAACGTCAACCGTGGACTCTCACGCCAAACCTCTGAACGTAAATCTCCTCACACGGTGGAAACTTGTCACACATCTTAAAAATGAATTCTGGCGCAGATGGTAGAAGGAATACTTAAACGAACTTCAATATCGTGCCAAGTGGAGGCAACGGTCGCAGAACATCAAACAAGGCGACATGGTCATAATCAAGGAAGACAATGTTCCTCCTTTACGCTGGCTACTAGGACGAATACTACAAACGCACGCTGGAAATGACGGCCTAGTCCGTGTTGCTGATGTTAAAACATCTACAGGGGTGCTACGCCGCCCCATCCACAAACTAGCACCTCTACCAATAGAGAGTTCTGAAGCAGGTAGCGAGGAAGAGTCCAACGCAAAGGAAGAATCCTCGAGGTTGCACCAGCCATCGGACCTCCTTGTACCCCAGTCTACAATCTCTGCTGGAGAAAACAGGCCTAACGAAAAGCACACAACAGAGTCACCGCCAAGGAAGAAAATAAGAGGCTCATTGGGATCAGCCATCATGACATTACTTCTCACCTGTTTAATTCTTCCTACAACCTGGGCTAACCCCGTTGAAATAACACCATTCAAAAATCAACCGGGAATCTATTTTGAAAATTGGGGACCATCAAACATCATCTCCAGTGAGTGGAATCTAATCGCTTTCTACAACATGGAGCCATTTTGGCAAGAGCTTTACACGCTTCAACAATTTATCAGCAAGTTACAAGAAATATGCGGCCAACTACAACAACATGAGCTTTGCCTTCAAACGATGACACAGTTTCAACAGCTTATGGGAGAATTGTCAAAAAACAACGAGTTACTCGTCAATCAGCCTGACCGCAAACGCAAACGGAGAGGCGCACTAAACTTCGTTGGGAACATGGCCAACGCGCTGTTCGGAGTTTTAGACTCTGAATACGCTAAGGAAATGTCCATGACCATTAGAAAGGTCGAAAGGAACGAACTGCATCTCTCAGAATTAGTGAAGAATCAAACCTCGCTAATAGATGCCACAATAAATGTGATGAGAAACGACCAGGAGTCTATTAGAGCACAATTACTATCAGTAGATGATCACATCAACCAACTAACTGCAGGACTAACGGACATCCAACAGGAAGTACAACAAGAGCAGCTCTCACAACTCTTCACAGCAGTAGCAATTCAAACCATGCTACTCACTTCCAACTTTCGTCGCATTCAAACCACTATTTTGGATGTACTCGTCGATACGCACCATGGGAGAATAAGCCCTCTATTAGTAACACCATCTCAACTTCGCGAGGAGATCAACAAAATCAAAATCCACCTTCCAACGTCATTGAAACTGCCAGCAATACCCGAGAATATATTGAGCTTCTACAGCCTCATCACTGTCACAGGAAAGGCAGAACCAAATCACATTGTCTTCAAAATTTCGTTACCACTGCTGGCATCGGAAAATCTAGAACTCTTACATGTAGTACCAGTTCCAGTACAAATAAACGACACGTTCGTAGAAATCCAACCATCATTCCCGTACCTACTAATGAATCTCTACAGGGACAAATATTACCCGATGACGGATCAAGAGCTTCTTTCATGCATTTTCTTCAACAGAGAAAGATATCTCTGCAAGCAGAATCATCCGATGTACAGAAGAGGCTCCAATGTTAGTGCCTGTGAAATGAACTTCCTCAATCAAGACCAACAATCGCCGTTATGTCATGTCATCAAGACCGAAAACAGGGCACATTGGATACAACTACGAGCAACCAACCAATGGATATACTCCTTGAAGGAGAGGACAGCGCTGAATGTAGTGTGCGGTGATAACACAACGAAATTCTACATAGAAAAATCAGGACTGTTGAAGGTCATGGCCGATTGCGTTATTAAACAGCAACTGGTAACGATACAGGGACACAAATTGTATCCAACGACGGTTCGATTCTCATTCACTCCATCACAGAATCTAACTGACAATTTAACAAGCAAACAGCTTCAACCAATAGTACTTCAGACACACGATTATTCGCCTCATTTTGAAGAGCTGGCCGAAATCAAGAAGAAAATCTTGGAGGTACATAGTGAACTCCCAGCAACGCTCGAACATCATGACATTCATCAATATTCTATAGCTTACATCAGTCTATTCCTCATCATAATTTTAAGCGCATTCCTCATATGGAAACATAGAAGATCTTTATGTTCCGGCAGCACTAATGTCAAGGAGATAATCGAGTCGACGCAACCTGACGACAACCACTACAACACAACCAGAACCAGGGACTTCACCGCCAACTTTGATTCAAGATCCTGTTGAATACATCATTCAACGGGGGGAGGATGTTTAGGAATCAATCAATAATATTTCAATTAATTGTCTAAAACAAAAAAAACAAATCAAATCATAAATTCATTCTTTCTCACGGAAGAATTTTCTTGTTATCACCCAGACGTAATCTGAGATTCAATTTTTAATGTAACTGGCGCAAATTGCCAGACGTAATATGATTCTAATTTTTAAATGCAACTGGCGTAAATTGCTGCGACTGCAATTTACGATATGAGAAAGAATGAATTTATGCTTCTTTGGGAAAACTCTTCCCACGGGAATTTTCAGTTTTAGGGATAATTCGGATTAAGACATTTTTTGTATAAAAAGCGATTTTTAGGAAATAAAGTTAAGTTGTTTTTAAATCTTCAAGCAATCAAGTTGTTTTATACGTCTTAAAATAATTTCAAGTGTACTGGTATAAGAGCCTTTGCACTAAACTATAAAGGTCTAGGTTTATGTGCCTTGATCAACCTACCTTCTATTTTACAAAGCGAAATAAAAGAGTTTCGCACAACTTTCAAGCCGGAGGATTCAACAATAAGGCCCAATGTATGGATGGCAATCATTATGGTACGGAGGGGGGCAGATAGCATGTTACATGAACCGCTAGCATGCAAAACGCTCTTACGGTCATTTTTACTTCTATATTCTTTGCTTTACACAGTTCGTCTGTGCACTAACAATGTAAATTGACCAACGTGATCAATACCATAAATACACTGTTTAGCACAGTCGTGCTATGTATTTTTTGGAGGTTTGGGAGTTTTTTACAAAAACATAGTTATTTACATGGAAATTACGTAATTTACAGTTTTTTACGTAAATTACGTACAAAACTCGAAAATCATGTAAATTTGCCATCCCAGATGACAACACACAAAGAATAATAGCAGAAGAAAATAAACAAGTGTCAATCAATCAACAAATACCAGGTCAAATCCATAACATTACAACGCACATTAATAACCAACAGCATATTATTAAAACTTATATCAATAATTATACCAGCGAACTTTCGAACAAAATAGCAACTATTGAAGATGAAATAAAACTAATGCAAAACGCATACCAAATTAATAACGACATATTATTACTTAGGAATCACATAGACGATATAGAACAAGTATTATTTTCGAGCAAATTAGGTATCCTCTCTAAAAACATTCTTAGCGTAGAAGAACTTAACTTTATATCAGATATTACCAGTTATCAAAATATTAGAACCACAGTAATGACTTACAGAGATTCGATTATCATAACTCTTCTCATACCCCAACTTCTAAACACACGATTTTCTAGAATTCTTATAGAACCTATACCCGACTCTCAAAATAAAAGCCTACACTTATATACAAATGAAATCCTTATTGACGAACGCAATAAAGCGTATGAATATCCTGTTAAAGAAAACCTAAAGAAATACCTGATTTCCATTACCGATCCTTGTATTAAAAACATAGCAATGTTAAGAGAAGCTCATTGTACCAAGGAAGTTAAATCCGAAAAAGAAATTAAAGAAGTAAATAACGGCATAATTATTACTAAAGGTCTGACTGATACAACGGTTACGCACAATTGTAACAAATTAAATATTAGTATACACGGAAACAATTTAATTAAATTTAAAAATTGCAAAATAAATATATTAGATAAAGTATTTGAAAATTTTGAACAAACCATACATGATAAAATAATTGTACCCAATTTTCTAACTAGAACTAAGGAAAGTAATATATATAAAAAACTTAGTCTTAATGACTTGTATTTGGAAAACATAAATAATAAAGAATTAATAAAAGAAATAAAACATAGAAGTAATAAATTTAGCATGGTAAATATAGGGACAAACTCCTTTATTTTTGTAATACTTACCATTGTAATAGTAATAAAACTATATAAAAAGATTATAAAAAGGACAAGAGAGAGAAAGGAAAATGGAGAGAACGTAAACATAAACATAGTTTCGTCGGAGCCTCAAACTAACGGTGGGGGTGTTACAGTTGTACCTCCTAAGAAAAGCATATTATAAATATATTATCCCATAGGATATTAAACCTTGAGAAATACAAATCCCATGCAATTTCCCCATAATGTCGCGACCCTGGTTCACACGATTTCACAAGTTACTTTTTGCAAGCCCGCGTCTCGTTGACATCCCGTGTTCTAGGAACTGCAGGTGCATGGACGTGTGAACTTGTTAAGCGTGTGAACTGATTCAAATAAATCAATGCACCCAAGGGTTGATGGGAATTATTAATTAATCTAAATTCAGTTCTTACATTATTCTCGATCGCGTCGGTCCGGTCTCTCCATTTATAACTTTCGCTTTTGTTACAAACAGGTTACTTAAGCGTTATAATCTAACCAGATTACCTTCTAACTAAACACTAACTTAGTTTTTAAGGTAGAATATTACTTATTTTTTAAGTTAGAATATAACTTTAAAATTTGGTTGCTACTGAGTTACTTAAGCACTTATTTTTAATTTTGTAACACTATGCTGGCAACCTTTTTAGTTTTATTAGTTCTAAGAATGTATGTTTTGTTTGTATTGGTTAAATTTTGACTATAAATAAAGGGTCCGACTTTGTTCGGCAGACATTATCATCTTGACTGCTTGGCTCTATAGTACCGCACTACGGACCGACATCAAGACTGTCTAGTTTCAAGAAACCAGTGTGTTTTAAATATTGTAGATACCTAGAATACGCCCTACAAATTGGCGCCCAACTCGCGGCTATATATATAATATACATCTAGATATATATAAATACGTTTATTGACGATACACTGGAGCATAAAATTGGACGAGTTCTCAGAAGTCAACGTTCGAATCAAAGGATGCAGTTCAGCGAAGAACAGTTCGAGAGGCAACTCGCTACCATCCGCCCGTCATCACCCGCATCAGTCCCTGATTCGTACACACGCAGTGGCAGTTTCACATCATGCAAAGCATATTACGATGGAACACGCTCCACGGAAGCTGTAGACGAATTCATCACAAAGATCGAAACCTTCAAATCCTGCGAAAATATCAGCGAAGCTCACGCACTTCATGGTCTCTCGCTCCTTCTTAAAGGCATAGCTGCAACTTGGTGGAGCGGAATCAAAAAAGAAGTAGCTACTTGGGATGACGCCATAAAACGAATACGCGACACATTCGCGCCTGCGAAACCAGCATATCAAATTTATTTGGAAATATTTTCTAAACCCCAACAAAAAGATGAACCTACAGATATTTTCATCTGTGAGAAACACTCCCTAATGGCTCAGCTGCCGCCGAATAACCATTCCGAGAACCAACAACTGGATTTGTTGTTCGGGCTGTTAAATTTAAATATTCGGAAGCATATTTCACGGGAAAAAATAAAATCATTCCAGGAATTGCTCCTACAGGCCAGAACAGTAGAAGAAAATCAAAGGGAACAACGTTGCCAAACACAAATCAACAAATCGGAATACAAAGAAAAACCAATTAAAAAAATTAAATGTGGATACTGTCGCAACATTGGTCACACCACCCAAGATTGTCGCAAACGTTTGAGGAATGAGACAGGAAAAAACGAAGCTACAGCGTCCAAACTGAAATGTTACGGTTGTGGAAATCCAGGAGTCGTTAAAAGTCAATGCGGAAATTGCAACAAAAATAATAAGGAAAATATTAATTTTTGTTCAATAGATGCAAGGACAAATAGTTTACCACTCAGATGTAGACCAGCAATCGAAGTACAAGTTGCAAATACAAACGGCTACGCCTACTTCGATTCAGGAGCAAGACTCAGTGTCGCCAGCCAAAGCTTATACAAAATCCTCTTAAAGAAAAAATATAAGTTTGAAACAACTGTTGCTTATGTAGTGTTAGCTGACGGAATTCGACGAAAACAACAAATCTGTTTTACGCAAACAAAAGTTACCTTGAAGAATCGAATAATCCCGACGAATTTTATAGTCCTTCCTGAATCGGATGACAATCGCACGCTGTTAGGAGTAGACTTCATCCACGACGCTAACATTGTGCTCGACCTACCGCGACAAAAATGGCATTTTGGCGATAATCCCAAACAGAAATATAAACTAGAAGAAAGGGAAACAACAAAACTACCTGAAGTCGTACAAGCATCAAAAGAAAGTATTGAATTTTCCAGTATGAGTATATCTTCACAGCCAGTAACCCCCGACCACGAGATTAATTATGGACCGGAGCTACCAAGCATGTCTCCAGACATAGCACAACTCTAACCTTTGTGGACCACACCTCAACTCATCAGTCCAATTAAAAATACTCCCAAAAGAAGAAGAGAGGAGAGGACATACAACGCTGAGGATATAGATGCAATATTCAAAGACTGCCTTCCGATGGATTCAACAATCACGAAAAGCGAATCTGACTTGATGGAGTTAAGGACATTCCATATAGGTACAATTGATTTCGATCACATTCATCTTCGCCCAGACGAAGGAACTGCATTAACAAAAGCTCAAAGGGAAGAATTAAATAATGTGCTCGTAGGTAACGCAGGCATATTCAAACTTCAGGGACCGCCAACACAACTAATAGAACATAGAATTAATACTGGTAACCACCCGCCAATTTCGACACCCCCTTATCGCTTGAACAGTAAGCGCAAGGCTATACTGGAGAAAGAAATTGAAAGAATGTTGGAAATGGACATCATTGAGCCCTGCGAATCGCCTGGTCGCCAGTAATAATGGTTCCCAAGAAGGATGGAGGTATAAGGCTATGCGTGGACTACCGACACATAAACGCAATAACAGTAGCTGATCGTTACCCTTTACCGAGGATGGATGACTTATTGCACTCCACAGCCAAGTTCAAATATATGTCTACACTTGACCTATTAGCTGGATACTGGCAGGTACCAATGTACAGTGACGATATGGACAAAACCGCCTTCACTGTTCCGTTTGGCACTTATCGATTTAAACGAATGCCCTTCGGTCTTCGTAATGCCTCTGCCACATTCCAAAGGCTAATTGATCAATTGAAAAGCAGGTGTAAAGGTGTTCGAATACTTGCCTACCTGGATGATATATTAATCCTTTGCGAATCATTTGAAGAAATGATACAGGCTTTAACAAAAGTATTTAGTAAACTTGCAGAGTTTCAACTTAGAGCAAACCGAAGCAAATGTCATTTTGGTTGCCCTGAAATCAAGTATCTTGGTCACATCATAAATGAGGACGGAATCCAAGTCGACCCTAACAAATTTGCGACAATAACCAATATGCCACATCCAAAGAATTTGAAGCACTTGATGTCCTTCCTACAAATGTGTTCTTGGTACCGACGATTCATCCCAAATTTTGCTGACATAGCCAGACCATTGTCCAACTTAACAAAGAAGAAGTCTCAATGGACTTGGGAAGCGGAGCAAAACAACGCTTTTTCTACACTCAAAAATAAACTCACTTCGGCTCCCATCTTGCAACAAGCCGATGAAAGTAAATCATACACCCTACGAACTGACGCCAGCAGCTACGCTCTAGGAGCAGCTTTACTCCAAGGGGAGGGCCCGGAAGAAAGACCTATCGAATATGCAAGCCGTCTTCTCACCCCACCGAAAGGAATTATAGCACCACCGAAAGAGAGGCGCTAGCAGTCGTCTGGGCTGTGTCGAAGTTCAGAGGTTACATCGAAGGGAACGAAGTCAACATCGCATCCGACCACCAACCATTAAAGTGGCTTATGACGCTCAAGACGCCCAGTGGCCGTTTAGCCCGATGGGCATTACAGTTGCAGCCGTACAACTTAAATATTCAGTACATTCCTGGAAAAGTCAATGTGCTAGCAGATGCCCTTTCCAGACCGATTTGCGACGAAGATAGGATGGAATCATGCGGGATCTGCACAACCGCAATCGATGTACCCCATCAAAATGCACAAGAACTCCGCCAACAACAATTGGATGACCCGGAAGTTAGGAAAATAATTAACTCTCTCGAGTCAGACAAATCGAGAGAAGATGGACTTCTCGCGGATACTTGTTATCAGGAGGTGTACTTTATAGATACTCTCCAGACAACGACAGTGAAGAGGCTCAACAAGTTGTACCCAAACAAGAACGGTCGGAGATTCTTCATACTTACCATGATGCACCCACGGCAGGACACTACGGAGTGGAAAGAACTCTTCGAAGAATAGCAGCAAGATATTTTTGGCCTGGAATGCGTCACGACATCACTCAATACTGTAAGAAATGTTTAGAATACCAAAGATATAAAGTCAATAATCTAAAGCCAGCTGGTCTTGTACAGACACCTGTGTTGCAACAAAGGTTTGAAGTCTTAGCCATGGATTTGTTTGGACCACTTCCCGAGACAGAGAAAGGATTTAAATGGATATTTATTGTGGAAGATCTAGCAAGCACGTGGGTGGAACTCTTTCCTTTAAATGAAGCCACCGCGATGCAATGCGCCCAAACACTCATAAGTGAAGTCTTCTTTCGATACGGACTGCCCCGAAGAATAGTAAGTGACAACGGGACACAATTTATAAGTGCTGTTATGCAACAAATCACCCACTGTTTAGACATAAAACAGAATTTCACACCGGTATATCATCCACAGGCCAACCCTGTTGAACGGAAGAACCGTGATTTAAAAACTCAGTTGTCCATACTAGTTGGAGAGAGACATGACGAATGGCATCTTTACCTGCCAGCGATACGTTTCGCGATGAACTCAGCACTCTGCGACAGCACCGGATACAGTGCCGCTTACCTAACGTTCGGGAGGGAACTTAGGACACCTAATGATGCTAATCGAGACCTTCGTCTAATCATTCAATCGGATAATTTTATACCTGAAATAACGCCATACCTGTCCGCGCTAGCTGACACCTTGCAAAATGCTCGAGAAACAATGGAGAAGAAACAGGATCAACGAAAAACTTACAAGGACCAACATAGAAGACCCGACCCTGATTATCATCCCGGAGAAATGGTCTGGGTAACGTCACACACCCGCAGTAAGCGTAGCCAACGCTTCACATCCAAATCACATCGCCCCTAGAAGAGATGGTCCCTATGTCGTATTGTGTCATAAAGGGCCTACTTCGTAGGAACTAGCAGATCCCAGTAATCCTAGGGACATCATCGGGACATATCATACTTCAGCTCTGTCCAGATGCACCCTGAATGCTGACTCACCGCCACCTGCACCAGTCGCTCCTATCCGGAAGCGAGGTCGGCCGAAAAGGAACGTATGAGGATCATCCATGCTGTTTCATTTGCCGAGACGTCTTCACGAACAGAAGGGGAGACTGTAACACTATGCTGGCAACCTTTTTAGTTTTATTAGTTCTAAGAATGTATGTTTTGTTTGTATTGGTTAAATTTTGACTATAAATAAAGGGTCCGACTTTGTTCGGCAGCCATTATCATCTTGACTGCTTGGCTCTATAGTACCGCACTACGGACCGACATCAAGACTGTCTAGTTTCAAGAAACCAGTGTGTTTTAAATATTGTAGATACCTAGAATACGCCCTACAATTTGTAATACTTTTGGTTACAAATATACACAAACTTAACGTTGGAAACGTGTTTAGGTTTTTCAGAGGATAGAAAAAACTCGAAAATAATGTATGAGTTTATTATAAGTTAGACATATATGCTCTGATTTAACATGTAATTTTGTAGGTAAGAAATATTCTTCAAAATAACGTATGATCATATTATGAGTTAAAAATGTACTCTCCTCTAACACTTTGAGAATAAACTCGAAAATAACCTGATGATTGAAATGACACAAAGAACTTAAATATGTGAAAAAGCCAACAGACGTCGCTGAAAGTAAGGAAAAGAGAAGCAGTATTTCGCGATGTAACGAAATTAATATAAGGGATGGTTTATATCTAGTGCGAAATATAACTCGTTATTAATGCATGGGTTAGGACGGGTTAGAAATATACCTAAGCGTAACATAAGAGTTTATTACGAGCTTGAAACATGCTCGCTATTAATGCATAGGTTTATTATGAGTTAAAATTGTACGAAAAAGTAAAATATAAGCACAAGCTTGTAGAAGCGTGTTCATTTACAAGCAAGCATCAGGAAGTGAAGAAGTTCAAGGGCGTAAAAAGCGAATTTAATAATCTACAATTACTCTTTTTTTGGAAAAAGCAAACGTGGGTAAGTTTTTAATTACTATTAATTCTATATATTTAAAGTCTTTAATAAAAGTCATATTTTTTAATTTTCTTATATTTTTAGGTAAAAATGCTCTACAGGTTTGGTGGAATAGGACAGGGAGATCTACAAATATCTTTTTAAAACGTTTAATTTAGTAAAAAAAATAGGTAAAAAAACTTTTAAGTTAAATGGTTTTATTTGAAATCATAAGCTGTACCAAAAACTAGAAAATAATTAGAACACAAACATGGACCTTCTTGAGATTCCGACGTCTGGTAAGAAATCATGCAATAGTAGCCGTGCTGTTTTCTTATATTGTATGCCAAGGTACCCTTTGTGTCGCTGCGTCAACGGATTAAGTAATATTCTGGGACTTTTAACAGACTAAAATAAAAACATGGGGCGCATTTGAAATATATTGGTGGGCTTGGAAACATATTCTTCTAGACAAGTCGTTCTTATTTAATTATACAGTGGTTATACAGGTTTTTATGCGCCCCATGTTTTTATTTTAGTCTGTTAAAAGTCCCAGAGTATTACTTAATCCGTTGACGCAGCGACACAAAGGGTACCTTGGCATACGATATAAGAAAACAGCACGGCTACTATTGCATGATTTCTTACCAGACGTCGGAATCTCAAGAAGGTCCATGTTTGTGTTCTAATTATTTTCTAGTTTTTGGTACAGCTTATGATTTCAAATAAAACCATTTAACTTAAAAGTTTTTTTACCTATTTTTTTATTTTCTAGTTTTTAGTTTGATTTTGGCTCGTATCATTATGCAAACTCCTCATCCTTTCCAACTCTTTCATTGCATCTTTATTGCACGGTTTCTTACCTGTTAATTTCTGACAATCAAGCTCCTCAATACATAGCCCTTCCAAAGCCCTTACGCGACTCAATGCTACATACGCTTGACCTTCCTCAAAAAGTTTGGAGCCCAAATACACTACAGCATGGTCAACAGTACTACCCTGCATTTTATGGACAGTGGAGGCCCATGACAAAATTATTGGCAACATCCTTCTCTCGGCCGTTCCATAATTAAACTTTGCTGGAAATTGTATGGCTTTAGGATGAATAAGGTGTACGCCGTCTCTTTCAAAATCAATTTGAACAGATGGTATATCTGTTTCATACATTTGCGTCCTACGAAACTGAGGCCATACAATCTCTGTGATGTAGCCGATAGCGCCGTTCACCAACCCTTTCGAGACGTCGACGTTAGCACGTAACATAACTTTGGTTCCTACGAATAATTCAAGTTCTGTGAATTTTAAATTTTATAATTTTGACAACAGTTTCACTATTTCCCGTTTTGATTTTTTTAAAATTTTGACCACAAATTCGTCATTTTTAACCTTAAAAACTCCCCAATACCGATTTTCAATGGATTTAGGACGCATTTGCAAAATTCATCCGCCATTTTGTATTTTCAAATTTTGATCACAGAATCGTCATTTGTGGTCCTAAAAACCCCCAGATACCGATTTTCAATGGATTCAGAACACATTGGCAAAATTCAACCGCCATATTGGCGCCGCCATTTTTAATTTTCAAATTTTGACCACAGAATCGTCATTTGTGGCCCTACAAACCCCCCGATACCGATTTTCAATGGAATCGGAACACAATTGCAAAATTCGTCCGCCATCTTGGAACCGCCATATTGATTTTTGTACAAAATTGTCAGATTGCATTGTCACGGGAGCTCAATGTGTGGGCAAAATTTCATAAGAATCGGTTTAGTAGAAGTAGACGAAAAAGCTGTCGCAAGATTTGAACCAAACAAACAAACAAACAAACAAATATACGAGGTGAAGCTAAATAAAACCATTAAAAAAACAATATGTACTTGTATTTTTATTATTATTATTTAATAAAAGATATATATTCTTTACGTAAATTCATTGCATTTTATTCAGTCATTGCATTGTTATAAAGCAGTTATAAAATATCAAATTTGTAACTTGAGATTTTGCATGATAGTTAGATTTCTGTTACAAAATTACTTTTAGGTTAATTAACGGTAAGTATGTACTATCTCAGAAACGTTTTCTTCAGGCTATTTTCTAACCAATGTTTACAAAAGGTTGATAATGGAGGTTTTACTAACGTTCGCTTCAGGTAATTTACTAGCTAACGTTTACATCAGGCTAATGATAGAAGTTTTAGAAACGTTTGCTTCAGGTTATTTTATAACTGCTAAGTTGTGTAGAGATATATTTTAGAAGTTCTATAAACCTTAGATATAGGTAATCTAATAACTAGAGTTATAAAATAACTGACCATTTAGGCAAGGCGCAAATTGAGACGCGTATAGAGCGTGTGGGGTGGCACAGCACAGCGCGTTTTTTGTAAACTATGGAAACGAATAGAACCGCGCAAATTGGCAATTGGTGCCGGTCGTGTCATAAGTGTTTTCTTGTTTTTTCTCTTCCACGTTTTTAGTTTGTTTCTTTCTAAATACCTACCTATGGCAGAAGAAAGGTTAATTGAGGCGGTGAAGGGACACAGAGAGCTTTTGACACAAATGATGCAAACTATATGAAGACAAAATAAAAAATGGAATTTGGCTAGACCTTGCAAGTGTTTCGCCGGTTGCGATCGGTTTTGGGCATTACATCCATTCGAGCCAAAGGCTTGTTCGATTATCCTATGCACTTCAGCAAATTTTCTTCCACTCATTCACAAGTAATTGATAAAATCAGCTTCAATATACTTATTGGGTGATTTTAATTTTTTAGTCGCTAATTAATAAAGTAAAAAAAATTTCGTCTTCAGCATCATTTTCTGATTCTGATTCTGAACTCATTTTTAATAATAACAATTTGAGTGGTAGGCTAGCCGCGTTGAAACTGCGTCTGAATATGCGGATTACCACGCTACGCGAGCGACACGTCCGTGTCATGTTGATCGCGTCTTGTCAGCTCACACGCTCTATACGCGTCTCAATTTGCGCCTTGCCTAATAGACCGGGAGATGATGACAGAAGTTCAAGCACGATTTTCTCACTTATGCCTCTTGGAGTACCGAAAGTTACATCAAAGATAAGTGGAATCATCGCAAAATTGAGCGGTCCCCGCGGTGCCAACATCTTTTAAATAAATTTTTATTTTGTCACAAATTTTTGTTTTCTTAAACAATTTTCTCCCTTCTGCCAATATTATAAAACGATAGTTAAGCACCGACTTTATGATCGATGAGCTAGGCATAAGTGCAGCCAGGGTTCTAAGGGTTGATATGGTAGGGTGAAAGTGTAAAAAATGTGGGTGATAGTATGTAATTTTCTCACCGCTGCCAATGTAAAGTTTGAAATTATTCAACTTACACAGTCCATTAAAAATATTGGCATAAGAGCAGATAAGGGCTGAATGAATTTCGGTTCTGCAAAAGTTGATAAAAATTTTTAGCTTGGTTCTGTGATTTTCTCACTTATGCCATTGAAACTATATAATATTTATTATAAATTGAACACTTTTTTGAATCAGCATAACGATCGGGCGTATCTATACTGAAGGCATAAGTCATAAAGTTGTAGAAAATTCGTGAAAATAACGACAATTTTTTCACTTATGCCATTTTGCATGTTGGTAGAAAAAGTTGTTTTAAACTGATAGTGAAAGAGGCATAAGTGCTACAAAAGGCTTATACGTTAAAATCATTAATCAAGTATCAGCCAATGTAACGTCTGCTTTCGGGAGATTTATAATTGATTTAACAATTTTCGCTCTTATGCTATTTTGCACGTGGGTAGAAACAAATGCTATAGACCAATATTGAAAGAGACATAAGCGTCATAAAGGGCCTTATTATTAAAAATTATTTCAGAAGTTATAAGGATGTATACTGTATTAGATTCCTACACGAGCGGTAGTAAAAAGTTTCCCGGTTTCACACAGTTGAGTTCTAATTCGGGCACACCAAAGCTGTTGAGAAAATTTTCAACTGAACGAGAAATAAAACTCTACTCACGGATATACAGAAACACTTCGAGTTGTAAATCACTCGTGGTGAGTAGAGAATTGTCTAAGAGACAATAGAGAAGGCAAGTCGAGTCTTTTACAGAAACACAGTGGTAGAGAATGACGTCAAAATGACGTCAAATAGAGAATTATAGTAGAGAATTTCTCTATTTCTGAGATACAGAAACGAGCTACTGATCGGGATAATCTATATGGCTCCTGATGCGGTGAGACTGATTTGGACCGTATTCTCAATTTAAGTATTGATAAGGTTAACCTAATCCGCCCCTAGTCATAATAATCTGCATCCGTCAAGCATCAGGTAAATCGGATAGAAACCTGATAGAAATTATAAAAATTAATCCTGATACGGCAAATCTGATCCGGGCCGCATATGTTTATACGTAACATTCCATAGAAGGGCCTAAATAAGGTTAGCCAGCTCCGATCCTGATTGCAATGGATTTATGATGCGGCAAAACTGATCAGAGCCGGATTAAAATTTGTACGGCTTGCCCTTCAAAGGCTGCTGCATGGCTAGTTGTCTCCGAACCTGATCCGGAATTTTTTCATAGGTCTTACCCTTGCACGGCCCTGTCAGTATTGCATATGGCTACCCTTAGTAAGGCTCGCGACGATGTAACCGGATCCGGAGCTGATCACGGCAAGGCTGGCCTGATAGGTCTTTCTACTCGGGTTATAAATGGAACAGGTGACGATGATGATTATGAAGATGACAATAATAATGATAATAATACTGATGATTATTAATATTGAATTGTAATTTGTAACATAAATTTTAAAACTTTTTCAATAATTTTCTACCATAAAGCCCTTTGTGGCACTTATGCCTCTTTCAATATTGGTTTATAAGATCTTTTTCAACCAACATGCAAAATGGCATAAGTGAGAAAATTGTCAATGTTTCCACAAATTTCTTACAACTATTCCGATACTTTAAAGTATGAAAGCCCACCCAGGCACTTATGCCATTCAAACTAATGAATTTTTTAATTATTTATATTATGTTGATCTTTGTTTGATTAATGAGAAAATCACAGAACCAAGCTAAAAAATTTTATCAACTTTTGCAGAACCGAAATTCATTCAGCCCTTATCTGCCCTTATGCCAATATTTTTAATGGACTGTGTAAGTTGAATAATTTCAAACTTTACATTGGCAGCGGTGAGAAAATTACATACTATCACCCACATTTTTTTACACTTTCACCCTACCATATCAACCCTTAGAACCCTGGCTGCACTTATGCCTAGCTCATCGATCATAAAGTCGGTGCTTAACTATCGTTTTATAATATTGGCAGAAGGGAGAAAATTGTTTAAGAAAACAAAAATTTGTGACAAAATAAAAATTTATTTAAAAGATGTTGGCACCGCGGGGACCGCTCAATTTTGCGATGATTCCACTTATCTTTGATGTAACTTTCGGTACTCCAAGAGGCATAAGTGAGAAAATCGTGCTTGAACTTCTGTCATCATCTCCCGGTCTATAACGGTTTAATAAATGTCTAGCAAACCTTTTACAAACGTTTTACTAAGTTATGTTGGTTAAATAACTCTGGCTAGTTTCTGGTTAATTAACCGGATTCTAACCAAATTGTGCTGCTTGGGTCGGCCGCCATATTGGAACCGCCATCTTGATTTTTTTACTAAATGGTCAGATTGCATTGTCACGTTATATGTATAGTTCATATGTGCAAAATTTGAAGTTGATCGGTTATATGGAGGTGGGCCAAAATCAAGTTTCAGGAATTGTTTACATACTACAAACAAAATACAGGTGAAGCTAATATAAAGCGTGTAAAAGCTAAGCTTAGCTTGATATCTGTAAAGTTAAAAGTACACGATAAAATTCTTTGATCCTTCATCTACGTCATGGTATATTTTTTTCGATATAAACAATAGTTTTTGAGCTGCAATTCAAAACTGTATGCCATAATTTCGTTATCATCGGTTTTTTGTCATTGCAGTAAACTTACAGACGTATTCACGTCAAAAGTTAAAAATTATGGTATAACTTTCATTTGGTTCCGCTGAAATTGGTTGGCCAGCTTGATAGACCTACCAAATAAGCAACAAATAAGGCCAATTTTAACATCAAAATTGCTAATAACTTCAAAAGTAAAAGCCGTAGGATAAAAATTGTCCAGACATTATTCTTAGGAAATTTTCCACGCTTCCCAATTTTGCAAAAAAAAGAAAAAATTAGCTAACTAGGTATTTTTTGGAGAAAAAGGTGGTTTCAGTTGAAATTTTAGTTAAAATCAAAACGAAATTTTACTTTGATGACTCATTGCTCTGGAACTTGATAGGGTAGAACCTTGACTGTTACAGTTTTTGATAGGTGGGAGTATTCCGCGTACCCTGTTACCTTATTCATGAAAATAGCGCATAGGGTTTCAAAAATACAGGGTGATATGTAAACCTCTACCAAAAAAAACTTAAAAACGCCCTAGCTGCTAAACCGTTACGATTTACCCCTCCCCCCCTCCAATATGATTTTTTGTTCATCTATCCAAAACCTATCCACAGCCGTACGCTTTGTAAACTTAACGGCGTACACCCTGTATATTTATTTTTAATGTATTGAAAAAATAATGAAATTTAATAAATTTTTTAATAACATAGTAACAAACCAGATTACTGCAATTTTATACTAAAAACAACGACAACGAACTGACAACAATACTCGGTGTGATTTTCGTTGAGTGAAATATCCCAAATTGTTTTAATTTTTGCCGTGTTTTTTTAATCTGTTCTATTCTGTTCTGTGCTGGAACAATAAAAAAATGGCAAGGGAAATTTTCATTTTTATTTACATAAATTACGGATTTGGGCATTTTAATTTCTTCTAATATTGCATAAAGATCGGTCTTATTTATCTCTCCATTAATTTTTCTGGTTTTTCATTCAGTAAACAGGACATTTTACTTTATTTGTCAACTGTCAAATTAAAAAAAGTATGTGAGAAAAGGGAAATTTAAAATTTCCCTTTGTGCTGGATAGTGTTCTTGATAATTATCGGGGACAAGACTTTTGTATGGAAGCAGTTTTGTTCTGTCCTGGAGCAGATTAAAAAACACCCCTTTTATATGTTACAGATAATATTGAAATAAAAATCATATAAAATCAATTTAGCTTACTACATTATTTAATTTTTCAGGAACATCAAAATTAAACAGTTTGATATATTATTAGTAGATTTAGGTAACAATTTTCCCCATGCATCTGCCATACTATAATCAAGATGTTCCAAATTGATTGCAAAATTTCACACACAAAACTAAAAAGCGAAAATAAATACTTGAATAAAAAAAAACTTTTTAATATAAAACGTTTTTAAAACGAACTAAAAAGTATAAAATAAAGTTTCCTAGCCCCATTCAGATTTATAACCCCATACATATTCCTAACACAGTCCTGAAAATTTGTAATAGCTATGAAGATATTTTTAAGATTTAAAACGAAAAAACGTGGGGCGCATGCATGATTGATGCGAATGATTTCTCAACCCAGCTATAAACAATACTAAAGAGTGTAGAGTAGCTGGGTTGAGAAATCATTCGCATCAATCATGCATGCGTTTTTTCGTTTTAAATCTTACAAATATTTTCATAGCTATTACAAATTCACAATTACAAATTTTCAGGACTATCTGTATGGTGTTAGGAATATGTATGGGGTTATAAATCTGAATGGGGCTAGGAAACTTTATTTTATACTTTTTAGTTCGTTTTAAAAACGTTTTATATTAAAAAGTTTTTTTTATTCAAGTATTTATTTTCGCTTTTTAGTTTTGTGTGTGAAATTTTGCAATCAATTTGGAACATCTTGATTATAGTATGGCAGATGCATGGGGAAAATTGTTACCTAAATCTACTAATAATATATCAAACTGTTTAATTTTGATATTCTTGAAAAATTAAATAATGTAGTAAGCTAAATTGATTTTATATGATTTTTATTTCAATATTATCTGCGTTCCTTTTCTGATCATTTTTACTTAGTTTCACTCGTGTTTGCTCGCAACTACTCTTGCTCTAACATACGAGTAAATGTACCTGTCCTGTAGTTACGGAATTGCAATGCGTTAGTCCAAAATCGCAATTTGGGGACCATTTCATATTATTTTTCACTTATTGAAAAGCGCATAGATGGCTTTTGATTGTGTTTAACTGCTTTCTTCATATAAAAACATCTATAAATTAAATTTCAGTCGTAATTATTTACAGCTATTATCTTTGATTTTATTACTTTAAACAATTTACCGTATTAATTTCAATTATGTTGTAAATTCTCCTAGTTATAATTTTTTATTTGTATAAGTATATGTAAATGAAATAACGTCAAAAATTTTATCAAAAAGTTGGTGTTCCTTTTCTGTTTTACTCACAAGCAGGTACTAAAAAGTAGAAAAAGCACATATCAAAACAACAGGTTCTTCTTGGTTACCAATTTTATTTATAAATA
The DNA here is from genome assembly GCA_963855945.1 of Thereva nobilitata. Classification (NCBI taxonomy): domain Eukaryota; kingdom Metazoa; phylum Arthropoda; class Insecta; order Diptera; family Therevidae; genus Thereva; species Thereva nobilitata. The sequence goes on from OY979695.1 coordinate 73,511,452, forward strand.
TGATTCACTTATGGTGCTGAAAGTCCTAGTTTTCGCCCAGTGAGTTTTGAGCAATCAAGCTCGTCTATTCTTAACCCTTCCAATGTTCTGACAAGACTTAATGCGACATGTGCCTGTCCTTTAGCAAATAATGCTGATCCTGTGTGCAACAGCATGGTCTACTGTACATCCTTGCATTTTATGGACTGTGCAGGCCCAGCACAGTATTATTGGGAGTTGTGTTCGTTCCACTGATCCATAGTTTCGGAGGGCCGGAAACTGTATTGATTTCGACTTGATCTCTGCCAAAGTCAATACGAACAGATGGAATGTCGGTATCGTACATCTGATCACGACGGAATAAAGGCCAATGAATTTCGGTGATATTGCCCATTGCACCATTCACAAGTCCTTGCTCTATATTAATATTTGAGCGAAGCATCACTCTCGCTCCGTTGAAAATGTCCAATTCCTTTTGTAATCCTCTAGTCTTGCTTATATCGACTGACACAATGTTGTCCAAGATTACATTGTCGGCATTTCTTGTCGCATTCACCAGCCATCCTAAGCCCGAATTCTGAAAATTGCACACCTTGGGTTCGATATCGTTCAAGGACAGCTGTGTTGAATGCATTAACTTGTGCACGAGTTGTATAGATGCGAATTGCTCTATGGAAATCGAAATCGCCAGATGCCTCTATTAAAATTTTTGACATAAATAGAGCAAAATGTGGGGCCTTCAATTCACTGACGCGTAGAGCATTCAGAGGATCGGCAAATGTTGTGTCGCCTTGTTGTCGCATGTTCTCCGTCAGCTCCACAAGGCTGAAGAGTCTCCACAAATTAATTGCTGGAATAAATCTTGTAGGCAGGTGGAATGCCTGAGCTCCTCGGATAGGTGGCTACTGAAAGAAATCGATATCGTTCAAGGACAGCTGTGTTCGATATCGTTCAAGGACAGCTGTGTTGAATGCATTAACTTGTGCACGAGTTGTATAGATGCGAATTGCTCTATGGAAATCGAAATCGCCAGATGCCTCTATTAAAATTTTTGACATCAATAGAGCAAAATGTGGGGCCTTCAATTCACTGACGCGTAGAGCATTCAGAGGATCGGCAACTGTTGTGTCGCCTTGTTGTCGCATGTTCTCCGTCAGCTCCACAAGGCTTAAGAGTCTCCACAAATTAATTGCTGGAATAAATCTTGTAGGCAGGTGGAATGCCTGAGCTCCTCGGATAGGTGGCTACTGAAAGAAATCTAGAAAAAACCAAAATGTTGGTACCACGGAATGGTTAGTTTTCCATTTTTTTCAGTTGTCGCAATCTCGAATCGATCATGCACAACATTTCCTATGAAACCATGGAAATCTCATCGATGAACACGAATTCAATGTACTTCCACTGATTTCGCAAAACCTTCAAATAGTTACTAGTGAAGCGTTGCTCCACCAACAAGTCGTGCCGCTACACCGCTCAATGCGCCAATATGAACTGCTTTCTTACCATAGCAAACAAACGGAGACAAACATTCTGATGCAACTCAGACTTCCATTCATTTGGTCCTCGATTATGCGAGAAATGGTGCTGAATAATCCTCGCTGTTGTAAATGCATTGCAGCAAACACATTTTGAAACTGTTCGTTTGTCATAGCCTGTTCAGTAACTTCATCTTCAAGTTCTGCCTCAACAATTTCTCCTGGATTTTCAAGAATATTGAAAGCATGTGCTTGATTGAATGCAATTTCAAGTTGTCTATCCCTTGCACGATGTATTTCGAGGTATGCATTTGTTCGTCTCAATTGGTCTTCTCGAGCAGGAAAAGCCTCACTTGCATTATTATGCTCATCAATTAATTCATCCTCCGAGTAAAATGGTACATATTGAACGAGCAGGCTATAGAAATAATTTCCCGGACCCGTCTGCATTTAAAAGAATGGCACTCGTACAACAGCTGGAACATTTCTAATTATCATTTTAGTGTTGTTTGCCGGCTTGATGAGTCTTCGTCTTATTGACTGCTCTTTCTCTTCTGCATCAATGCTGTCTTCATTATCTCCCGATTTATTTTTATAAACTGGATCAAAACTTATCGCAAATTCAAGTAGGCACATATTTGGGAAATCAAAACTGTGCTCTTGTTGTCTTGGACGTTTTGCATATCGCTCAAATATGTTTGAACAAAGTCCAATTGGTTGATTATCCTGAAATCTCAGCCCTTTATATCGTTGATCAGGCTTTCTTGTGTTCAAGAACACACACTTTCTTCAACTTGAACGAAGTGGCAGGTGGCAGAGTCGATAAACAAATTCTGATGCGGTATTCTTCTTATCATACCCTTTTATTTAATACCCAAGTCGAGGGTATTCTGAAGAAAATGGTAATCCGCCCTCTTAAGACGGCCGCCATGGATCTAACGATCTATTGAGCATAGTATATTGCTTTTGGTATTCTACTTACCATACCGTTTCATTTGGTACCCATGTCGAGCGGGTTGTCAAGAAGTGGTAATCCGCCCTCTTGAGACGGCCGCCATGGATCTAACGGTATATTGAGTATACTGTATTGCTTGTTGTATTTTACTTATTATACCCTTTCATTTGATACCCATGTCGCGGCGCACAGTGGGACAGAATCCCAAAAAGCTGGCCAAAACCTCAAAACGTGTAATAATCGCTTTGAAATTTCTTACTTGCGGGTTTTCGAGGTCGCTGATTGCGAATTTGACATTATTTTTTCAAAAAACAAGATGGCGGATCCAATATGGCGGACGACCACATGCAAAAAATGCATATTCGCGGATGAAATTTTGTACCCGGGGATTTTCGAGGTCGCTGATTACGAATTTGACATTATTTTTTCAAAAAACAAGATGGTGGATCCAATATGGCGGACGACCACATGAAAAAATGCATATTCGCGGATGAAATTCTGTACCCGGGGGTTTTCGAGGTCGCTGATTACGAATATGACATTATTTTTTCAAAAAACAAGATGGCGGATCCAATGTGGTGGACGACCACATGAAAAAATGCATATTCGCGGATGAAATTCTGTACCCGGGGGTTTTCGAGGTCGCTGATTACGAATTTGACATTATTTTTCCAAAAAAAAAGATGGCGGATCCAATATGGCGGACAGTCATATAAAAAATTGATATTTTTAGTTTTAATACAATTTCATCGTATTAAAAAAATTTCAGAAGCATAAAAATAGTGGGGCTTATTCTCGTTGTCGAGTGCCGTGGCAGATGTCACTTCGACCCTCAATTGGTATTCTTATTGTCAATCTAAGTGACACCTGGCGACTAGATCGACAAACGTCGAATTCTAATTGTCACTAGGTGGAAGTATCAAGTAACATTTTCCTCGATACCTTTGTAGGTATCGACAGTTCTATTTTTAGCAAAATGGAAGCAGAAAAAAATGTAAACAAAAATTCTTTTTATTGTATATTCCTTAAAAAATTATAGACAATTAAAATAAATATATAAATTTTAATATTTTAATGTAAAAATAACAACAAGAAAATAATTCAAAGTGATGGTGGAGTTTATGCTGCAAAATTCGGAATCCGAAAACCAAAACGCAAATGAACTCGTTTTATTTATTTATTTTTACAATTTTTTTTGCTTTTTTCACAACAAACATCGCACTGTTAAATATGTCAAACTCATTTTTCAAATGAAAATGTGTTTCATTTCACAACGTTCCTATTAGCCCCGTCACTCGCCAACGAGAATACCACATTCAAAGTGGCGTGACACCGCCTAAGACAAATCTCACTTAGGTGATTCGACAACGAGAATAAGGCCCAGTATCCTACACAAGGAATAGGTAAAAATAAATACAAAATAATAATTGAGTTTATAATTTACATTTTTATTTTTAACACATAGTCTCTATCTATTCGCTCTCGCTATCACATAAATCGATGGCGGAATCTAAAGTACACACATCAGTTTCATCTTCAGTTCACTGTCATCGGGTACAACTAAATCTTTAGCATCAGACGACATTTGTTTTCTTTTAGTTTTTGGAAGTTTTCTTGCGCTTGAAATGTAAGGATCAGAACTAATTAAAAGGCGGCAAAATACATCTCTCATTGTCAAAGAACGGCTGCTTTTGCGCGAGAAGTCCTGACGAAATTTTTTAATATATTTATTGCAACTTTCCTGGGCTTCTTCAGACATCTGACCGATTGGAAGCAAAGCCGCAGCAATGATTTCTGGGCCATGAACGGATGGTGACATGAAGAACCATGGGTACAATTCAACAAATAGTTTCGCAGTTTCCCAAGCGTAATGTCTAAATTTTTGAATATTAATTTCGCGTCCTGATGAAAAAACTTGTAAAATGGAATGAAATCTGGTAATCAAACGAAGGTCTACTCCAGTTACTTCGGATGAAATTTTGGCATTTTCAAAAAAGCGACGAGCAGTGTTACCATCATTCGTGCTCCCGAATCCTGGCTTTGGCTTGTCAACAATTAGACCAAGGTTTTTTCTAAAAGACTCTTGAGTGGCTGTTTTTCGTTCTTTTACATTTTGTTTTTCTTTCTCTGATCGTGCTTGCCATTTTTTAATGTCTAATTTATAAGATAAATGCAAACAGCCCTCGAAGCAGCGTATCCACGAATGCAACGAAGAGAGACCAAAGTTAAAATGTTCTTCATTGACTGAAAGCGTTAACATTTTGTCAAGATTATTAAAATCTTTTGACGTGGCTTTGCAAAGGTAGCAGCGTTGAGTAGCTGGATTGTCAGCCAATGCATTGCACACTTTTCCGTTGATCATGGTTAAATCAAGATTCCAATTTACTTTTATTAACCTTTCGTTAACCATGTCTGAAAATGAAACTAGATTTTTTATTTGATCTTCCACATATTTAACTTCAGCTTTCATTGCATCTGCTGTTTCTTTTAGGAATTCTATTTTAATTGGTCGACAATATCGCGGAGAAGAAGGCACAGGATTTTGCCAAACAGCAATTTTTTCGTTTTTCTCATCAAGATGAAACAGTTGTAAAGGAACTAATGACGTAAAAAAAATATTTGCGTCTGTGAATGTGCCATCATCACTCGTAAATTTTTGCTTATATTCACTCTGACCTGAAGTTCCATCGCAACCCCATTTACAAATTAAATTCATTTTAACCAAATCACCGGGTGACATATTTTGTACAACATTTTCTTTTTCTAAAACGATTCGTTTCACCGTGAGATCTAACAATGCTTGAAGATCGATAGCTGCGCGTCTTTCTGTACATGTAATTGTTTTCATCGGTGGATAACAAGCAATTTTGGCTTTTTGCAGTACATTGTATGACGGATACGCCTTACTTTGAACTAATTTACAGCCTGATCGTACCACTAAATACTGACTTTTGGAAAATGTACCTTCTACCAAAACTGACAAGGCTTCTTCCGGCGTCATTGTTCTTTCTTTAATTGTGTTAGAAGACGACAGGTAGGACGATACCTTAGACGGACTCCCCGCTGTGACGTTCTTCAATACCTGCGCAGCGGCAACTTTCCCACTTGCACGTAGGCTCATCCGCGTAGCATAACAGAGTTCTTCTAGGCTGTGGTCTTTTCTCAATTCCTCGGTTTTTCGTCTTTTGGACCTTTCACTGCTATCCGAAAAACTTGTAGAAGGTCGACCACCGATTGCCTTTGTCTCCGCAGTACTTTGAGAAGATCCGTCCACCGATAGCATCAATTGACCGCTCAGCCAATCCGCATTCTTGTTGAAAAACCACTCCTCTTTCCGGCGAGCCTCTTTCCATAAACTACGCAATTTGTACATGACGCATTTAAAATTTTTCTTCACTTCTTCAGTCATGAAGTATGCGAATCCCAATTGGAGCGTCATGTGCTTCTCAATAGTGAGAGCTAATTCGTCAGCAGATTCAGTATAAAGAGCATCTTTAATTAGGCAGAAGATCTCTTTTCGTGTTAATTGAAGTACTCTTTGGGTTCCTGAAAACATAAAATAACGTTAAATTCAGTGGCTTCGACTACAATGTAACAACAAAGAAAACCATTAAAACGCAGGAAAAACCGATACTCGATATGCTCCGGCAAATACAAAAAAATTTTAAAAATAATATTTAATTCGTAATCAGCAACCTCGAAAACCCCCGGGTATCTAATTTGATCCGCGAATATGCATTTTTTCATGTGACCGTCCGCCATATTGGATCCGCCATTTTGTTTTTCGAAAAAATAATATCATATTCGTAATCAGCAACCTCGAAAACCCCCGAGTACCGAGTTTCATTCGCAAATATGCATTTTATCACGTGGCCGTCCACCATATTGGATCCGCCATTTTGTTTATTAAAAAAATAATATCAAATTCGTGATCAGCGACCTCGAAAACCCCCGGGTACTGAATTTTATCCGCGAATATGCATTTTTTCATGTGGTCGTCCGCCATATTGGATCCGCCATTTTGTTTTTTGAAAAAGTAATGTCAGCGACCTCGAAAACCCCTGTTCTATAGTTTTCAAGAGATTGCTTGCCATTTCGGAACTATTTGTCGGTTTCATTACCCCCTGCTCTGCAACGATTTTTGCACGATTTAAGAAAAAAAATTGTATCTCCAAATTCGCACTTTAATTTACTTCTTGTTTTTTTCTTTGGACTATGACAAGTGAAAAAAAAAAATTTTAGAAAACGAGCGAGAACGACTAATAAACTTTAAGTTATTTGAAAAATTAGTTTTTCTCTGCGTTTTGCAAAAAAGTTCATTTATTTAAATTCATATCAATAATTCTGCAATGAATATTTTACGATTATACATATTCGATTTAATTCCACTCACCTTCATGAACAGAATCCATTTTTAAACTTTTCAAAAGCACTAATTGGCACTATTTAACAAATAGTTATTTTCAATGCACAATATGTGTTAGAAACTTCGATAGCTGCGTCTTGTGTAACGGCCACTTTCGAACTGATCCTACAAAGGGAGAAAACGTACCTGTACACCGAGGACACATGTTCTGTGACCCTCGGGGCCCCTACTTAAAATTCCGCAAAGAGAAAGTCCCGAAATAGAATCTTCCTTTTAGGGGTTTTGGCCAGCTTTTTGGAATTCTGTCCCACTGTGCGGCGGTTGTGAAGAAAATGGTAATCCGTCCTCTTGAGACGGTCGCTATGGATCTAACGGTATTTTGAGTATACTATATTGGTTATTGTCTTCTAGTCATTATACCCTTTCATTTGATTCCCATGTCGAGGGGGTTGTGAAGACAATGGTAATCCGCCCTCTTGAGATGGCCGCCATGGATCTAACGGCATATTGAGTCTCCTATATTGCTTATTGTATTCTACTTATCGTACCCTTTCATTTGATTCCCATGTCAAGGGTGTTGTGAAGAAAATGGTAACCCGCCCTCATGAGACGGCCGCCATGGATCTAACGGTTATTTAGTATCCTATATTGCTTATTGCATTCTACTTGTCATACCCTTTCATTTGATTCCCATGTCAAGGGTGTTGTGAAGAATATGGTAATCCGCCCTCATGAGGCGGGTGTCATGGATCTAACGACATAGCTTATTGAATTCTACTTATCATAACCTTTCATTTGATACCCATGTCGCGGGGGTTGTGAAGAAAATGGTAATCCGCCCTCTTCAGACGGCCGCCATGGATCTAACGGTATATTGAGTATACTATATTGCTTATTGTCTTCAAGTTATTATAGCCTTTCATTTGATTCCCATGTCAATGGTAATCCGCCCTCTTGAGATGGCCGCCATGGATCTAACGGTATATTTAGTATCCTATATTGCTTATTGTATTCTAGTTATTATACCCTTTCATTTGATTCTCATGTCGAGCGGGTTGTGAAGGCAATGGTAATCCGCCCTCATGAAACGGCCGCCTTGGATCTAACGACATAGTTTATTGTATTCTACTTATCATAACCATTCATTTGATACCCATGTCGCAGGGGTTGTGAAGAAAATGGTAACCCGGCCTCTTGAGACGGCCGCCATGGATCTAACGGTAGCAGGCTATAGTGGTTCTAGCTCTTTTCCCATATAAAAAAATGACTGGAAATCTCATGGTTATGTACGAGAAAAAGAAGGGAAGTGTATGTGTATGTGTATGAGTGTTTTGCTCATGTTGCATCATGTTGTGAGATAAAAGTGTTAATAGGATATCAATTTTTAACAAAGTCAATAATACTATTTGTAAACAGAAAAATTTATGCGAGAAAAACAAAAGCATTTATTTAAAAGAAAAAAAATTCAGATATATATATTTAGTGAATCCAAAAATAAAGTGACCGGAACTCGGAATTGAAAAAGCTAGAAGTGCAACAACCAATTGCATATGATCGTGATCGTAATTACAAGAACCCTCGAAATGAGAAAAAGAAAAATAAAACAGATGACCGTTGAATAACACAGGCACACAAAAAAATAAAAATGTCAAGACCCAGAGGGTACATCCCCCTACCCCCCCTTTCTTGGGGTCGCTGAAACCGAATATGACCATAACAATTTTTTTTAACTAGCCATTTCCTCGCAACCACCCCCATACACCCCCTTCTGGTAGTTGAAATGTCAATTCTCATACAAAGTCGAGTAGGGTGTGTATTCCTATGTTTTCTGGGCCTCTAAGAACGAGGAAGACTACCAAAAATGAATTAGACCCCCTCTTTAGCCCCTAGAGTCACTTTACCACCGCCATACACCCCTTTGTGGGGGTTGAAATGTCAATTCTCATACAAAGTCGAGTAGGGTATATATTCCTATGTTTTTTGGGCCTCTGTGAACGAAGAAGACTACCAAAAATGAATTAGACCCCCTCGTTACCCCCTACCCCCCTTTCTCATACAAAATCGAGTAGGGTGTGTATTCCTATGTTTTTTGGGCCTCTAAGAACGAAGAAGACTACCAAAAATGAATTAGACCAACTCGTTAGCCCCTAATGTCACTTTACCATACACCCCTTTTATAGGGGTTGAAATTTCAATTCTTATACAAAGTCGAGTAGGGTATGTATTCCTATGTTTTTTGGGCCTCTGTGAACGAAGAAGACTACCAAAAATGAATTAGACCCTCTCGTTTGCCCCTAGCGTCACTTAGTGACATTAGGGGCTAACGAGTTGGTCTAATTCATTTTTAGTAGTCTTCTTCGATCTTAGAGGCCCAAAAAACATAGGAATGCACACCCTACTCGATTTTGTATGAGAAAGGGGGGTAGGGGGTAACGAGGGGGTCTAATTCATTTTTGGTAGTCTTCTTCGTTCACAGAGGCCCAAAAAACATAGGAATACATACCCTACTCGACTTTGTATGAGAATTGACATTTCAACCCCCACAAAGGGGTGTATGGCGGTGGTAAAGTGACTCTAGGGGCTAAAGAGGGGGTCTAATTCATTTTTGGTAGTCTTCCTCGCTCTTAGAGGCCCAGAAAACATAGGAATACACACCCTACTCGACTTTGTATGAGAATTGACATTTCGACTACCAGAAGGGGGTGCATGGGGGTGGTTGCGGGGAAATGGCTAGTTAAAAAATTTTTTTATGGTCATATTCGGTTTCAGCGACCCCAAGAAAGGGGGGGTAGGGGGATGTACCCTCTGGGTCTTGACATTTTTTTTATTTTGTGTGCCTGTGTAATTATCCGCTTCATTTTTATTAACCTGAAATATAAAAAATAATTTACACAATCTTTTACTTGGCGCGAAAGTAATTTCCTACATGACCAGCCAAGCGGCAGCGGGCAGCAGGTAGCAGTCCGCAGCAAACGTGCCTGACGAGGAGGATGATAAGTCTGAGGTGTTGCTGGGTACGAACCAGACGGCAGCATGCAGCAGGGACCAGCCCGCAGCAAACGTGCCGGACGAGGACGAGGGGAGCGGGCCACAGCTACTCGCACAACAAAGAGGCGTCGACGGACGGAGATGGAGCTGTTAGGAGGAGGAGATTTTCACCAAAAGCGAGAAAAAGAAGATGTCTGTCGACTTGGAGATGCTGTGAATAATCAGCAAAATAAAAAATAAAAAATACAAAAGCAATAAAAATGTTTTTATAATTATATTTTATAAATAATAATAAATTTTTTGATAAACACTTTATCTACTATATAAAACTGAATGTTTGTCTGTCTGTCTGTCTGTCTATCTGTCTGTACGCAATAGGCTCCTACACCGTGTAACCGATCTTAATGAAATTTTAACCATATGCTATTTACATTAAAGGAAAGAACATAGGCTATTTTATTACTTTCTAAAGCCACTCCTAGATGGCGCTGTTCGTTGAAAATCATCGCAGAGCTTTGAATTTTTGCATGAAGGTCCGTGGAGGTCTCCCATAATGCACCTCGAAGCCCGATTTTCGAGATTCAAAATGGCCGCCGAAATATGACCGAAATTCAAAATTGCCGCAGAAATATTGTTGAATTTGCCAATTTTATTCCGATTCCAATGAAAGTGGGTATCTAGGGGTTTTTAAGGTCGCAAATAACAAATTTGTGGTCAAAACTTATAAATTCAAAATGGCCGACGAATTTTCAAATTGTGTTCCGATTCCAATGAAAATCTGTATCTGAGGTTTTTTAAGGTAGCAAATAACGACTTTATGATCAAAATTTAAATTCAAAATGGCCGACGAGTTTGCGAATTGTATTCCTATTCCAATTAAAATCGGTATATGGGAATTTTTAAGGTAGTAAATAACGAATTTATGATCAAAACTTATTCAAAATTGTGGGGCCAATATGGCGGAAGAATTTTGCCAAATAAGTGTCATTTCCCGGTTAGCTGTATGTAGGTTGTTCAAGAGTTGGAAAATCGGAAAATTTTGACATTCTAGCTACAAATGGAAAAACATTGAATGTAGTGTATCCTGAAGCTCTCTAAGCAATAGGTTCAGAATTGATCAACAAGGTTTTTTTGGAAAGGTGGTAAGGAGAAACGGAAATATGGGATGATTTATGTATAATGGATAAGAAGGAAAGAAACCCATCACCTCTGAATTTTTAGGTATAAGTCTAGGATTCTGCAATACGGGAAGAGGCTGGCATCTGGGTAAACAAATAAAACCTGAGTCAGTGACATTACAGATGAGAACCCAGGGGCCAAGCAATTGCAAGACATGTAATTTGTAGCGTATAATGTCCATCACCGTCAAAAGCCCATTTCTAAATATGAAATTAGTAGATATAATCTTTTAATTTTTTTTTCTTTCAGGATGTAATAATATTTGTCGATTATTGAGTGTTTAATTTAACTAAAAGTCCATACGAAAAAAGATTATAGCATGGATAACACTGTGGATATGACATATTTTCTTGAAATTATACTATGTGTCTAATAGTTGCTGGAAAAAGCCTTATTTTAAAATAGTCTTTCACTAATATTTATTTTTGGTGGGTAGTTATATTTTTAAGGATATTCGTGTGTGTTTATTTTACCAGAAAGAACCATAACTTTATTACGGACCACGCCGACAAAAAATATTGTCTGCCCCAGAGCTTTACAATAATAGGTAATTTTGGTCACACTGCAAATAAATGCATTTTGAATCCAATGTCTCGAACTTTTATAGGAATAGTTGGTTTTTCGTTACTGGTTAAGAAGAGTTGAATTTTGAAGGTTTGGATTGATTTTAAATGTTTAAACGTTGGGTGCAGCAAGGCGCATCCAAAATACAGAAAATAAGTGGTTCATGGAGACACTTCATCTGTGTATGAAAATTCATATCTCGAAAAATGCCATGTCAATGGATGGTTTTTATTGTCTTGATCAAAATGTCAGATCCCTAATAGTTTCACATTTTGTTATTTGAAATCAAAAATACCAAAAAATTGCATTTTTCAAACTCTCCTACTGTATATTAAAATTCATATCACCTGATTACTACTATTGGTTTATGGGTGCAGCATAGGCGCACCGGGTCCCAGCTAGTTATGTATAAATAAATAAGTAAAAAGAAAAAAAATTTATTTTAAAATTATATTTTATTGTTTATAATTAATTTAAATTTTTATATTAATAAATTTTATTTTTTAAAAATTTTCACATTTTTTATTTATTGGTTTCCGTGTAAACAAATTTTATTTTCAAGAGAAGATGTCTGTGGAGTTGGAGATGCTGCGAAAAACCAGCAAAATAACAAAAATAAAAAACAAAGAAAAAATGTTTTTAAAATTATATTGGAATGAAAAAATTAACATACATATAAATAAATAAAAAGAAAAAAAATTTTTATTTTAAATTATATTTTATTGTTGTTTATGAATAAATTTTATTTTTAAAAATTTTCACATTTTTTATTCATTGATTTTCATTTAGACAAATTTTATTTTCAAAAGGCCGCCTCTGTTGCTATCCTTTCCCTCGAAAAGCATTGATTTGCCCCTCTCTGCATTCAGCTCGCTTATCTGTTCTTCTGTTTTGATCTTCTCTGCAAATCTCGCAGGCAGGTACACATAGGTGTTATCCATCAATGAAAAAATTACCTTAATCCCATACTTCGTAGTAACAAGTTTAAAAAACTTGATGGGATAGGGTATGTTTTTTTCAGGGAAGAGATGGGGATATGTGAAGATGTTGCTGCTTCGGCAAACGATGCGAGAAGATCGAAGGTACTCTATAAAAATTTTAAGTTAATTTAAAAACTTTAGGTTCTAAAACTACTTACCATTTTTCTGGTTTCTGCTAGTAGTAGTTTCTGCCGCCGATGCTCTTGTTGCCACTTGTACTGCTAAAAGAAAAAACAAGTTAAAAACAGAACTATATATACAGGCAAAATTGCCAATTGTTAACGGTTGGCTCAGGCCGCTTACCGCTGTTCTGTTGAAGAGCTTTGAGTTTTCTGATTCCCTGTCTCCAGAACAGGGATTTATATACACAAATCACTAACCCCCCTCCATTTATTACGCGTACATTAACCCCAACTGTAGTTATTCTCGAAGAAAAAACCTTGTATATATAAAATTTAATTCTGTGTGCCATAGGGAAAATAGTAGGGAAAAACATTTCTTATAAATCTTAATGCCCGCAGGAAAACTCTCCTTGTACATCAGAGTGCAATAACTTCGAAGCCAGTTTACCTTGCGCGTAGGATGCAACTAAGGATAATTTATGCGATTCTTCTACCGAGATAAGATTTCTTGTAAATCTGGACGCTTTTAGCAAGATGCATGGAAATGGTAGGGGTTAGTGAGTTGAGTATATAAATCGACGTTCTGGGGACTGGCAATCAGAAAAATCTGAGTTTTCAAAGCAGAGCGACAGTAAGTGGCCATAGCCGACTGTTAACAATTGGCATTTTTGCCTGTACATAGTTCTGCATTGACCAGTTTTTCTTTTAGTGTTCACCACAGAGGTTTCATTAGTAAAAGAAGATATCCAGAGATACTGCCAACAGCAACAGCAGCAGCAGGAAGAACGGCCGTGGTATCTATTAGAGGAAGGGAGAAGAAGATACCGTAAGCAGCAACAACTGCAACAACAGCAACAGCAGCAGCAGCAACAACCAACACCACCAAGAACACCAAAAAAAATTCAATACAACAGTATCGGAGACTTCAGGAAGAGCGGTGGCAGAGGCATGAACAAGGCCCGACTCCTCTACTTATCGAGGATTTAAAATATAAGCAGCGGCAACTACAACCTGAACCAAAAAGAAAACGTGGTGGCGTACAGGTACACTACAGACAAGAAATTGCGGAGTTAAAGCGCATTGAGAAGTTAGCTTTAACTACTGAAGAAAGGCGATTTTTTCGAGAAAAAATAAGAAAAAATACTTGAATAAAAAAAAACTTTTTAATATAAAACGTTTTTAAAACGAACTAAAAAGTATAAAATGAAGTCTCCTAGCCCCATTCAGATTTATAACCCCAGACATATTCCAAACACCATACAGATAGTCCTGAAAATTTGTAATTGTGAATTTGTAATAGCTATGAAAATATTTGTAAGATTTAAAACGAAAAAACGTGGGGCGCATGCATGATTGATGCGAATGATTTCTCAACCCAGCTATAAACAATACAATACAATGTAGAGTAGCTGGGTTGAGAAATCATTCACATCAATCATACATGCGCCCCACGTTTTTTCGTTTTAAATCTTACAAATATTTTCATAGCTATTACAAATTCACAATTACAAATTTTCAGGACTATATGTATGGTGTTAGGAATATGCATGGGGTTATAAATCTGTATGGGGCTAGGAGACTTTATTTTATACTTTTTAGTTCGTTTTAAAAACGTTTTATATTAAAAAGTTTTTTTTATTCAAGTATTTATTTTCTGCTTTTTAGTTTTGTGTGTGAAATTTTGCAATCAATTTTGAACATCTTGATGATATTATGGCAGATGCATCCGGAAAGATGTTACCTAAATCTAGGGAAAATTGCAAGTACTTACTCTGAGAAGTAGATTTTTAAGTGCGTGTCCTCTTGAGATGGCCGCCATGGATCTAAGGCCATAGCCATTGAGTATACTATATTACTTATTGTATTCTACTTATAATACCCTTTCATTTGATTGCCATGTCGAGGGTGTTGTGAAGAAAGTGGTAATCCGCCCTCTTGAGACGGCCGCCATGGATCTAACGGTATTTAGAGCATACTATATTGCTTATTGTATTCTACTTATAATACGCTATCATTTGACTATCATGTCAAGGGGGTTGTGAAGACAATGGTAATTCGCCCTCATGAGACGGCAGCCATGGATCTAACGGCATATTGAGTATACTATATTGCTTATTGTATTATACTTATCACACCCTTTCATTTAATACCCATGTCGAGGGTTTTCTGAAGAAAATGGTAATCCGCCCTCTTGAGACGGCCGCCGTGTCTCTAACGGTATTTAGAGCATACTATATTGCTTATTGTATTCTACTTATAATACCTTTTCATTTGACAATCATGTCAAGGGGGTTGTGAAGACAATGGTATTCCGCCCGCCTGGGACGCCCGCCATGGATCTGACGGTATATTGAGTATACTATATTGCTTATTCTATTATACTTATCATACCCTTTCATTTAATACCCATGTCGAGGGTATTCCGAAGAAAATGGTAATCCGC
This sequence comes from Thereva nobilitata, assembly GCA_963855945.1. Taxonomy (NCBI): domain Eukaryota; kingdom Metazoa; phylum Arthropoda; class Insecta; order Diptera; family Therevidae; genus Thereva; species Thereva nobilitata. The sequence goes on from OY979695.1 coordinate 73,526,503, forward strand.
CCTCTCGAGGCGGCCGCCGTGGATCTAACGATATAATGAGTACCCTATATTGCTTATTGTATTCTACTTATCATACCCTTTCATTTGTTTCCCATGTCGAGGGGGTTGTGAAGAAAATGGTAATCCGTCCTCTTGAGATGGCCGCCATGGATCAAACGACATATCCATTGAGTATACTATATTGCTTATTGTATTCTACTTATAATACCCTTTCATTTGATTCCCATGTCGAGGGTGTTGTGAAGAAAATGGTAATCCGCCCTCTTGAGACGCCCGCCATGGATCTAACGATATATTGAGTATACTATATTGGTTATTGTACTCTACTTATCATACCCTTTCATTTGATTGCCATGTCGAGCGTATTGTGAAGAAAATGGTAATACGCCCTCATAAGACGGCCGCCATGGATCTAACGACATAGCTTATTGTATTCTACTTATCATATCCTTTGATTTGATACCCATGTGGCGGGGGTTGTGAAGAAAATGGTAAGCCGCCCTCTAGAGACCGCCGCCATGGATCTAACGGTATATTGAGTATACTATATTGCTTATTGTGTTCTACTTATCATGCTCCTTTATTTGATTCCCATGTCGGGGGTGTGTGAAGAAAATGGTAATACGCCCTCATGAGACGGCCGCCATTTATCTAACGGTATATTGAGTATACCATATTGCTTATTGTACTCTACTTATCATACCCTTTCATTTCATTTCTATGTCGAGCGTGTTGTGAAGAAAATGGTAATACGCCCTCATGAAGCAGCAGCCATGGATATAACGACATAGCTTATTGCATTCTATATATTATACCCTTTGATTTGATACCCATGTCGCAGGGGTTGTGAAAAAATGGTAAGCCGCCCTCTTGAGACCGCCGCCATGGATCTAACGGTATATTGAGTATACTATATTGTTTATTGTACTCTAATTATCATGCCCTTTCGTTTGATTCCCATGTCGAGGGTGTTGTGAAGAAAATGGTAATCCGCCCTCTTGAGACGTCCGCCATGGATCTAACGGTATATTGAGTGTACTATATTGTTATTGTACTCTACTTATCATACCCTTTTATTTTGTTGCCATGTCGAGGGTGTAGTGAAGAAAATGGTAATACGCTCGAATGAGACAGCCGCCACGGATCTAACGGTATATTGAGTATGCCATATTGCTTGTTGTACTCTACTTATCATACCCTTTCATTTGATTGCTATGTCGAGCGTGTTGTGAAGAAAATGGTAGTTCGCCCTCATGAGACGGCAGCCATGGATCTAACGGCATATTGAGTATACTATATTGCTTATTGTATTTACTTATAATAACATTTCATTTGATACCCTTGTCGAAGGGGTTGTGAAGAAAATGTTAATCCGTGGTTTTGAGACGGCCGCCATGCATCTAACGGTATATTGAGTATACTATATTGCATTGTCATCGGAGATATAGCTGGGTGCAAACTTTCAGCATGATAGGATAACCGGAAGTATTCGAAAAATCATTTGCAAAATTTGTTCCGTGAAGAAAACAGTAATCCGTCCTCTTGAGACGCCCGCCATGGTTCTAACGGTATATTGAGTATACTATATTGCATTGTCATCGGGGATAAAGCTGTATGCAAAATTTCAGCATGATAGGATAACCGGAAGTATTCAAAAAATCGATTGCAAGATTTGTACAGACAAACAGACAGACAAGAAAGCGACCTAATAAAAACGTTTTAAAAAGAATCGCGAATTTAAAAAAAAAATTTGTAAGAAAATAAATAAATTCAAATTTTTTTTTTCTTGGATTTTCTTCTTCTTCTTGATTGTACATGCAAACGAGAAACTCGTGATGTGCACCAACAGTTTCACTTTCAAAGATATGGAACAATCGCAATGGAGTAGAGAGTTTGGGAGTAAATTCTCCATCACTAGCGATATGATAACTCATATCAGGCGTTTCAATTTAACAGGGCGCAAAATTAGTTTCAAAATCAATAGTCCACCTGCGAATGTAGAACCATCTGATTGGATCAAAAGTGCAGTTGACGATATTGTTCAACATGTACTGTTAGAAGTTCAGCCAGATGATTTCCTTGGTTTTACCTTTTGTGGAACCTCCTTTATGGAGAAAGGTCCAGGTTGGTTAAGCTACAAACTGGCCTCCACACTGAACGTATCCGATGTGTGGGACACCATTGGAAAAATTTTTCAAAGCAATTCAAGTGGATTAAGTACCGACACATTCTGCCTGAGTGTTCCCACAGTTAGACTGCCACAAGGGAGAGGAAATAATAGAGCAAGGAAGTATAACACATTTGATGAGGAATGTGCAAAGAGAAAAAGTATCGTAGTAATAAAAAACAAGGATAACCTATGTCTAGCAAGAGCCTTGATTGTTGCCATATCTAAAGTGAATAAGGAGACAGAGTACGCCAAATTACGGCAAGATATTGGAAAATTACAAACCCAAAGAGCTACAGAACCATTGTCTGAATCCAAAATAAATATACCCAATGAAGGTGCTGGAGGAAGAGGAAGACATGTGATATTTGAAGGACAAAATACTGGAAAAAAAACTAAATTTGCTATACCACAATAACCACTATAATGTGATAGTTTCGCTAACTGCAGCATTTTGATATCCCTATTATTGCGAGGAATGTTATACACCGTACGATCACAAAAACAAACACAGATGCGGTGGAACATGTCCGTGCTGTCATCAAGCTCCCGTATGTACACAAGAGGTTTGTTTATTAGTTTTCAGAACCGGACAGAACAGAATAGAATAGAACAGCAAGCAATTCAACGTCAAACACTTTAGAACAACTTAGAACAAAAAATCTAATGAACGCTTTTTTGTACTTTTTTGTTCTACATTTTCTGTTCTCATAATTTCATATACACATCTGTCAAAACTAAGAAAAAACAACAACAAAAAACTCTTGTCCAAAACTGTCCTGAGAAAAATCTAGAACCAAAAAGTAAAACTTAGAACACTTTAGAACAACTTAATGAACACCAAACTAGAATACTCTCGGACAAAAAATAACAAGTTTTAAAACTAATGAACGCCAAAGCCTGTGCTTTTCTGTTCTAGGATGATTTAGATAGTTCTAGGACTGACTAATAAACAAACCTAATGCTTGGCTGAGAAATTATGTAAAGATTGTAATCGGCATTTTAGAGGAGAATGTTGCTTTAACAATCACAAAGCTTCAGGGTCGTTAGGTAAGAAAAGTGTCTGCGAGGTAGTAAAAAAATGGAGAGACTGTTTAAAGACTTATAAGGCGGACAAAACCCATATATGTGGCGAATATTTTTGCAAAATCTGTGATAAACATGTGGAACAGGGACATTTCTGTTTTACACAGCCTGACATCAGAACACCCCCAACAAAAGATACTCTTTTCGTCTTTTACGACTTGGAAACAAGACAGGAGAAGGATGTAGGAGAAAAATATATAGAAGGAGAATCAGCCGGAGACATGAAGCAAATTTATGTGTTGTTGCAAAGCGTGAGCTCTGCATTGAAATAGACAGGTTGCGTTTTTGTCAAAAATGTGGATTTAGGCTGAAGATTTACAAAACCGATGTGGTGTGCGATTTTTTAAAAGATTTGCTGGAGATAAGACGGAATTTTAAAAAGCTAGTAGTTTTAGCTCATAATGGTCAAGCATGTGACCATCAATTCATACTGAATTACATTTTGAGAAAGACAGACCTGAAGCCTAAATTAATAATGCGGGGAACAAAAATTATAATGATTGGACAACATTAAATTTATTGACTCGCTAAATTACTTCCCCATGAGTCTAGCGCAACTACCATCAACTTTATTGACTCGCTAAATTACTTCCCCATGAGTCTAGCGCAACTACCAAAAGCATTTGATCTACCAGCCGTGTATAAAAAAGGATACTTCCCTCATCTATTTAACACAATCGAGAATGAGAAATATGTTGGGAAATTACCGGCTGCAGAATATTACAGTCCCGACTCAATGAAAACTGAAGATCGTGATAGCTTCCTCAAATGGTCCAACAACATAGAAATGACGACTTTAATATGGAGCGTGATATCGTCGACTATTGCATTAGCGACGTGCAGATTTTGACCGAGGTATGTTTCAAGTTTAGAAAATTAATGTTAACAGAGTGCAAAGCTGATCCATTTGTTGAGGCGACAACTATTGCCTCTGCATGCAACCTAGTTTTCCGTCGCAATTTCCTTAGACCACATACTATTGGTATTATCCCTATAATGGGATATCGAAATGCTGATAATCAGTCAGCAATAGCGATTCAGTGGCTAATATCAGAGGAAAATACCAGAGGAATTAATATCACACATGCTGCTAAACAAAGGGAAGTTGTGCTGAACGGAGTAAAAGTAGATGGCTATTGTGCAAAGACGAATCAGGTTTTTGAATTCCATGGCTGCTATTACCACGGACATCCCACGTGTTTAAAACATAACCGTGATCAGCCTCTCCACGAAGACCAAACCGATACTCTAAATCACCGATATGAAGCAACAATTACAAAGACACCAACATCCAGAATGCTCACACACGGATGAGGAAAGAGCTCTGATTGGAACATGGGTAATTGATGTGGTAAAGATGGCTGTAAGTAGGGGCTACAAAATACTGAATATGTATGAAATATGGAGCTACAAAACTGAGGCGTATGACAAATCGACCCTCTCCGACGGTCTATTCACTTCAATGATGAGCAAATTTAAAGAGATGAAACAGCCGGCATCAGGATGGCCCAGCAAATGCAGTTCGAATGAAGATGAACAGAGAAAATACTTGGAGGAATTTCGACAAAATGAAGGTGTACAACTGGAGTATGCTGAAGTTGAGAAAAATCCCGGACTAAGATCGCTAGCTAAGCTAATTTTAAACTCCTTTTGGGGAAAGTTTGGACAGCAAGAAAACCAGCCAAAGACGAGCATAATTGACAGTTCAGGAGAGTTGTACCAGTTGTTAATCAATCCTGCAGTAGAGGTGCAACATCTTCTCCCTGTCAATGAAGAAACGCTTATTGTAAACTGGAGTTACAGAGAAGAAGCTGCAGAATCTCTGGGGACAGTTAATGTTTCTATTGCATCTTATACCACTACTCAGGCACGACTTAAGTTGTTTAGCTATTTGGAGCAGCTTGGAGAAAGAGTTTTGTATTACGATACCGATTCAGTCATATACATTAGCAGAGAGGGAGAATTCGACCCGCCAACTGGAGAATTCGTTGGAGATATGACCGATGAGTTAGAATGCTACGGACCTGGTAGTTATATAACAACTTTTGCAAGTGGAGGCCCTAAAAATTATCCATACGCGGTTTATAGTACTAAGGATGAATCCATCAAGGTCCAGAGTAAGGTAAAGGGAATCTGCCTGAATTATGAAGCTTCACAACATGTAAATTTAGAATCAATCAAAAATATGATATTAAACGACAACGAGGACGACCATATTCCAATCCTCTCAAAAAATATTCGCCTAATAAAAGATCACCAAGTGGTAACAGTTCCGGAAATAAAAAAAACCAACTTCAAAAAAACCAATACCGTGATGCACAAAAAAGGATGAAATAATTGTTGGTAGTTCTTTACAATACTAATCCAATCAGAATGGATCTAGAAAGATGAATCACTTTTGAAGACGGTGCCAGGTTGAGTTTCATTGCACTCTTTCTTGCTTCGAAAATTGGTTTCATTTCTTTGTTAGCCTTATGCACTTAATACATTGCCCCGAAAACAGGTGTGAGCACCGTCTTCAAAAGTGATTCTTCTTTCTAGATCCATTCTGATTGGATTAGTATTGTAAAGAACTACCAACAATTATTTCATCCTTTTTTGTGAATCACGGTATTGGTTTTTTTTTAAGTTGGTTTTTAAAAATTTATTTCATTTCGTACTTTTTAGTCCGTTCATTTTTTTTTGGAGCAATTTAAAAAAAATTATTTATTACGATAAATGACACGCCGCCATCGATAAGAATCGAGGCAGTAGCTAAATAGTTTTTGCAGTAATGTATTTGCGTACTTTCGGAGTAATTTAAAAAAACTTACTTAATATGAAACAAAATTCCCCGAAGGAAATTAGATAACAATATTTATTGTGAGAATATAAAGTCGATTGAAAAAAAAACGCAACAGTCCGAAGAATCGAACTCGGAACCCCCGGCCGAGAGGTAGTTACTTAACTCGCTGCGCTACAAGAGAGTGATACTATGCCCTGGCTCAATATGTAAATAAGTCCTTTCAGAAATTCAGTTAAACAGTTTTCCAATTCAAAGGAATATTCTTATACCCTAGACCCACAGAGGTTGAAATTAAGTATTTTGCTAATTTCAGCTTCGAAATCCGCAAAAAACAACCGATTTGGGCTGAAATCTAGTTGGCGAAATTACATAACAAATACGTAATAATCGTTCGAAATCTACTAAAGTTTTGCTCTTTACGTAGAACAGAGACATCTATTAAAAAAAAGTTAAGCAAAAAATGTTCGTTGACATTTCATTTTTCTATTGAAAACTGTAGCAGTCGCTACGCAGTAATATTTGTTAGTATTGGTTACGATAATTTTGTTGATTGATTTATTTTTCTTAGTGTACTTACAATTTTGGAGTACAGTGTTACGTCACTGATATTTTAATTTTCACTACTACCTTGAAAATACTTTTATAAAAAAACACAATCACGTATGTAGACACTGTATAGGAAATAAAATTTTAGGAAACATTGATACACAAATAATTGTTTTGTAAAATAACAAAATGTAAATGTGAGAGTTGAATATGAAAGTTGGTTTTGTACAGTCGTAATAAAGATTGTGAACTCGGAAGTCTTCTAATAATTTTTAAATCTTTGTAACGGTTTTAACTGATTGTAATTAAATCGTGTTTAAATTCAAATTGCATAATAATTAATGAACGAATAAATATTAAAAATAAAAATAAAAGTTTATCACTAACTATTTAATGACGGGCTAGTTAAAGCTCATCGAGCAGGAGTCTTATTTACTGAATAGCTAATTCTACCCCGATCATCTGGTGACCCCGACAGGAAAACACAGGATTTAAGTATAGAAGAAAGAAAAATATAGAAGAAAGAAAATATAGAAGAAAGAAAATATAGAAGAAAGAAAAACATAGAAGAAAGAAAATATAGAAGAAAGAAAATTGTCCTTTTTCCAAAGGAATTTAATTAAAAGTAATAAGGGAAGTGAATTTTAATTTTAATTAAAATACATTATTTTAGTTTTAAAAAATTTTACAAACAAAAACACATATTTTTACTTTTTCTAAGATAGTAGTGACAATTAATATTTCTTTCTCTTTGGGTTTTTCACTTTATTTCCTTGTTGTTTCTTTACGATTTAAAAAAAAAATATTATTGCACGTTCGGCTTCAACCAACCATACTCTTTTAGCGCAATCGTTCGCGAAGTTTTACGTAAAGTTTTAATAAGTGTTTTAAAATATGAGTACAGAAGCTCAGGAAAATTCATCTACTGGTATGGATATCGGTGCTTTTTCTGTTAAACTGCCAAGCTTTTGGTCGCCTTGCCCGGAAGCGTGGTTTGTACTAGTGGAGAGCCAATTTAATTCGAAGGGAATTAGAGTGGATAACACAAAATATGAACATGTTATCCAAGCTCTCCCATTAGAAATAATAATGAATGTTCTAGATATCATCCAAAGTCCACCTCAGGAGGACAAATACGAAGTCCTGAAATCTACTTTGATCCAACGATTTACGGAATCAGAAGAGAAGAAGTTGGAACAACTCCTTTGTAACTCTGAAATGGGCGATAGAAAACCTTCGGAATTCTATAGATCGATGGAAATTTTAGCTGGGACTTCAGCCAACCTAGGAAAGGATTTAATCAAAAAGCTTTGGATGCGGAAATTACCTTCTAGTATCAACATCGCTTTGATGTAATCAGGAAAACAAAACATTCAAGATCTACTTATTTTAGCAGATAAAATTTATGAACTTTCAAAATTTCAATTTATTTCTGCAATTAATAATAATTCAACAAATCCATTCCAGAATTTTGAAAATTGCAACATAAATGGTACGGATGTAAATAAAAAGATAAATTTTTTAGAAAACAAAATTGATGATTTAACTAATTTAATTAAGAAACTTGCTTTTAATAAAGATGAAAATTTTCAATTTAGACCTAGGTCCAGAAGTAGAAGCAGATCAAGGGATAATTTCAATGGTAACAATAAACCATTTTGTTGGTTTCACTACAAGTTTGGAGATAAAGCTAAAAGATGCATTAAACCTTGTAGTTTTATCAATTCAAAAAACTAAATATTCCTTCAGCGTGTGTTAAAAATTATGTTCCGAGAAAGTCCAGTAGACTTTTTGTTTTCGACAAAGAAAATAAATTTAAATTTTTAATAGATACAGGAGCTGAACTATCGGTGGTCCCTAACGTTTATTTTGGTAAATACAAGAAAGATAATAGTTTAATTCTTTCAGCGGCCAATGGATCAACGATTAACACATACGGAACTAAACTTCTTAAAATTAATTTCGGATTGAGGAGAGATTTTACGTTTCCTTTTATTGTTGCTAGTGTGAATAAACCTATTATTGGTGCCGATTTTCTTACTCAATTTAATTTAATTGTCGATTTAAGAAATAAACGACTGATTGACGGAAATACGGAATTAAGTGTTAATGGAATTATGATTAATGCTGAGAGCCCATCTCCAAGACATTGTTCTTTTGATAGTGGGTATAACAAAATTTTATCAAGATTTCCCGCGTTAACTCAGCCTCCACGCTACGATTTACCAGTTCGACACAATGTTGTACATACGGTCCAAACAAAAGGCCAACTGCCTTTTTCCAGACCTAGAAGACTAGACAGTAACAAATTTAAAATAGCTAAATTAGAATTCGACCATATGGTCAAATTGAGTTTATGCAGGACGTCTTCATCTTCAGTCTCATCAGCCTTGCATATGGTCCCTAAAAAGAATTGTGCAGACTGGCGACCATGTGGAGACTATAGAAGACTCAACGCAATAACAGTTCCTGATAGGTATCCAATACCCCACATTCAAAATTTCACGTTGAATTTGAATGGTTGTACGGTATTTTCTAAAATTGATTTAGTAAGAGCATACCATCATATACCCATGGCGGAAGAAGATATTTTCAAAACAGCTATAACTACACCTTTCGGTTTATTCGAATTTACACGAATGCCCTTTGGTCTTAGAAACGCGGCGCAAACTTTTCAACGTTTTATGAATCAAGTTCTAAACGGATTAGAGTTTGTCTTTGTGTATATTGACGATATCTTAGTAGCAAGTAGAGATGAAAATGAAGATGAATCTCATTTGGAACAGGTTTTTAGTAGACTTGAAGAATATGGTATTAATATAAATCCAGGAAAATGTATTTTTGGCGTGCATACGTTAGATTTTTTAAGCCATAAAATTACTAAGGATGGTATTCTCCCTTCAGAAGATAGAGTTAAATTCATCCAAAATTTTCCGTCGCCGAAAAATATAAAACAAGTACAGCAGTTTATAGGAATGGTAAACTACTTTCATAGATTCATTCCTCGACTCGCAGAACTTTTAAGTCTTTAAGTATTCATACTCATTTGGCAAAAGAATTAAAGAAGTCTAAGAAGATTAAGGATTTATTGTGGACTGATGAATGCGAAGATGCATTTTTGAAAGTTAAAGACGCATTTGTCTCAGCCACACTTTTAGTGCATCCTGCAGAGAACTGTACTCTTAGTTTGACCGTTGATGCATCAAATGTAGCTGTAGGGGCAATGCTTGAACAAAAAGGCAATAAGGAAACTGAACCGTTAGCCTTTTATTCAAAGAAATTAAGTGGTGAGGAAATTAAATACTCAACCTTCGACAGAGAGTTATTAGCCATATATTTGGCAATTAAACACTTTAGACATTTTCTGGAAGGTCGTGAGTTTACTGTTTTCACTGATCACAAGCCACTAACTTCAGCGATTTGGACGAAGGCTGAAAGAAGTCCAAGGCAAGCGAGGCAGTTAGATTTTATTACTCAGTTCACTTCTGAGATTAAGTATATAAAAGGCAAAGCTAATGTAGTGGCAGATACTCTATCGAGAACAGAAAATAATGAGTGCGACACAATTAAGGAGAATAAGATTGATTTGGAAATTATTGCGGAAGGACAGTCAATAGATGAAGAATTGAAGCATTTAATAGAAGTTTCTGGCAAGAATTCAAGAGTAATTTTAAAGGAAAAAGACGTGCCTTTCACAACAAATAAAATTTGGATGGAATGTTCAACTAAGAAAGATAGGCCATTTATTCCGAAAATTCTACGAAGAGATATTTTTAATATTATTCATAATTTAGCACATCCAGGTATTAGAAGTACTAGAAAGCTAATAACAAAAAGATACTTTTGGCCTAGGATGAATACGGATATAAATTTATGGGCAAAATCATGCATAGATTGCCAGAAAGCGAAGATTTTTAGACACACTAAAACACCTATTGAAAAATTTAAGTTGCCAACAGGAAGATTTGAACATATTCATATCGACATTGTTGGACCACTTCAGCCAGCAGAAGGATATTCATATTTATTAACCATTGTTGATCGTTTTACCAGGTGGCCGGAAGTTTATCCAATTAGAAGCGTCACTGCTAAAGTTGTTGTAAGAACATTGTTCGAGCAGTATTTTTCAAGATTTGGAATCCCACTTACGGTGACAACAGACCAAGGAGGGCAATTTGAAGGAAAAATGCTCGAAGAATTTTCAAAACTTTTGGGAATTCACAGGATAAGAACAACGGCATATCATCCCCAAGCAAATGGAATGGTAGAGAGACTGCATAGGCAGCTGAAGGCTTCGTTAAGAGCTAAAATAGGTAATCCGAACTGGTTATTACACTTACCAGCTATTCTACTGGGTATACGAACAACAGTGAAAGAAGATCAAAAATGTAGCCCAGCAGAATTAGTTTATGGCCAGACGTTAAGAATTCCGGGAGAATTTTTTATAAAGGATGCTCAACTTGTATTAGATCCCACGAATTTTGTGGAAATTTTGAGAAACCACATGAGAAATATTGTTCCAACGGATTCTAAAGATAGCAAGAAAAGTTTCTTCGTACCAAAAGGATTGAAGGACTGCGAATTTGTTTTCTTGAGGACGGATAGGATAAGAGGTTCATTACAGAACCCGTATGAAGGACCGTATAAGGTGATCAAAAGAGGAGACAAAAATTTCTCACTTGAAATCAATGGGAAAATAGTAGTAATATCAGTAGATAGAATTAAACCGGCTTATATAGAAAAGAAGGAAGAGACCAATAAAATAGTAACACGAAATTCGAAGAAAAGAGTTTCGTTTCAGTTATAGAAAAAAAGTTTTTTTTTAAATTTTAAGTAAATATTGGAATGGACGCTCGCGCTGAAGGGGGAGTTATGTAGCAGTCGCTACGCAGTAATATTTGTTAGTATTGGTTACGATAATTTTGTTGATTGATTTATTTTTCTTAGTGTACTTACAATTTTGGAGTACAGTGTTACGTCATTGATATTTTAATTTTCACTACTACCTTGAAAATACTTTTATAAAAAAACACAATCACGTATGTAGACACTGTATAGGAAATAAAATTTTAGGAAACATTGATACACAAATAATTGTTTTGTAAAATAAAAAAATGTAAATGTGAGAGTTGAATATGAAAGTTGGTTTTGTACAGTCGTAATAAAGATTGTGAACTCGGAAGTCTTCTAATAATTTTTAAATCTTTGTAACGGTTTTAACTGATTGTAATTAAATCGTGTTTAAATTCAAATTGCATAATAATTAATGAACGAATAAATATTAAAAATAAAAATAAAAGTTTATCACTAACTATTTAATGACGGGCTAGTTAAAGCTCATCGAGCAGGAGTCTTATTTACTGAATAGCTAATTCTACCCCGATCAAAAACCAAAAAAAATAAATGTTTTTGCTCTTCTCTCATTAAATGTTTTTGCTCTTCTTTATTCAAAGCACGCTTCTGGCTGTTACATATATTTCTTCAAAACTTAATAGTTTCACTAAATTATTTTGTAAAAGATTTGATAATAACATATGCATGCATATCCATTTTGACACTTGAAATTAGCCAAATTTTCAAAATCTCTGTGTGTTACTTTTGTAATTTCAACTCGAAGTTAAAATAAAATCAGCTAGATTTGAACCTCTGTGTGTCTAGGGTATTACAATCTACATGAGTATGCATGAAGTTTCTCACCGCAGAGTTTCTAATAATTCTTTACAACACTAATCCAATCAGAACAGAATGAATTTAGAAGAAAGGGGACATCCATAAATTACGTGAGGTGATTTTGGCGATTTTTCGACCCCCCTCCCCCCTTGGTGAGATGTCGTGAGATTTGGCTCGACCCCCTCCCCCCCTCAATCTCACGTGAGATTTTTAAAATTTTAAAAAAAATGTAGGATTTACACTATTATGCGTATTTTTAGTGTAAATACCTTAATCTGTGCTTGATTGCATTTAGAAATCATAATTTGTGTTGAAGAACAGTACCACAAAATCATAACAGCACCAACTCGGCATGCACCCAATATAAACTACAATACCTGTGGATTACCATTTAGCAGGTGATTCTGCCTACCCTTTGGAAACCAACCTCAGGGTGCCTTACAGGGATAATGATTTCTTAACAAGAGAACAGAAAACTCGTGTATTTGTAGAGCAAGCATATGGAGTATAAAAAAAATTTAGAATTTTACAATATATTGACATACGAAGGTTGGCTTTGGCATCCACTGATTCGTTTTTAGAGAGTAACGACTTGACTGTTTGAATAGTAATGGTAGAGCCATTTATGACTATGGAGATATACAAACTTCGGAGCATTCTTCTATATATGTCATCGTTAGGTAAAAAACCTGTGACTGAAAGACCCAGGGGGGTTATCCTGCAATCCGATTCGAAAGTTATGAAATTCGGAAATAAGAAAATGGTATCCTCCACCAATGCGAATTCGTCCGCCTATTATCGGATTTCAGTCCGCGAGTAAAGCCATTGCCGCATGCGCTGCATTTATTTGTTTGTTTTAAAATATTCTAAAAACTTTTTAAATATTCTTGAAACAATTTATTGTTCCCATCAAAATGTCAAATTAAGTTAATAAATGAAGTTGGTTGGCTGAACATAATTTCTTTTCCAAGACTTATCAGGCATCGCTACTAGCTTCCGTTTGCTTCCTACTTTCGTATCGCCTTAGAAAAGCGGAGTCTGAAGTCACAGCCAGCTTTTCAAATTGACGTTTGAGCCGCCTGTACATCAGGATACAGATTCAAGAAGTGCGGATCTGTTAGACTTCCATTCTTCACAACTCTCGATAATGATAACAAAAGGTTTTCAAAATCTATCTTGGCCTCTAGTAGGTATGTCAGAGCAGATGGTCGTCGATTCAAAATTCGAGTCCTGTAAGATGCTTAGATAACTAATTATGTCGCCTGGTGCAAATGTCTGCTTTTTGTAGTGACAATGCACCGCAGATAGCATGTGTTCTAATTGATGTGAGCCGATTCTTAATATAATCTCTATGATTGCAGTAGGATTGGGTATATTATGCACTTGAGATTCTTAGGAGCGCATTAGGTTCCAGGTTTTCAATTGGGCTTCTAGGCCTTTCTGTTTTGTTTAAGCTTAGACCCCCACACTAGTTCATCGTAGGGTCGCAATCTGTCCAAAAATGGTGGTATAAGTCAATGCATACATTACTTTCGCAGTTTTTCCCAGACCATTGTATAAAAAGATAAGAATTTTTCATCACGTCTTCATTCCCAGATATTTAAATTATTTTCTTTACTTTTTTTGGATGTTCCAGTTGGATGGTATTTGAAACAGTGAACAAATACAGTGTAAACGGCAGTGCAAAATTTTTATACCCAATTGCTATTGAGTCGAAATATAGTAATAGTATCACGTATACTTTTGATTCATTATTCATTCTCTATTTGCAATATGTTTTGATAAAACCTTTCACCATGTTCATCTGATACTGCACCAAGATTTTCGTGAATGAAATCTAAGTGCGGGTCCGAAAAGACGATTTTAAAGATTTTCTCATTTACAGATATTGCACTTAAAATTGAAAAAAACAAAAAGATATTAAGAAATATTGCACAAAAATTACAGAAAAAGTAGGGCTAAAACCCCCTAAAAAGTGGACTTCTCGGAGTAGAAAATCGGTAGATAAGACTTTATAACCCCTTATTAAAAAGCATAAAAAGAAGCGCTCTGCCAATTTTCAGCCTGTACCTAATTATTTCCGCTATATTGCTTTTTTCGGCTTAATTTACCTGTACTATTAATTTAACCCAGTTTTCTCGCGATTTTACACTGTTTCTTGCGGAAAAAAATTACGTGAGATTTGCGGAGACGCTCCCCCTCCCCCACGTGAGATTTGGTGAGATTCGGCTCGACCCCCTCCCCCCCCCTAAACACCTCACGTAATTTATGGACGCCCCCAAAAGAAAAAAAACGCATTAGAAGTTATACTTCTTTGGCGTGATTTAAGACTAATTTTTAATTTGCATGCAAATTATTTATTGGTTTTTTTCTTATTTGCGTGCTTTGGCAGGTGGAAGCAGCATGATGCCGACACATTCCAGCCTGTCGGTTATACCGGATTCTAATCCTAACTAAAATCACGTACTAGTCAACCCATTCTCCGGCAGAGAGGAAACCCATGTTTTTATTTTAGTCGGTTAAAAGTCCCAGAATATTACTTAATTCGCTGACACAACGACACAAAGTGCCCCTTGGCAAACGACATTAGAAGACAGCACCTACTATTCCAGAAGGTCCATGTTTGTGTTCTAATTATTTTCTAGTTTTTGGTACAGCAGATTTAAAATAAAACCATTTAACTTAAAGGTTTTTTTACCTATTTTTATTATATTTTTTTGAGTCTTAATTCAGTCATTTTTGAATTTTACTTTTTACAAAATTCTGGTGAAGTGATTTGTTATGCATACCATATTTCCAGCGCCATTTTGATTTTTCTAATTTTGACAACAAATTAATTATTTGCGACCTGAAACCCCCCCAAAATAGCTATTTTCAGTGAAATCGAATCGTAATTGCCAAAATCGTATCGCCATATTGGCGCCGCCATTTTGATTTTTTTAAAATTTTGCCCACAGATTCGTCATTTGTGACCTTAAAAACTCCCCGATACCGATTTTCAATGGATTCGGAACACATTTGCAAAATTCATCCGCCATTTTGAACTTTCAAATTTTGACCAAAGAATCGTCATTTGTGGCCCTAATAACCCCCCGATACCGATTTTAAATGGATTCAGAAAACATTTCGAAAATTCATCCGCCATTTTTAATTTTCAAATTTTGACCACAGAATCGTCATTTGTGGCCCTTAAAACCTCCCGATACCGATTTTCAATGGATTCAGAGCACATTTGCAAAATTCATCCGCCGTATTCGACCGCCATTTTGAATTTTAAAAATTTGACCACAGAATCGTCATTTGTGGCCCTAAAACCCACCGATACCGATTTTCAATTGAATTGGAACACAATTGAAAAATTCGTCCGCCATCTTGGAACCGCCATCTTAATTTTTTTACAAAATTGTCAGATTGCACTGACACGTTAGCTCAATGTGTGTGCAAATTTTCATAAGAATCGGTTTAGTAGAAGTAGTTGAAAAAGCTGTCGCAGGATTTGAACCACACCACTCTTATACCACTACTCAGGCACGACTTAAGTTGTTTAGCTATTTGGAGCAGCTTGGAGAAAGAGTTTTGTATTACGATACCGATTCAGTCATATACATTAGCAGAGAGGGAGAATTCGACCCGCCAACTGGAGAATTCGTTGGAGATATGACCGATGAGTTAGAATGCTACGGACCTGGTAGTTATATAACAACTTTTGCAAGTGGAGGCCCTAAAAATTATGCATACGCGGTTTATAGTACTAAGGATGAACCCATCAAGGTCCAGAGTAAGGTAAAGGGAATCTGCCTGAATTATGAAGCTTCACAACATGTAAATTTAGAATCAATCAAAAATATGATATTAAACGACAACGAGGACGACCATATTCCAATCCTCTCAAAAAATATTCGCCGAATAAAAGATCACCAAGTGGTAACAGTTCCGGAAATAAAAAAAACCAACTTCAAAAAAAACCAATACCGTGATGCACAAAAAAGGATGAAAGAATTGTTGGTAGTTCTTTACAATACTAATCCAATCAGAATGGATCTAGAAAGATGAATCACTTTTGAAGACGGTGCCAGGTTGAGTTTCATTGCACTCTTTCTTGCTTCGAAAATTGGTTTCATTTCTTTGTTAGCCTTATGCACTTAATACATCGCCCCGAAAACAGGTGCTAGCACCGTCTTCAAAAGTGATTCTTCTTTCTAGATTCATTCTGATTGGATTAGTATTGTAAAGAACTACCAACAATTATTTCATCCTTTTTTGTGAATCACGGTATTGGTTTTTTTGAAGTTGGTTTTTAAAAATTTATTTTATTTCGTTCTTTTTAGTCCGTTCATTTTTTTTGGGAGCAATTTAACAAAAATTATTTATTTTTTTTTTTTTTTGTGGAAGACTAGAGCTCAGGGAAAGCCCTTTGTACTGTCGACAATCTATTTTCTTCGTATAGAGTGCAATGTCGAACAGCAAGCTCTAGTCGATAGATAGTGAAGGGGAAGAGAGAAGTAGGAAGGAACTGCCACAACCACCTAACCCCAACTATTTCTATCGCGACTCTGGCATCGGGGCAATGAGAAACAACTCGCTGGAGTGTTATGCCTCCTGAAACAAGTTGAATCCCATCAACCAACCGATGACATGCGCTTGGTGGAGCGGGGCAATGCTAGCGGAAGGCTATGACAGGAGGGAAGGTGGGAAAGGCGAAGGACCGTGGGGCTCTGCCGGGACTCGAACCCGGACCTCTGGGATAGTAGCCAGGCGCCTTACTCCATAGGCTACCGAGGCCTATTACGATAATTGACTCGCCGCCGTCGATAAGAATCGAGGCAGGAGCTAAATAGTTTTTGCAGTAATGTATTTGCGTATTTTCGGAGTAATTTAAAAAAACTTACTTAATATGAAACAAAATTCCCCGAAGGAAATTAGATAACAATATTTATTGTGAGAATATAAAGTCGATTGAAAAAAACGCAACAGTCCGAAGAATCGAACTCGGAACCCCCGGCCGAGAGGTAGTTACTTAACTCGCTGCGCTACAAGAGAGTGATACTATGCCCTGGCTCAATATGTAAATAAGTCCTTTCAGAATTTCAGTTAAATAGTTTTCCAATTCAAAGGAATAATCTTATACCCTAGACACACACAGGGCCGTCCTAAGATATTCTGCGCCTGTGGGCTACAAAAAATAATGCGCCCCTCTTCGAAAGAAAATACACGTGAATTTTTCGGGGAGCCGAGTGACCGGCAAAGTTATACAAAAGCGGCAAAACTATAAAAAGTTAATTTATTACCATTCCACTAAATAAAACATAAAATTCATACAAAATTAATAAAACTACATATGATATTCCAGGCAAATCGGGAAAATTTTTTCGACCCCCCTCCGTTTTGGCTGAAACTTTTCAGGGACTTTGGGCAACTATTTAAGACTAAACAAAATTTTTTTTAGAATTTTTTCAACAATCTATTGATCAATAAAAATTAACTGCGTTTTTAGGGATTTTTATGAATCTTGACTTTCTTTTTCGATTTTGGCTCCATATATTTCATTGTGGTCGACGTTTTTGATAGGTTTTACATGTTTTCAGGTCAGAGGGGTTGTTTACAAACCACCAGTAGCAAATTTGCTGAAAAACATAAACATATTTTCGAATTCAATGTCAAAAGGTCAAAAAATAGTAAAAAACTTTAAAATTAAATTTTTTCAAATACACCATCACCGAAATGGACGTTATTGGTGTCAAAATGTTCATCAAAACTTGAGAACACATGAGATGAGAACACATCACTTGGCTGAAAATCGTTTTCCGAACTGTGAACGCATCGAAAGATTAAAATACGGAATTACTTTGTAGAAAAGAAATTAATTGATAAAAATAAAAAATATAAGTCATTGTTAGTATAGAAAAATGTTAATTTTTTGCATTTTAGTCCGCCATATTTAATTTTCTATTTTAAATTTTAAAAATCTGATGTCAGATTCGTGATCTACGAGTCAAAAAACCCTTATTTACTAAGTTTCATTGAAAAAGGTTCATTTTTTTGAATTTTGGTCTGCCATCTTGGCTGCCATTTTGAATTTTGAAAATCTGACCGCAGATTCGTAATCAGCGACCAAAAAAACCCATATAAACAAGTTTTTGGTGAAAATTGATGACGTTTAAAAAATATTCAGGTCAAAGGGTTCAATAAACAACGTAAAGAATTAATGATTATAAACAAATACTCATAACTTTCGAAATCTTCAAGATCCCATCGAGATTTTTTATCGAGGTGTTAAGGTGGGTATCCACCAAGAGTTTTGTCTCCGCACTATCTCCATACATTATCCGCCGAAGTGTCTCCACCAAAATCAATGTGCGGAGATAATAAATGTGCGGAGATAAGAAGTGCGGAGACTACATACGCGCACCGATATTCCAGTGGATACAAAACGTATCCATTAAAAAATGTTCTGTGTCGGTGCGGAGAACTTCTGCGGGGACTGTGCGCGGATAAGTAAATTCAGTGGATACTTGAAAAAAGACTTCGTAAAGTCTTAAAGTTGCTTATTGAGGCCTATCTTTTGTTTTCCAGTGAATATGGAAAACACAAAACATCTTAGTACAGACAAGGGTATTATTTTCAAGAGAGTTTTTCAATGCCGTTGGGTTGAGGCGTAGATTGCCTCGAGTGAAGTTAATTTTTTTTGTTTTTCTAGAGTTTCCTAATACCGAATGGACACCTTGTTCAGCCCTGGTTTTTAAATATGGTCTCACCCAACTTCCGCTTCCGCTTTTTCTTGCATTTGCCACAATAATAAATGCTGCAGAGCACATTGCTAAATTATCGTCCTCAAAGTTAAATTTTTTATATTTTATTATCGTCGACCAAATAGCAATTGAAGCGTGGTAATATATTAGATAAGACTAAAATCGGAAAACATAAAACATTGCGCGCACACAAGAACTTTATCATTCAAGGTCGTATCCACCTAAAGTAGAGTGCGCGCACAGTCCTTTAGAATATAGTTTGGGACTTTTCATATGCTTCCTGCAAGATTTTAGTGGATACGCTATGAAAGCTTTGTCTCCGCACAGTTTGGGATTTTTCGTTTTTTGCTTTATTTGTGCGGATTTTTATGTGCGCGCACTGTCTGCAGACCGCAGTGGAAACGCACCTTTAGAGTGACTTCTCCCGAACATTTTGACGCCAATAACGTCCATTTCGGTGATGGGGTATTTGAGAAATTGAATTTTATAGTTTTTTACTATTTTTTGACCTTTTGACATTGAATTCGAAAATATGTTTATGTTTTTCAGCAAATTTGCTACTGGTGCTTTGTAAACAACCCCTCTGACCTGAAAACATGTAAAACCTATCAAAAACGTAGACCACAACGAAATATATCGAAAAAGAAAGTCAAAATTCATAAAAATCCCTAAAAAACGCATTTAATTTTTATTGATCAAAAGATTGTTGAAAAATTCTAAAAAATTTTTTTTGTAGTCTTAAATAGTTGCCCAAAGTCCCTGAAAAGTTTCAGAAGGGGGTCGAAAAATTTTGTTCGATTTGACGTGGAATGTCCCATATATAAACAAAAACAAACTTTATAAACAAAACCCAAAAGTAGCTTAGGTATATATTTACTTTCCTAGCTTTTTTTGCAAATTGATTAATAATATCATACGTATTTAAGTTATTAAATAAGTCATTCTCTATGGATATAAAACACTCAAATCATTTAATTTCCTATATCCCCAAGAAGACCGAAAATATTTTTGAAGTGAAAACTTCTATAGGCACGTTGGGCACTTTTTGGCCTGGGGAAAAAACTAAAAACTCGCGTCACGCGCACTTTTTGTGTGCCATCACGCGCATGTACCATCACGTGAGAAAAATGTTTCCTTTGGGGGTTTTAGTTTTAATTATGTAGTATGAATTATATATTATATATTAAATATTATATATTAAATATTATATATTAAATATTATATATTGAATATTATATATTTAATATTATATATTAAGTATTATGTATTATGGACTATGTAGTGTACTACGTACTATGAGCTATGTACTAATTATTAAGTATTAATTATTATGTTCTATGTGCTGTGTATTATGAATTATGTAGTATGTAGTATGTACTATGCACTATGTACTATGTACTACACACTATTTACTATGTACTGTATATTATGCACTATTTACTATGTACTATATACTATATACTATGTACTATGTATTATGTTCTATGTACTATGTACAATGCATTATGTATTATATACTATGTACTATTTACTATGCACTATGTACTGTATATTATGCACTATTTACTATGTACTATATACTATGTATTATGTTCTATGTACTATGTACTATGTTCTATGTACTATGTGCAATGCATTATGTATTATATACTATGTACTATTTACTATGCACTATGTACTGTATATTATGCTTATTTACTATGTACTATATACTATGTATTGTGTACTATGTACTATGTATTATGTCCTATGTACAATGTACAATGCATTATGTATTATATACTATGTACTATTT